>CM065689.1:53591011-53596011 GCA_017654935.2 Phymorhynchus buccinoides | reverse complement strand
CTCATCACACACATTTGGTACAACATACATCAAGACAAGAGTGCAACAAGCCAAGGCTTATAAAGGTACTCATCACACACATTTGGTACAACATACATCAAGACAAGAGTACAACAAGCCAAGGCTTATAAAGGTACTCATCACACACATTTGGTACAACATACATCAAGACAAGAGTGCAACAAGCCAAGGCTTATAAAGGTACTCATCAACACACATTTGGTACAACATACATCAAGACAAGAGTGCAACAAGCCAAGGCTTATAAAGGTACTCATCAAACACATTTGGTACAACATACATCAAGACAAGAGTGCAACAAGCCAAGGCTTATAAAGGTACTCATCACACACATTTGGTACAACATACATCAAGACAAGAGTGCAACAAGCCAAGGCTTATAAAGGTACTCATCACACACATTTGGTACAACATACATCAAGACAAGAGTGCAACAAGCCAAGGCTTATAAAGGTACTCATCACACACATTTGGTACAACATACATCAAGACAAGAGTACAAGCCAAGGCTTATAAAGGTACTCATCAAACACATTTGGTACAACATACATCAAGACAAGAGTGCAACAAGCCAAGGCTTATAAAGGTACTCATCACACACATTTGGTACAACATACATCAAGACAAGAGTGCAACAAGCCAAGGCTTATAAAGGTACTCATCACACACATTTGGTACAACATACATCAAGACAAGAGTGCAACAAGCCAAGGCTTATAAAGGTACTCATCAAACACATTTGGTACAACATACATCAAGACAAGAGTGCAACAAGCCAAGGCTTATAAAGGTACTCATCACACACATTTGGTACAACATACATCAAGACAAGAGTGCAACAAGCCAAGGCTTATAAAGGTACTCATCACACACATTTGGTACAACATACATCAAGACAAGAGTACAAGCCAAGGCTTATAAAGGTACTCATCAAACACATTTGGTACAACATACATCAAGACAAGAGTACAAGCCAAGGCTTATAAAGGTACTCATCAAACGCATTTGGTACAAGCCATAGGCTGCATCTCATTATACACAATGGATAGAAGCTAAAGACATACTTCGAATGAATCAAACATAAGCAAACATATACATGCAATTTACATCTAGCATACATCCATTCCTTTTTTTGTTAACTTGATAAAGACAGACGAGCAATACATAAATTAAGTAGGGGAAGACGGGGTAAAAAGCGCATGGGCGGGTAAGAAGCCCACCCCAATTATCTCATGAAATGAAGCAAATTTCAGTCTTATTTTGCCCATGAGACGAGCGTTAATGTCTAGCATTCGTCTCATGGGCAAATGTGACTGAAATTTTCTTTATTTCATGAGATAATTGGGGTGGGCTTCTTACCCGCCCATGCGCTTTTTGCCCCGTCTTCCCCTAGTGAATAAATCATTCAATACACACACAGAAAAAGAACAATAAGAGGGAGGGGGGGTGGAGACAGGAAGAAAACAACCCAACAACAAATAAACAACAAACGTTTAAAAAGAAAAAGAAAAAAGGAAGATGCATTGGAGGAGCGTTACTGGTTCTATGTTACGTTGGACACTACCCCTATGTCATTCTTTTATGCCACCCTATGCCACTTGAAATAATTATGTGCATCCGTTCACAAGATAACGGGTGGGGGAAAGTGGCAGAGGACACGGTGCTGTGCTCGTCGGCATCCCTCGGGTGGTTGTTGCTATACCACGGGGCACATCAGCGATTGGTCATGCACCAACGTACATAATCTGAAGCGACTCTGTGCCGCGGTTCTCATGATATAGCGCGGATAAACAGACACACTGACACGACAGACATACACACACAAACACACACACGACACAGACACACACACGCACGCAACCCCCCCCCCCCACACACACACACACACACGCACGCACGCACGCACGCACGCACGCACGCACGCACGCACGCACGCACGCACGCACGCGCGCGCGCGCGCACACGCACGCACACACACACACACACACACACACACAGAGGGGTGCAAACAAAAGCGTAGTGCTTCTCCACTAGGGGGACACCAACCTCCTAGGCAACGGTAAGGAAGAAAGGGGTGAAACAGCAAAGAAAATGGAGGGGCGGGGGTGGCAGGAAAAAGAAAACGGTGTGGTGCGGAGGGGGGGGGGGGGGGGGGGGGGGGGGGGGTTGAGGAAGAATATAGGGAAGTGGGATGAGATTGGTTTTAGGTATGGCAAAAGTGGGACTTGATTGAGTCAGCCGCAGCCGTTGGTATTCTATCAAAGTTAATTCATCACTGATGTCGCTCAACCTGACAGGGCGAATCTCTGTGCCATATTTTGGCAGGCTACACACTATAAGCTAGCCAAGCTCGTTCTCCCCTTTCGACACTCTGTATATAACTGTTACATCTGTATCGTTAAAAAATCGGGACTTTACTGGTGTTGCACTGCCTCCGGGCATTGCCTCCAGGATCGTTCCCACCATCTTTATAATCTACTAATGCCCCATGTGTGTCTGTTCCAGACCGGAGGACGTTAAACAGAAAGTCATCATCTCCCCGCGTGCGAACCTTACTACTATTATATCTGTATTGTTTAGCAATTCGGGACTTTGCTGGTGTTGCACTGCCTCCGGGCATTGCCTCCAGGATCGTTCCCACTATCTTTATATCTACTAATGTCCCATAGTACTGTGTGTCTGTTCCAGACCGGAGGAGGTTAAACAGATTTTTCTTCTCCCCGCGTGCAAACCTTACTACTATTATATCTGTATTGTCGAAAAATCGGGACTTTGCTGTTGTTGCACTGCCTCCGGGCATGGCCTCCAGGATCGTTCCCTCCATCTTTATATCTACTAATGTCCCGTACGTGCGTGTGTTTATGTTTTGCGTGTGTGTCTGCTGTGCGTGTGTGAGTGTTTCAATGCTGATTGTAAAGCGCTTTGTGCTCGATGAAAAGCGCTATATAAATATCCGTTTATTATTATTATTATTATTATTATTATTATTATATGTTCCAGACCGGAGGACATTAAGCAGATTTTCATTCTCTCCCCGCGTGCTCGTTCTCTGACGACCTTCACCTTTCTCCCTCTCCAGTCTTTACCTAACCGTCAAAACACCGAGTCAGAAAGTTTATGACTGAAAAAAACAAGGTGCCACGATAGCTCACCTGTACCGTTCCCCTTCGTCTCTCTCTCTCTCTCTCTCTCTCTCTCTCTCTCTCTCTCTCTCTCTCTCTCTCTCTCTCTCTCTCTCTCTCTCTCTCTCTCTCTCTCTCTCTCTCTCTCTCTCTCTCTCTCGCTGTTAGCGATTGACTGTTTTATGTGTGTGTGTGTGTGTGTGTGTGTGTGTGTGTGTGTGTGTGTGTGTGTGTGTGTGTGTGTTTTATGTGTGTGTGTGTGTGTGTGTGTGTTGTGTGTGTGTGTGTGTGTGTGTGTGTGTGTGTGTGTGTGTGTGTGTGTGTGTGTGTGTGTGATGAGTGTGTGTGTGAAAAAGAGAGAGGGAGAGCGAATGTCTCGGGGACATCCCGCTATCGCTACGTATAAATAACACTACTAACACAAATCAGTACGGCTATCACTACGTATCGATAGCACACTGGGCCAAATCACTACCGCAACTAAGGGTTAGGGCTTAAATAGGGTTAAACTTAGGTAAGGAATAGGGTTAGGTTAGGAAAAGGGTTCGGGTTAGGGTTCGGGATAGGGTTAGGGTTAGTCTGTCGGAATTCAAACTTGTTCTCTATGGGTCGTAGTGGTAAGAACGGGTAGTTCTTTCGATACGTAGTGAAAGCGCTACGCACCCGTGTGTGTGTGTGTGTGTGTGTGTGTGTGTGTGTGTGTGTGTGTGTGTGTGTGTGTGTGTGTGTGTGTGTGCGTGCGTGTGCGTGTGCGTGCACGCGCGGGTGAATGTGTGTGGTGTGTATGTGTGTGCTTGACTTAACCCCTTGACTGCCACCAACGTATTACGTACTGACCTGATGACACCACTGATGATGTCATCGGATGGAGAGGAATAACCTTGATATACTGGTTTTTGCTCTAACATTGTCAAGAGAGTAACATCCCCAGACCATTTTGCCAGATTGGCTCTATCAGTTGTCTTTTTCATGTCATGATTTGCACAATTATTTTTTTTTCTTTAATTTTCTCTGGCAGTCAAGGGGTTAATGAAAGAAACACGCATGCACTCATATAGGCCTAAATGCTGCCACAAACTGGGCCTATGTGAGTATGTGGATACGTTTCTCTTATTAAATCACACACACACACACACACACACACACACACACACACACACACACACACACACACACACACACACACACACACACACACACACACACACACATACACACATATATATATGTTGGATATGTTGACCTGTTGGATATTCACGCGCGCGCGCACACACATAAACACTCACACACACACATGCACACACGTTCACGCGCGCGCACACACACATATCATGATTGTCATCATATGTATCATCATAATCATAATCATTGTGGTCACATCAGAGAGCGAGAGAGGGGGGGGAGGACAGATAGAGAAAGAGAGAGAGAGAGAGATCGATAGAGACAGAGAGAGAGAGAGAGAGAGAGAGAGAGAGAGAGAGAGAGAGAGAGAGAGAGAGAGAGAGAGAGAGAGAGAGAGAGAGAGAGACAAGCAGACAGACAGACAGAAAAAAGAAGAATGATAAAAGTGAAAATAAACCAGACACAAGGTAAGCCCATAAAATCAGTTTTAATAAATACATTTTAAAAAAAGTAGGCAAAAGAAAAGTAAGCTTATGAAAGTATGTTTATTGAAATAACATAGAAACCTGAGTGAGGATCGAGTGAATGTCTGCAGTTGACATGCACTCCAATAACCCATATAGATAGGTGGAGAGAAGAAACAACACGACCTACATAATGCATTTAGTGCCATGTGTGACCCACACGAACGTGATATATCACAGAACGACATGACACAGTTTTTTTCTTCTTCAA
>CM065689.1:53576011-53583511 GCA_017654935.2 Phymorhynchus buccinoides | reverse complement strand
TGCCTACCCCCTCCATCCCCCACCCCACCCCCTCATCTCTATCTGTTTTTGGAGGTGTTGTTCCCAAAGCAAGAGTGTTACTATTAAAGGCAGCGGAGAGTTCAATAGCCTTGATGGTGCGTTTGATACGACCAGACTATTGCCCTCGCCACATTCCCTGATGTGCCTGTTACAGACAGAGATGCTACCATCTTGCAAAATGTCTGTTCGGTTTTTGTCCCTGATTTGTGTTTGGGTTTTTTTCTCCTGCAGGTTACATGGTATTATTATTGCTGTGTGTGTGTGTGTGTGTGTGTGTGTGTGTGTGTGTGTGTGTGTGTGTGTGTGTGTGTGTGTGTGTGTGTGTGTGTGTGTGAGAGAGAGAGAGAGAGAGAGAGAGAGAGAGAGAGAGAGAGAGAGAGAGAGAGAGAGAGAGAGAGAGAGAGAGAGAGTTGCTTTGCATATACGTTGTTGCTGGTTTGTGTCATTCTTAAATACTATTTTTGTTATCTACGTGTTGATGAACAATTGATTGTAAAGCGCTTTGGGCTCATTTAAGGTAAAGCGCAATATAAATATACTACTATTATTATTATAAAATCTTTGTAAGGGTTTCTAGAACAAAGGCAGGAATATGCATGCACCAGTGAGGCAGAAAGGTAGTGGATAACACTAATCAAAGGGAAAAGGCAGAGACAGAGTGAGAGTGACAGATTAGAGGAGGTTACAAACACAGAACTTCCAGAAGACGGGTTAACTATTTGTACGAAAGAACAAGAACAAAAACTTTTTCTTTTCTTTTCGTAAGAAATCCAGAGGTTTTGTAGGACACGTATGCCTTTCAAAACAATGAATTGATTTTGTTTTGTGTTCCTGGTTTTGCTCTTAATATTGAAACTTGACTTTTGTTCATATGATTTTGGTCTGTGTTTGCCAGCCGCCATATTAGAGACTAAATTTCAGTAGGCAAACTATAAGCTTCAAACTTGTTGCTGTCGTTTTTGTTTTAAATATTGTTTTTCATTTGGATATATATATATATGTGTGTTGTTGGTCAATAAAAACAAAGTTTAAACCAACTGATTTGCACCACATAATTTCAACACACGTTTTCTTTTTTTTCCGCTCAATGTAACAGTTCGTTCTGTGACACCCTCTCCGTTCTCCCTTTCCTGTTGTGTCGTTCGTGTCACCGTTATCTTTTATGGCGAACCATACGCCACGGTTTACATTATGGCCGTCGTTTGTGTCAGTCCTGGCTTTTATGGTACAATCTCCTCACATGTTTAGCAACAGGGGAGGGGCTGTCTTGTACTTGACTCACACCCCACCCCCTCTCAAAGGTTCGCATCGAAAATTTCCACTGATAAACAACATTCTGCCATTTCGGATACAGGGCATAGGGTTTAAGATCATATTATAAGGATTTTTTTAAAAATAAAACTGAAAGAAACGGATGTTTAGATTGAGGGTCGTAAACATTAGGGGTATAACATGGGGTGTGACTAAGGCACCAGATTGCCCAGGGAAGGTCGTAGTAGCAGTATATATATATATACTGATATATATATTATATATATATAAGGCTCGGTGTACATCTTGTGTCCCGGCTAATACAAAGCATCTGTTTTGTTTCATTCTGTGTTTTTCTCACACCTGCTGCCATGTCATTCACACCGACTGGGGTGCGTTGTGTACACATTTAAATGGCGCCCATGTTGTTTGGGTCTTGGGGGAAGAGAGACCAAAAGAAGCAGGCCTGCTTGTGTGTATAACCTGTCAGCGAGTCAAAAGCAACAAGGCGTGTGCTACCTGTCACACGATTGTCAAACATGCTGGGTCCTCGGTAAAACACAGATGGACACCGAGCATAACAGAGAGAGAGAGAGAGAGAGAGAGAGAGAGAGAGAGAGAGAGAGAGAGAGAGAGAGAGAGAGAGAGAGAGAGAGAGAGAGAGAGAGAGAGAGTTTGCAGGTCGCAGGACCTTAAAAAAAATCATCATCATCAGAGAGAGAGAGAGAGAGAGAGAGAGAGAGAGAGAGAGAGAGAGAGAGAGAGAGAGAGAGAGAGAGAGAGAGAGAGAGAGAGACAGAGAGAGAGAGAGAGAGAGAGAGAGAGAGAGAGAGAGAGAGAGAGAGACAGAGAGTGGGGGTAGGACACTGAACGAGAGAGAGGGTGGGAGGGGGCGAGGCGTCAAGGAAGTTAGTACACACTGTTTCTAACCTAATTTTGTCTTAAACATTTTGGGGGTTTTCATACTCCTATGAACACAGGGAGTCAGTGACCGACACGGTTTTTTTGATGTCTTGTGTTGTCACGATAAAGAGGATGATGCCCCGAACTAGTCTAGCTGAACGGGCATGCCAAGCTAAGAGCTTCTGAAAGCGCGCCAGAATTTTGATATACCTTTATATATATATATATCAGTTAATGGGGAATGACTGGTCAAGTACTAGTACTACGAGAGAGAGAGAGAGAGAGAGAGAGAGAGAGAGAGAGAGAGAGAGAGAGAGAGAGAGAGAGAGAGAGAGAGAGAGAGAGAGAGAGAGAGAGAGAGAGAGGGGGGGGGGAGGGGGAGGAAAAAAGGACCGACTAATTTTTAAAAAAGTAAAAAAAAAAAGAAAAAAAAGTAGGGGTGGTGGACTATTCAGGTCGTTAATGCATAGGTATAATTTATTTTGTCGTCACAGATTGGCAACATTATGTTTTTGGTTAACAAAGATGAAAATAGTGAGGTATTGAGAAAGGGTAATATCCTAGTGAAGTAAGAGAAAGTAGCTCTCTAAAAGGGAGTTAATTTCAGAGAGCTACTTTCCCTTGCTTCTCTATCTTTTTGTTTGCGAAAGCATGCACATGAATGGACAACCAAATATAAGAAAAACACCAAGAGGAAAAGCCTTCAAGGCTCACTCGAACAGGCACATGTGGGACAACAACAAAGATTGAGGGGGGTGTCTAAAGTACAAGATTGCCAATAAAATTTTAAAGTACAAATGAAACTATCATTAATGGGTACAACTAAAACAATAAATTACAAAAAAGTGCCCGTGCCGAGAATCGGGCCCGGAACCGTTGGCATGACAGACAGACACTCTACCAATGAGCTATCGAGGCTTTCAGTGTTGATGAGTTTCTTCACTCACCTTGCCTGTTGAATGCTCTCTAACCCACTAATCTAAAATGTTATCTGTTTGTTAGTTGTTTACAGTGTTGCTTTAAGTATTTAATTATTCAAATCATTATTGTTTGAAAGCTTGCATAAGCATCTATGTGTATTGAAAGTTTGAACAATGTACGCCTTCTATTTCCCGAGAAAATGCCAACGTTAAAAGCTTGGAGATTAGACCACGGACAGAACACACACACACACACACACACACACACACACACACACACTTACACACACACACACACACACACACACACACACTTACACACACACACACACACACACACACACACACACACACACACACACACACACACACACACACACACACACACACACACACACACACACACACACACACACACACACACACACACACACACACACACACAACCGAACTATCATACTATAAACTCACTTCGTGTTAACACAACACGAGTGAGCCAAAAATGGTAACAAAATCAGATTGCATAATCATGTATCTCTCACTCAGATTCCACACTGGCAGCCCTAATTAACGCATCAGCATGGCTTCTGATAAGGTAAACCAAGCGAACATCTGCCGGTTGGATGACCAATGTAAAAGGCGAGCCCCTTGAATACAATAATGACCACCATCCCAATCTATACATTTATGCTATGCCTGGTCACTCCACTGCTCCCACGCACAGTCGCTCAATCTGTGCTTTCGACAGATGGTGGGGCAGAATGAAATCGGCCCGAATACTTTTTGCTGAATAGGAGGGGGGTAATGACCTGGCAAGGAGGAAAGATGAGGGCGGGAAAGGATCAGATAACTATGGCATTCCCAACGTCAAACAATTATTTGCACGATTTTTAGTGGTAAAATGAGGCACTTTCCTCATTATGTGCACACAATTCATTCTGTGGTGCACACAATTCATTGTATGCACAGAATGGTCAACCTATGGCGATATTTTTCACGCCAGAGGGCAGTCAATGCACTAGGGGCTTATCACGCGAATTTCTTACTTGGGCGTAGTGAGAGAGAGAGTGATGGTAGGACCACTCACTGTCTCTCTCTCTTTCTTTATCCTCAACTAATAATATAGAGAGGATTAGCCCCACACGAGCGTCATGCCCTCTGGCGTGAGAAAAATCGCACTAAGTCTCTCATTCATTCTGTGGCACACGCAATTCACTCTGTAGGACAGAATTCATTCTGTAGGACAGAATTCATTCTATAAGACACATATTTCATTATGTGCACCAAATTTATTCTGTGGGATACACATTTCATTTTGTGCGCAGAATGAATTCTGTGTCCCACAGAATAAATTTTGTGCACATAATGAATTCTGTCCTACAGAATGAATTCTGTCCTACAGAATAAATTATGTACTAACAGAATTCATTATGTTGGAAACACAATTCATTCTATGGAGAACGAGGCTCATTCGCATACAAAGTGGTGTCACGGGTGTTAGACATTGACCTACTAAGCTCCTCAAGGGAGCAGTTAGTGTGTTGATTAATGATGAGGGAAAATCTGTCTTATATGAATGAAATAGTTATGACAGCACTGTTTACATTTGATAGATTTGTTTAAAACATTGGAAGTATAAGAAAGGTTTGGAATGAACACTCCCTAGGTACCTACAATCAACGCCATATGCAAATGAGCCTCGTTCTCCATATAATGAATTGTGTTTCCCACATAATTCATTCTATAGGACAGAATTCATTCTATAGGACATAATTTATTCTGTAGGACAGAATTTATTCTGTACGACAGAATTAATTCTGTTGGATAACAGAATTCATTCTGTGCACACAATCTATTCTGTGGGACACAGAATTCATGAAAGGCAGAAAATGAAATGTGTATCCCACAGAATAAATTTTGTGCACATAATTAATTCTGTCGTACAGAATGAATTATGTCCTACAGAATGAACTGTGTGTGCCACAGAATGAATTATGTCCTACAGAATGAATTGTATGTCCTACAGAATGAATTGTGTGCCACAGAATGAATTGTGTGCACAGAATGAGGAAAGTGCCTCATTTTACCACTAAAAATGATGCAACTAATTGTTTGACATTGGGAATGCCATAGAGAACTAGGGAAGAGATAATGAGGTAAATGTGTGTGGGTCTTCATCGTGTCAATCTACCTTTCTTTACCGCCTTCCCCTATTCCCCTTGAGCCCCAAGGTTTGTTTTGCAACGTTATGAGGTAAATGTGTGTGGGTCTTCATCGTGTCAATCTACCTTTCTTTACCGCCTTCCCCTATTCCCCTTGAGCCCCAAGGTTTGTTTTGCAACGTTATGAGGTAAATGTGTGTGGGTCTTCATCGTGTCAATCTACCTTTCTTTACCGCCTTCCCCTATTCCCCTTGAGCCCCAAGGTTTGTTTTGCAACGTTATGAGGTAAATGTGTGTGGGTCTTCATCGTGTCAATCTACCTTTCTTTACCGCCTTCCCCTATTCCCCTTGAGCCCCAAGGTTTGTTTTGCAACGTTATGAGGTAAATGTGTGTGGGTCTTCATCGTGTCAATCTACCTTTCTTTACCGCCTTCCCCTATTCCCCTTGAGCCCCAAGGTTTGTTTTGCAACGTTACCTCTCCTTAGCCTCACCTAGTTCGGTCTTCTTTGGGATTTATTATCTTAATAGTAATAATAATAATAAAAATAAACGGACACTTATTTAGCGCTTTTCATCGAGAACAAAGCGCTTTACAATCAGCATTGAAACACTCACACACGCACAACAGACACACACGCACGTACGTGTACGCACGCGAGTGAACGCGTTCTTGCACACAGACATACACACACAGACCCGCACACAATTAATCAAACACACAGAAAACACATTCTCACTGAAACGCACACAAGCTTACTCAAACATACACTTGCACAAACATGCACACACACACGCACACACACACACACACACACATACACATACAAACACACACACG
This sequence comes from Phymorhynchus buccinoides, assembly GCA_017654935.2. NCBI lineage: Eukaryota > Metazoa > Mollusca > Gastropoda > Neogastropoda > Raphitomidae > Phymorhynchus > Phymorhynchus buccinoides. The sequence continues at coordinate 53,577,415 of CM065689.1, read as the reverse complement.
CACTCACATACACAAAACACTCACGTGTAGGCTACTCACACTCACAGACATATACCTGCACACAATCACCCCCCCACCCCCCCCTCTCTAGTCGAACACAATCTCTCCCGCGCACACATACACTCATACACATGCAAGCACATATACCCCACACAGAACACACTCACACACACAACACACACACTGTTTTATTCTTCCAAACTCTACGTCTTTTATTCCTTCACAAACTTCACCTCACTTCAGGGACAGATTAGAAAAATGAGATCAGTGGTGGTAGACTCAATCCAGGTTTAATTCTAGTGCTGAATTCTCGACTAGCTGGAAGAATTTGTTTTAAAAAGCTCGGTCAGCATTTTTTGACATTGTAGTGGACTGGCAATCTGAAGTGAAAAGGGGAATAAAAGGGGTGAAGACTGCAGGGAAACAGGGATCAGTAGGGTAGTAAAATGGAGTGCCCCCCCCCCCCCCCCCCCCCCCGTGGGGATACCTGGGGGTCTTTTGTACAAATAGTTCCATCACCTTCTGGAAGTTCTGTGCTTGTAACTTTCTCTAATTCTGTCACTCTTTGACTCTGCCTTTTCCCTTTGCTTACTGTTATCTGCTATATTTCTATCTTCTGCCTTTTTTCTATAAATTCTTACAAAGATTTCTTCAGCCGAAGTCGGACCTACTGGGCCTAACTATTTCTCAGTTAGGTGCATAACGGCAGCATGACGCATCTACGCTCATATGACAGGAAACTGTCTGAGCGAAAGAAGAAGAAGAACTGAGAAATAGAGTGGGGAAGGATTTGGTTCGGCTGCCAAGAGTTAGTTATCACGTCATCTTCATCAGTGCCGCTCACCCCAGCGGTGTGAAATTCCTGACCCTCCCCCCCCCCCCCTCCTCCCCCATCAGCCCAGGACAGAAGGTCGGACCTTGGGGCTGTTGTCCAGAAGTTAACTGAAAACGTTGTACAATGTCCGGCAACCCAACTAGAGATGATGAAACCAACCTTGAACCTATACCTTTGCCAAGGCAGTTAGCAGTTAGTGTCACATTCAAACGGACCAATCGTTTCCTTTCCCGAGGCGATGTGTCAAATTGGCTGCTGCTGAGTTGATGGAGAATGAGAAATGCGAATGCGAATGCGAACTTTTAATGTGTTTGGCCCATTCACATGGTATGTGTGTGACGGGGGGGGAGTGGCGGGGAGTTGATGGAGAAAGACAGAAAGGGGGGAAAGTAGGCTTACTTGGGTAATCTGAGACCATTTGTGTAATGTATGTCACCATTCGAGCTTCAAAAGCACAGCACTATTGGCTGGAGTTGTATGTTAAGAATGAGAGATTTTTGTGTCTGCCTTTTAGCTTAATGAATTCTGATCGCTTCTCGGCCTTTTGGCTAAGACAGTGATTCAGGAAC
>CM065689.1:53566011-53571011 GCA_017654935.2 Phymorhynchus buccinoides | reverse complement strand
TAGCCGATGAGGTTTAACCGAGGCGTGGTTACTGCTACACTGTATTGATAAAACAATCGGGACTTTACTTGTGTTGCACTGCCTCCGGGCATTGCCTCCAGTATCGTTCCCACCATCTTTGTATCTACAAATGTCCCATATGTGTCTGTTTCAGACCGAGAGGACGTAAAGCACCATTTTTCATTCATTCATTCTTCATTCATTCATTCATTCATTCTTCATTCATTCATTCTTCATTCATTGGATGTTCTGTTTTATTGCATTACTCGTAGCGAGGGGGGGGGGGGGGGGGGTCTTTTGCATAAATAGTCCCCCCACCTTCTGGATGTTCTGTTATTTTTGCAACTAATACGATTGTGGCGGTACCATAGCCGATGAGGTTTAACCGAGGCGTGGTTACTGCTACACTTAGCTGCATTGTTAAAAAATCGGGACTTTACTGGTGTTGCACTGCCTCCGGGCATGGCCTCCAGTATCGTTCCCACCATCTTTGTATTTACAAATGTCCCATGTGTGTCTGTTCCAGACCGAGAGGACGTAAAACACCATTTGTTCCTTCCTTGGATGCTCTGTGCTTGTAACTTCCTCTAATCTGTCACTCTCTTTGACTCTGCCTTTTCCCTTTGCTTACTGTCATCTAGCTATCTTTCTGCCTTACCGGTCCATTCTCCTTCCTTTTTTTCTTTTTTTTTTTTCAAGAAACGCTTTCAAAAAGAGTTCCTCCAGCCGAAGTCGGACTTGTTGGGCCTAACTATTTCTTGGTTGGGCGCATAACGACAGCATGACGCATCTGCGCTCATAATTGACAGGAAGCTGTCTGAGCGATCGAAGAAGAAGAAGAAGAAGAAAATACTCGTTAACATTTGTCATTATTTCCCCATGGCAACACAGTGATAGGCCAGTCATAAAATCGATCACTAGTATAATCACTGTGTTGCCATGGGGAAAGAGTGAAAAACGTTAGCGTGTATTAAGACCGCTACTAATTTGAGGGTGCATTTGTGTTTTTCAAGATGTTGTTTTTGGTTGGGTTGTTTTGTTTGATAGCAGTTTGCAATTTTCAAGTTGTTGTTTTTGTTTTGTTGTTTTTAAAGTAGATTTATCTTACGGGGGTCTATACATAGATACATAGATTAAAATCTGAACATGTCCTGGAATGTCACTGTCTGTTATTCAACAACAACAAAAAATCTGGCAAAAAGAGGGAGGGATAGAAGGAGGTGTGTGTGTGTGTGTGTGTGTGTGTGTGTGTGTGTGTGTGTGTGTGTGTGTGTGTGTGTGTGTGTGTGTGTGTGTGTATGTGTGTGTGTGTATATGTGTGTGTGTGTGTGTGTGTGTGTGTGTGTGTGTGTGTGTGTGTGTGTGCATATGTGTATGTGTGTGTATATATATGTATGTGTGTGTGTGTATGTGTATATGTGTATGTGTGTGTGTGTGTGTGTGTGTGTGTGTGTGTGTGTGTGTGTGTGTGTGTGTGCGCGCGCGTATGTGTGTGTGTGTGTGTGTGTGTGTGTGTGTGTGTGAATGAGGCTTTATGTTGTGGTCGATGCGGAAGACATGATTTGAAAATGATTTAAGAGAGAGAGAGAGAGAGAGAGAGAGAGAGAGAGAGAGAGAGAGAGAGAGAGAGAGAGAGAGAGAGAGAGAGAGAGAGAGAACTTGAAAACTTGAAAACTTGAACTTTATTTTTCAAGGATAAAGATTTTAGGCAACGCCTAGTCTTCCAATCTGTCGAGAGAGAGAGAGAGAGAGAGAGAGAGAGAGAGAGAGAGAGAGAGAGAGAGAGAGAGAGAGAGAGAGAGAGAGAGAGAGAGAGAGAGAGAGAGAGACACTTGACACTTGACACTTTGACACTTGACGTTTTTATTGTCATTACCTGAAAGGGTCTAATGACAGGGGGGGTAATCATAACATTTCTCTCTCTCTTATGTAGGGTTATAAACAAAGTTAAGGAATGAACATGACTAAATCCAGTACAGTATGCATCTTTTGTCACATTCAAGTATACTAAAGCATTTGTAAAAAGAAAATGTAAATTACATAGGCAGAAAAAAAGACAAACAAGAACAAAAGTTAGCGATCGATTAGCAAAGTGAAAGAAGAAGCAACGAGTGAAAGAGAAGATAAGCTTCTCTCGACCTTTCACACAATAACCCACGGATAACATATTGTTGCATAATATTTAAATGAGGTGTAGACACCCTTTAACATCCATAATCTAAACAACAGTATTAGTAGCATTATGCACTGCCGTCAAACGTTTCTGGCGCACTGTTTGTGTCTCAGCTATAAATTTGGCTACTGACTTCAACACAGCTACATTGTCAGACGACAAAAGTGAAGCAACATTTTTTCTTTCAATAATATCTGGGTTGAAAACTGTGACGAGGTAATGGGTTAAAAGGCTAAGTCCCTAGGGAAGACTTTAGAAAATTTGCCTTTAGCCCACTTCTCTAGGGTATGGGAGATGAGCAACTTTCCCGGCCCCTTTTCATCTAATAAATTTATATTTGTGCCCGGGTTCTGGCTCGTATGGTTGTAAGAAATACAAGTGGTTGAATTGCTCTAAATGGCAGACAGAGAGAAGTAGGGTTTTACATGAAATTACAAGACTCCCACTCTCATCAGTCTGACCAAAGGGTTCAGGATTATTTGACACTTGTATTTTATTTACTCCCAAAATCTGCATAAGATTATGCAACAATAATAATAAAGCAGCTCAATGGCGCCAAAACAAAATATGGATAAAAAAACAATGAAATCCGAAAGGATTCACAAGACTTTTGTCTTTCTATAAGGTTCGCCCCATGCCGGAAGGGTTACTAATTATCTTCGGTGTCCGTAGGAAAGTTCAAATGATTGGCGCAGTCAGGTGGACTTAGCTGTTTGAAGTTCTGGGCTTGCTCGTCAGGTGAGAGTAGCTCCCAGTCGTTCCGATTACGGCTTCGCGGGATGGCACGGTTCAGGCGTGGTCTCCTCGCGGATTCTGGGTGCGGGTCGTCTTGGCGACAGTCCCGTCTTGGTGCGTGGTGGAGTCCGGGATGATCTTCCGGCCCACGATGCCCTGCTGATAATCACAGGAGAAGGTGGATGTAGATCTCTATGGCTTAGAGACAAGGGGCTTCAGTCGGCAGGGAATTAGTGAATCCCAACCGGCTTGAAGGCTTCCCTTGTACAATAGCACTACATGTAGTTAATAAATAAACTGAATTTCAGTTAACAAACTGAGATCAGTAAAACATAAAAGGTGATCAATCCATCATCACTCTCCATCCAACACCTGGAAAGGAAGGGTATCATAAAGTGCAAGATTGCGGCCCATAGGTTTCCTACTAAAAATAGACAAAAGCTTTTCTATAACATATCTATCTACTCCTTATTCATTATTGAACATAGGATCTAGATCAAAACTAGAGTCAAACAAACAACCAGTCTCAATCACCAGTCATCAATAAGACTTACTAGGTGGGCTATTCTGGCTGGGAGAGGTGTTGCTCTAGTCAGTTTCAGCGTCTTGTGTGGAAAATGTTTTCTCACTACGCCAATTATAGCCTTCACTTTCAAACAATGAAAGCCTGCTATTGGTGTATTACAGTCCACACGTCACAAGATGCTGTTCTAAATGTACCGAACAATCACGCGCCTATTACATCCTTATCACGTGCCGACATTCAAAATCCTTCTCGTGTTCGGAAAAGCACAACCGTCTTCAAAGGGAGATAACCGTGGTTGTCACTTTCTTGTTATGGGTAAGGGCGCGGTGTCTTACAAAGGGAACCCACTCTTGATATCACTATCTCGTGATGAGACGGTAGATAAGGGGGGGGGGGGGGGGGGTGAATTGAGATAACCTCGGTAGGTGGTACGTGCTGACCGGGGAGACAAGTCGAACTTGAAAGGGACGAATCCCGGAATCGGCATTCTTTAGATGGTGGGTGGCAATTAACGTGGCGGCCGGACAGAGAAAAGAAAAGGAGGGGGGGGGGGGGGGGTGTAGATAAAGAAAGAGGGGTCGCGCGGGACACTTACGTCACAAAAACAAAACATTTTTGCCTAACATTGTCATACACTTTACAATGGAATAAAAAGTGACTTTCGTCATCCACTCCTGTTTTGCATAACGGGCATGGTGTTTCTATATCTGAATATGTTTGAAACCATCTCTTGTTAGCGTTGAAGCCTAATGTTCGTAGTCGAAATCTAGCAGAGAGAGAGAGAGAGAGAGAGAGAGAGAGAGAGAGAGAGAGAGGGGGGAGGCGTGTTTACGTGTGTAAGTGTGTGTGTATGTGTGTGTGTGCGTGTGCGCGAGCGCGCGCGCGCGCGCGCGCGCGCGCGCGCGCGTGTGTGTGTGTGTGTGTGTGTGTGTGTGTGTGTGTGTGAGTGGGTGGGTGTGGGTGTGCGTGTGTATGTTCGTTTGTGTATGTATTCTTCAATTTAATGTCTATTCACACAAGTGATTTTAGACAAAATAATAAAAATGTGTGTGCGTGTATACGTGTGTGTGCGCGCCTAGTGCGCTTAGGGGCGGGGAGACTGTTAGTGTGTGTATGTATGTGAGCGCGCCCGCTATGCATAGCTAAACAGAAGATTTTCACTCCACATTTGAAGCTGACGACATTTAGCTTGAGTGTATGAAGGGAGGAGGGGGGGGGGGGGAAGGGAATTAAAGTGTGTGCGAATAGGATACTGGGGGGTAAGTAGTGGCAGAATGGGTGGGTGAGGGGAGGGAGGTTAATATGCTTAAGAGTGAGAAAGATGGGGTGGGGTGGGGGGATTAAGCAGACAGATGACCTGAATGTGCCTGCTGACAATCTCCTCTGTGATGAGGATTATAATGATCTATCTCCTTACTGTTCAGCCCCACCCCAACCCCTATTTATCTCCTTTACCACATTCTCTTTTGTTTTATCTCTGTCTGTCCGTCTGCTGCCACCCCCCCCCCCCCCACCTTCTGTGTGTGTGTGTGTGTGTGTGTGTGTGTGTGTGTGTGTGTGTGTGTG
>CM065689.1:53561011-53563511 GCA_017654935.2 Phymorhynchus buccinoides | reverse complement strand
AGGTATAGTTGAGATCCTCGCTGGCGCATGAGTACTGTAAAGTGCAGGTGTAGACTGTAAGACCGGACTTTGGTTTCAGGGGTGTTTGTCTGTTTGTTCCTGCAAGGCCACTGGACCCGAAAATGCTGCTACGCGGCTGGTTGATCTGGTTGGAAATGTTATTGTCATTACCACACGGGTCAAGAGAGAGAGAGAGAGGGGGGAGAGGAGGGAGAGAGGGAGTGAGGGAGAGAGAGAGAGGGAGAGAGAGAGAGAGAGAGAGAGAGAGAGAGAGAGAGAGAGAGAGAGAGAGAGAGAGAGAGAGAGAGAGAGAGAGAGAGAGAGAGAGAGAGAGAGAGAGAGAGAGAGAGAGAGAGAGTCAGACAGACAGATAGACAGATACACATAGAGAAAGAAAGAGAGATTGAAAGAAACAGAGATTGAAAGAAACAGACACACAAACAGAATCAAAACAGAGGGAAGGAGGAAGAAGGAGAGTTCGGAAAGCGTGTCATGCCAACTAGTTTCCAGTCTGCTATAAGCCAGGTGTTTGTTTATTCATTCATCACCTTGGCGACAGTCTCTGCGGGCCATGCCATGTGGTCAGTCGGTCAATCAGTCCGGGGGGTCAAAGCAGCCTGAACTGTTTTGTGTCCAATGAGTAATCCGTGCCACTGGAGCTCCACCAGAATTCAGGTTTAGTCTCCCGCGATCACGAGTGCGTGTTATGCTCGGTGTCCATCTGTGTTCTACCGAGGACCCAGCATGTTTGACAATCGTGTGACAGGTAGCACAGGCCTTGTTGCTTTTGACGAGAGGTGGGGGGGAAAACCGGTTTGAACCGAAAAAACGGTACTAAACTTTTGCGGTTCGAAAAACCGGTTCGAGTTGCTGTGAACCGGTTTTTAACTGCAAGCTGAAAGGACGTTTTTCTTAGAATAGCGCATTCTTTTCGAAGAACAACACTGATTCTCAGTAGCTGTTTCTAGTTTGTGGTGGTGTATGGCTTTGACTTTGACTGAGTGTTAAGTTGAGTGTGTGTGTGTGTGTGCCATAAGTTTCTTTATTGTGTATGTGTGCGCATGCGTGTGTGTGTGTGTGTGTGTGTGAATATTCTGACAAATAAATATGTGTTTGCATAAGTGAAACAAGTGATGCGAGTACTGGTTTAAAAACAACCGGTTCAGTAAAACCGGTTCGAAGAGAGGAAACCGGTTAAAACCGGTTCCTATTTTAAAACCGGTTCTCAACTCTACTTTTGACGTGTTGACAGGCTATACACACAAGCGGGTCTGCTTCTTTTGGTCTTTTTTCCCCCAAGACCCAAACAACATGGGCGACAGCGGACCAAATGCGTACACAACGCACGCCAGTCGGTGTGAATGACATGGCAGCAGGTGTGAGAAAAACACAGACTGAAGCAAAACAGATGCTTTGTATTAGCCAGCACACGAGATGTACACCGAGCCTTAAACCGTTAACACCGGTAGTAGCGTGTAAATTAGCATAAACGCTAAACAGCTAACTACTTTGGCAGTTTTGTCTCATTTACATTATACTGCTAACCCGTGTTAATGGTTTAAGATGCACCCGTGATTGTCGTACCTTGGTAATGGTTTATTGATTAGCTCAGAATTCGATCTCAGACTCGACTCCTGCTAAGCAGATGTGTCAGCTGTGACTGTCGATTCCCTTCATAGCGTGCCACTTTCAGCTGGGAGTCAGGAAACCAGGAAGAAGAAGAAGAAGAAGAAGAAGAAGAAGAAGAAGAAGAAGAAGAAGAAGAAGAAGAAGAAGAAGAAGAAGAAGAAGAAGAAGAAGAAGAAGAAGAAACTGTGGCTCTCCAGAGCAGCATGTTACTCTGAGAGAGAGACTGATATGAGAGAGAGAGAGAGAGAGAGAGAGAGAGAGAGAGAGAGAGAGAGAGAGAGAGAGAGAGAGAGAGAGAGAGAGAGAGAGAGAGAGAGAGAGAGAGAGGGGACATTGGAACACTGGAAATGTTATTGTCATTACCACACGGGTCGAGAGAGAGAGAGAGAGAGAGAGAGAGAGAGAGAGAGAGAGAGAGAGAGAGAGAGAGAGAGAGAGAGAGAGAGAGAGAGAGAGAGAGAGAGAGAGAGAGAGAGAGAGAGAGAGAGAGAGAGAGAGAGAGTCAGACAGACATATAGACAGACACACACAGAGATAAAAATAGATTGAAAGAAACAGACACACAAACAGAATAAAAACAGAAGAGGGAAGGTGGAAGGAAGAGAGTTCCGAAAGCGTGTCATGTCAACAACCCAGCCCTCACTATCATTGCTGGCCCTCTCTTTTCTGTGCTCCTGGCTTCTCTCCAAACTAAACACCGAGCTAGTATAGTCCCAGACAACAAAATACCTAATGACAGCATTGACCTGGTTTATATAATTGTAATAATCTGGAACTTTGTTTGATATCCCGTAAATCACGAACTATTAACCTGATTATATAGTCTGGCTGATATGAATCGTTTCAATAGCAGGACGTTGAAAGTGCAAGG
>CM065689.1:53536011-53543511 GCA_017654935.2 Phymorhynchus buccinoides | reverse complement strand
CACACACAAACGAACGCGCGCGCACGTACACACGACGAACGCGCGCGCACGCACACACACACGTACCGCATATCACACACACACACACACACACACACACACACACACACACACACACACACACACATACACACACGCACGCACGCACACACACACACACACACAGGGCCTGCATGCTTCTCCATTCACCCTCCCATACACCCAAGGACAAGAGGTTATACATTAGAGTGAGAAAAGGGCGAAATGGCACTCTTGAAAGGGCGAAGTGGCACTCCTCGCCAAAGGGAGCTCACCGGAGGAGGCACGCGGCATAGATCAAAGAAAGGGCGAGATGGGAAAGGGACAATCAGTACCTACCCATGACGACACATCATACGCATACACACATGCATACAAAAGTGAAGACACACCCACACTCATACTGACGCACACATGTGCGCATAAAAATACACACGCGCGCGCGTGCGCGCACGTACACACACACACACACACATGCACACGCACGCACAAATACACACGTAAACACTGAGAGGGAGAATGAAAGAGAAGAGGCAGACAGACAGACACATAATTATATAGACACACACAGACACACATGAGGACAACTCCCACCACAATGCCATTATGAACTACTTCCATCTGACAGACGATATACCTCTCTACATGTATTCCCCGTAGAACGCTTAGAAATGCATCTAGGTTTTTGTACCCAAATCAATTGACGTACTCTACACATAATACTTTCATATGATAAAAAAAAAATGCATAAGCTAGGCAAAATGAGCTACAAAAAAAGCCTAAGCTAGGCAAAATGAGCTACAAAAAAAGCCTAAGCTAGGCAAAATGAGCTACAAAAAAAGCCTAAGCTAGGCAAAATGAGCTACAAAAAAAGCCTAATAGGCTAGGCAAAATGAGCTACAAAAAAAGCCTAAGCTAGGCAAAATGAGCTACAAAAAAAGCCTAAGCTAGGCAAAATGAGCTACCAAAACGAACTAAGCTAGGTAAAAATGCGCAAAGCATACCTAAGATAGGCAAAATGAGCATACAAAGCCTGAGCTAGGCAAAATGAACCCAAAAAAAGCCTAAGCTAGAAACAATGAGCAAAACAAGCATAAGCTAGGCAAATTAGCAGAAAAAGCCTAAGCTAGGCAAAATGAGGAAAAACATGCAACCAACACATATATCCTATATTATATTATACCCTACCCAAGGAAGAAATCCAGTTTACGTTGGCATAGAAGGCACAGACTAGTTTGAGTGCCGTGAAAATAATTATCTGATATCAGCACAATTTGGTTCGCTTAATTCGTGGAATTATGAGCCAATCATTCTCGCTTCATTTACTCCCAACACATTTTGATGAGCTTCAGCAACTGCGGCCATCATTATCACACATCCACTCTCCCTAGAATCTCCATTAGTTCTTGCCTCTGGCAGACAGTACTGGTAGTTTCGTCTTTTATTCTGCGGTCTTCATGTCCAAAGATGTCTCCAAAGCATTGGCAGGAAAGGCGCATGCGTAGAGTGCGTCGTCCGTGCGAAACTAAGGCGATGACAGACGCTCCCCACCACCAACTGTCCCTAGTATCTGCCGATCAGGGGGCAAAGAGATCGTTGAGAAGGTCAAGGCGACAGGGCAGGGTCAAGGTCAAGGTGAGTGGTAAGGCCGAAAAAGTGAGAGAGAGAGAGAGAGAGAGAGACAGAGAGAGAGAGAGAGAGAGAGAGAGAGAGAGAGGGGGCGCATTAATGGAGTGATCAGCTGGGAAGAAAGACACTGCAGAGAGAGAGAGAGAGGGGGGGGGAGGGGGGGAGCGGAGAGGGCAGAGAGACACAGAGAGAGCGAGAGACACAGTGAGAGAGAGACAGACAGACAGAGAGAAGAGAGAGAGAGAGAGACAGAGAGAGAGAGAGAGAGAGAGAGAGAGAGAGAGAGAGAGAGAGAGAGAGAGAGAGAGAGAGAGAGAGCGCGAGAGAGAGAGCAGAGAGAACAACGAACGAAATAAACATCGGACGAAAGAGAGAGAGGGGCGGGGGGAGGGGAGAGAGACATAGAGGCAATTCTGATCTTCTATTGTCGTTACCTTTAGATTTTATGACAAGGGAGGAGGACGTAATGAACTAATGCACGAGAGAGAGAGAGAGAGAGAGAGAGAGAGAGAGAGAGAGAGAGAGAGAGAGAGAGAGAGAGAGAGAGAGAGAGAGAGAGAGAGAGAGAGAGAGAGAGAGAGAGAGAGAGAGAGAGAGAGAGAGATGGTGGTGAAAAGTGAGAAGAATATGGGTGGGAAGTGAAAGGGATGATTTGGGGAACAGTGCGGCGGAGAGCTGCATTGGAAGACAAATGGCTTAATTCTGGAAATCATAGGCTAGCAGCCCCGGTGCCTCTCAAGGCCTTTGACAGTTCCCATTATGTCAATTTTTCTGCCTGGCTTTCCTAGAGCTTCCAGCTCCACTGCAAAGTTCTGCATCGATCACATTCACCCCCCCCCCCCCCCCTGTATCCTCTAGCCCCCTCCCCCCCCCCCGCCACGAACTCTTTCCTTTTTTTTCTTAAAAGGGTGATGGTGGAGGGGGAGGGGGCAATGAGGGAAGGGAGGTGGGGGTTGTCGCAAACAGTGATGCCTTCGTTGGTTTTCTGAGAAGCTTATTACGTGTATTATGTGATCTGGGTGGAAGATGACACTCATCTTCTGTCAACAAGGACTGCATGCGGGGTTCAGAAGTCACGCTTGTCAGCTTTGCTTTCTGTACGTTTTCTACCTGACGGTTACTTCAAACAACTAATACTTCTGAATCCGCGGGGCAAAGAGAAAAAAACAAAGGTTGAAATCAGGGCACATCTGATGTTCCGCCTGATGGTGCAATATCATTTTTCAGGCACGAAGTCATGCAATCAGACTGTCAGTTCCGAACATGTCATACGGTGACCGGTCTGTGAATTAATCACAACCCATTGCTACCCAAACCTTCCTTTCGATGAATTAATAGCTGTAAACTGTCATCACACATTTATTCTCCTGACTCTCTTCTCCCTTTTCGGCTTCTGATGTCTTGGATGTGCAGCAGACATTACAATGGAAGACAAACTAAACGGATGAACTACCAGGAACTAAACTGCTAGCGAATTGAGCAATGAACAAAACTGACAAACTAGGTGAAGACGGGGCAAAAAGCCTATGGGTGGGTAAGAAGCCCATGCCAATTATCTCATGAAATTAAGCAAATTTCAGTCACATGTTGCCCATGAGACGAGTGTTAATGTTTAGCATTCGTCTCATGGGCAAATTTGACTTAAATTTGCTTTATTTCATGAGATAATTGGCATGGGCTTCTTACCCGCCCATGGGCTTTTTACCCCGTTTTCACTTATCATCATGTAAAGCATTATTAATTATTTTGCCTTACAGTTGATACATCCAAAGTATATAAAATTCAAGCCAAATTTCGAGAGAAGATCTTGCTCAATTATTTTCGCTTAATTTTTGCTCAAATATTTTCATTAGGCCCAAGGCTTGTTGCACGATGAGGGCTTTTATGTTCTTCACATTGACAGGAGTGTGCATTTCCACATAATGAAATGTCACGTGAATATTCAGGCGTTTTGCTGTCATCACACAGTCACTTCCCTGACTCTCTTTAGCCTTTGCTGCTTCTGAGGTTCGTAGGATGTGCTTCCCACGCGACATGGGAAGATGAAACAGTTAATGCTTGAAACGATTAAGGTATTTAAGCCTTGTATGTTGTTCATAGCTCATAAACTGTTGTGTTCCTGTTCTTCAGGCTGATGACTTCTCGCCGGCTTGGGTCTACTTAAAAAAGACATGTCGGTTCAAAAGCATGGCAGCAAAACTATCTGTATTGTTACCAAAAAATCGGGACTTTACTGGTGTTGCACTGCCTTTGGGCATTGCCTCCTGTATCGTTCCCACCATCTTTACATCTACTAATGTCCCATATATGTGTCTGTTCCAGACCGGAGGACGTTAAACTGATTTACTACTACTGAAAAGCTTGGCGTAGATATCACAAGCAAATGCCTTCACATTTCCTAACATTTTCTTTGTCTTATTTCTTCTTGCTCATTTCAGCCGAATGGAATGCCATGAATATTACTCTCCATTTTGCTCATAATATGGTGTCAGAAAACCATTGGGGCCTCTTTCGGTTCAACCAAATCAAATTACAATAAGCTTACATTAAAAAAAAAAAGACATTAACTAAATAATAACACGATGTCTACGTTACGGTTGGCATCTCCACATTATTAAATCCAAGCCAACATCCGAGAGAGCTCTCGCTCAATTATTTTCTCCTAGCCCAACATTAGGCCCGAGGCTTCTGTCGCACGATGAGGGCTTTTATGTTCTTCCCATTGACAGGAGTGTGCATTTCTACTTAATTAATGAAACGGTGACTAGGTTGCCTCGCTCTGTCTATCCATCCACCGTTCCCTGCGCTACTGCTCACGTCATCTCTGATCGTGGAAGACTTTTTTTCGCTCCAGTGAAGCGCAGCAGGAAGGAAGGACCGTGGTGGAGTCATCATCTCTGTTCACTTCCCTTTATCACGGTCTTCCCAGTTCTGTAAGAACAGGGGTACATGGGAATGGGAACGAGGCCTGTACGTTGTTCTGTCTGTATGTATGTTCATGCGTGTATGTGTGTGCGTGTGTAAGGAAACAATACTCCTTTTCACAGCGCCTAAACTACTGACCCAATCTTAACAAAACTTGGCAGAATGGTTCCTTAAGGTGTGTAGATGTGGTCCGCGGTGTCAGATTGACGCAATGCAAGCCATATCGACGCAAACCCTGTGAATGAGATTTGAATGATACAAAGGCATTGATTATTTCAAAGCTAATGGGTGGGATTCAGTCAAAGCTGGTTTCGTGAACATGTGTCATCTAATATGTTTTGCTATTTTGTTGTTGTTGTTTTTGATTGCTTAGACATAATGAAATACTGGGTATTGTCATACTGTTACAGAACAATTTAACACAACCAAACACAATAACCCAAAGAGTCGAAAATTATCCCCCTTGACGTTCATCAGTGGGACCTAACTGAGAGTAGGTCACATGGCTCTTCCACGCTCTGTTTCATTCAACCAGTTCCGCGACTTTCGCATCATCGGCGTCAGTTTGATGCAGAACGAGTTCAGACGACTTTGAGCTTCTCCCTCCATCCATCCCTGCCATCTCCTCTCCTGCTAGTAGACCCCATGTGTCAAGGACAACTTATGAAAAATAGATTTCAGGGAAGTGTAATCCTCATGGGTAGGAGTCGGTAAATACGAGGGTGAAGAGACGGTGGTGAGAATGGGTTGTGATGATTAAGAAGAGGGGAAAAGGTCAGGTCAGGAGATGACAAAATTATTGGTTTTTTTAGATTGGAAACGAGCTTGTTAAATAGACCATGGATTCTAGATGAATGTAGGGTCCATGAATAGACTCACTAACACCGAAGAGCATGCCTTACGAGGGTCCTTTTAAATCTAAGAAGATTATTATATCACACTGGTTGTGGGCAGCTTTTGGAGACTGCGGACTCCCCGTGGGGATACCGGGGGTGTGTCTTTCCTACAAATAGTTCCCCCCCACCTTCTGGAAGTTATGTGCTTGTAATTTCCTCTAAAATGTCACTCTCTTTGACTGTGACTATTCATTTTACTTTCTGTCATCTACTATCTTTCTGACTTATTGGCCCATTCTCCTGCACTGCCTTTTTGTTGTTGTCGTAAACTTTCAAATATTATTTTTTCTCATTTGAGCTGCTCCGAAATCGGAATGTGTCGGTTGTACGCATCGGGGAGATCAGTGACAAGTGAAAACCGGACACACATGTACCTTATCCATTATGGCCATATGGCCTGGGAACGCAGAAGAAGGAGGAGATTGCGGATGAGGCCAACTGGATAAGAAAACTTCATCTACACATTGGGCACATGTGAGTGCGTGGGTCACTCTGGATTCCGATGACTCTGTCCTGGTTATTCTTCTCTCTTCTGCTGGTTTTTGTTTGTTTGTTTGTTTGCTTTGGACCAGTTAATTCTGGTCGTTGCTGGCGAGGATGCTCCAAAGCTCTGCATCGCATTCTTGTAAAGTTTGAAGGGAAACTTCGAACTGCTTGAGTTTCTTATGCTGTCCATCTGAGACCGTGTCTTGGCATCTGGTCGACTCGCCCTACAAATGTGATGCTTATTTATGTGTGTCTGTCTGTGCTACCTCCCATTTCCCCTCTCTATCTCTGTTATACGAAGTATGCAGAATGCTTCTAACTGTTTGTGTACAGTTCTTGATTTTCCAAAAAAAAGAGAATGTTATTGTCAACTCTATTGCCAAGTAGGCCATCAAGACATAGAGCCAGTGAAGATGATTTTGTAAGCCTCCTCCATGTCCTACTTATATTATGCATCATTATCCATTATCCCATTAGATAAGGTTTCTTGTCAAAGGCGACAATGGGGATTTAGAAAGCTTGTCAGGTTTTGTTTATACTTACGCTCTGATGATTTGATGGGGATAAAATTACTATGCGAAAATACTGCACAAATGAAAGCCTAAGTAAGAAAAGTATGAAGATGATGCAGACTAAACCAATACCCTGTGCTATCAGATAATTAGTTTCTGCTTAATTAATTAACCGGCGTAATACTCACACACGGAGTCATGCAATATTTTGGATAGCTCGTAGTGTCAATGTTGAGCGTTGTGCCCTGTGAACCATTCAAACTGGATACTTCCCAACACCTTCCCATTGATTAGCTTTCACCCCCAGCAGCTGTCATCACACATTCCCTGTTCCGGATTCTTCTCGCTGTCTGCCTCTGAAGTCCCCATTTCCCAGCTTCCCTTTCCCAGGATGGCTTGCTTCTCCCAGAGTTGGCAGGAAAGGCGTAGCGCGTGCGTCCGTGCGAAAATAAGGCGATGATGAACGCTTCCGACCAACTGTCCCTAGTCAGCCAATCAGGGGGCAAAGAGATCGATGGAAAAGGTCAAAGCGAGAGGGCAGGGTCAAGGTGAAGGTCGGAGAGAACCCATAATATATATTATAGAGAGATGCGGATGGGGCGTGTGATGGTTTTGTAGGGGTGATTGGGCTGTGAAAGAAAGGGAGGGTGAAAGCAAAAAGCCTGAATATACAAAGAGTTTGCAGTCCGCAGCTGACTGAAGCCGGGTTTTTTTTTACTCCCACCCTTTCACCTACACTACAGGTGGGGATCATTGTGAACTCACTCACTGCCTCTGTTACCATGCTTAACACCTCCCACCTTCCACCTGTTCACCTTCCAGATGGGAAGTAAGAAAGTTGGCTTAATTCTGTGCAAGGTTTGTAGGCTGGGAAGTAATCACTCTTTGTGACATTTAGGCTTTTTGGTGGAAGTTGGAGACTTAATAGAAGAGACGGGATGACCAAAAGCACTGGGGATGGGAGGGGGGGGGGGGGGGGGGGGGGGGGGTTGCACATCCCTGAGACAAAATGCATTGATGCCAGGAATGATAGG
>CM065689.1:53516011-53531011 GCA_017654935.2 Phymorhynchus buccinoides | reverse complement strand
AGAAGAAGAAGAAGAAGAAGAAGAAGAAGAAGAAGAAGAAGAAAGAAGAAGAAGAAGAAGAAGAAGAAGAAGAAGAAGAAGAAGAAGAAAGAAGAAGAAGAAGAAGAAGAAAAAGAAGAAGAAGAAGAAGAAGAAGAAGAAGGAGGATTGTTAGTTTAGACTAATTTGCATTTTCCATCATCCGAGATTAGTTGTCTTATCCCACACTCATGACTCCAGGCCCAGGCCTCTCATTTATCTGGCACTGATACGGTTTCCACGTCCTTGGCATTGGCAGGAGTGTGTGCCTCCCCACCCACTTAGTAGGCAGAGGCTACGTCCCCCCTGTCCTTTACCATTACCCCCCCCCCCCCCCTCTGTTTCACCCCCCTCCAGCTAGCATTGTCCCCTGGGCACCGACCTTGCCAGTCCCTTTTCTCGCTCCAGTGAAGCGCGTCAGGGAGGACTGCCATGGTGTCATCATCACCAGCTCGGTTCCGTCCAGATAGCCAACGAGTCCTAGGACTCTGGGTCCGTGATCACGAGCGCGTCTTAAACAGTTAACCCGGGTATGTAAATTAATCTCCATCAAAACGATTGGCTGTTTAGCCTAATGTGCGTACTACTTACTACCCCAGGGCGTGTAATCATGAATGAGTCTTAGACAGTCAACACGGGTAGTAGTGTGTGAATTAGACTAAACTCGCAAAAAAACGAACGGCTGTTTAGCCTAATTTACACGCTACTACCCGTGTTGACTGTCTAAGACGCACTCGTGGTTTTACCTGCTAACACTCACTCGTGGTTACGGTACCTGGTTGTGGGGTCCTTTCCTTTCCTCTTCCTGCTCTGTCCTTTATATTATGCTGCATAATGCACACACTGCAGGCAAAGCTGACATTACCATCACCTCTCCCTTTCTCCCTCTCCCTCTCTCTCTCTCTCTCTCTCTCCCTCTCTCTCTCTCTCTCTCTCTCTCTCTCTCTCTCCCTCTCTCTCTCTCTCTCTCTCTCTCTCTCTCCCTCTCTCTCTCTCTCTATCTCTCTCTCTCCCTCCCTCTCTCTCTCTCTCTCTCTCTCTCTCTCTCTCTCTCTCTCTCTCTCTCTCTCTCTCTCTCCTCTCTCTCTCTCTCTCTCTCTCTCTCTCTCTCTCTCTCTCTCTCTCTCTCTCTCTCTCTCTCTCTCTCTCTCTCTCTCTCTCTCTCTCTCTCTCTCTCTCTCTCTCTCTCTCTCTCTCTCTCTCTCTCGGTGCCAGAGGGCAGGATACGGCAAGGTTGAGTGACTGGGGATTGCAGTGAGATGGAAGCGAGGTTGACAGATCGAGTGCAAGAAGACCCGTGGTAGTAGTGGAGGCGATAAAATATGGTTCTGGGCCATTCACGGTGTTGGGGAGGGAGGGGGAAGAGACAATGAGAATGAAGGGTTGCAGAATGGGGTGAACGGGAGGGTTATGGTAATGCGGATGATCCAAATAGAAATGGCTATTCCCTCGTGGGCTGTTGAGCGGCCGTAAGGGCCATCATGACGCCATTCCTATTCAGACCCCCGGCACTGTGATTGAGTGAACGCATAACAGCTGCCCTGTGGAATTGTGCTATCCACACGTTCTGCCACTGTATTATGATGTGCGTGATCTAACATATTGTTGTTGTGTGGGGGTTTGTTTCTGTCTGAGAGTGGAAAACAGTTGGGTTAAACACATTTTTATTCAGTTCAAATCAAAATATAAGCAGTCACAAAGGCCGGAAGACATTCAGAGTAACAACAAGATCAGAACTTATTACCGTGCTCCTAAAAAATTAAAAGACACCATTGACTGATAGATAGAGACTGCATTCAAACATATATTTATACTAATGATCAAAATCTTGATTACAATGTCTGAATAAGGAAGATGAAAAATTTAGAATGAAGAGAAAAAAAAAATGAAAAAAAAATTAACAGTTTGGTATTGAGTTATTTTTGAACGGCTGCTTTCCGCTTTTGGTCATGTAATTATTAACTCAAAGGGTTTGAACGTCCATACTATTGATGTTATCCGATCTAATAAACACGTATCTGAACAGGGAGGGGGGAGGGCTAGATGGCGTTTAATCACGGCACCTTTGTGAGTGCGTTTTACTTTTGTCCTACCTTATTCCTGTCTAAAATCACTATCGATGCGTGAAAAAAACATTGAAGATTCATTCAAGCATTCATTCATTCTTTGTCTTATTTTGTACCGGCACACGATGAATTACCTGGTACGGTAATCGTGAGTGCGTCTTAAACAGTTAATACGGGAAGTAACATGCACGTCATACCACCCGTTTTGTCTTTAAGACGCACTCGTGATTAACGTAGCGGAGATGAAAGTCCGTTTAACGTCCTCTGGCCTAGAGCAGTCACATTATGGGACATTAATAAGTATAAAGATAAAAACAAAAGCATAAAGATAGTGGGACGATCCTGGAGGAATTGCGATACCAGGAAAGTCCCGATAAAAAAACGGAGCACATTTTGAGGCCTGATAACTGCTCTCTTATGTCAGGTAAGCAGTGCTACCTCTCCACATAAATATTGCAGCGTTTCTGAGACACCAATAAAAGATCGATCTGGTGTGTGGGTGTGTGGGTGTGAGTAAGGTATGTGTGTGTATTCTTCAGTTCAACGTCTTCACATAATATGTGAGTTTAGACAAACAAACAGAAGAAGAAGAAGAAGAGGAGGCGGAGGAGGAGGAGGAGGAGGAGGAGGAGGAGGAGGCAATAAAGCTAATGCAATGAAAGGGTACAAAAGATATGACATATATAAAGGGGAATACTATAGCAACACATACAATCAGATTAACAATTAAGAAAAAAAGGGCTATGATGCAGATTAAAACACACAACAACAAAATTGTGTGTGTGTGTGTGTGTGTGTGTGTGTGTGTGTGTGTGTGTGTGTGTGTGTGTGTGTGTGTGTGTGTGTGTGTGTGTGTGTGTGTGTGTGTGTGTGTACGCGCGCGTGTGTGTACGTGCGTGCGTATATGTGAGTACGTGTGAGAGAAACTGAATCTATTTATGTTCCCAGGATAAAGATTTTAGGCAAAGCCTATTCTTCCGATGAACTTGAAGAAAGAAAGAAAGAGAGAGGGAAGGATGGAGGAGGAGGAAGGGGGTGGGGGGGGGGGGAGAGTGGGGGGCAGCATCTCAGCCTATTCCATTTCCCAAGCACCAGAGGAAGAACTCGGACCATTCAAGTTTTCTTCTGCTCCTCGTGGGGCTGCTTTTTCTGTGCAAACACAAGAGGACAGGGGTGGGACCTTTGGTGAAATGTTTTCCAGGAAATGAACGGCCCAGCAGATGAAGAAAGAAACGCCTAGGACCAAAGACACTGAGCCCAATCAAAGACAGGACACTTGATTCCCGGCTTGAAGCCTCATCTGGTATCCGTTCCTACCGCTCACCCATCAGTATGCCTAAGTCCAGTGGGGAGTGGTAGGCTCAGCAGGGCAGCCACACAGCTACCACTCACCTTTTAGAAAGCCTAGGTCCAGTGGGGAGTGGTAAGTTCAGCAGGGCAGCCAAACAGCTACCACTCACCCTTTAGAAAGCCTAGGTCCAGTGGGGAGTGGTAGGCTCAGCAGGGCAGCCACACAGCTACCACTCACCTTTTAGAAAGCCTAGGTCCAGTGGGGAGTGGTAAGTTCAGCAGGGCAGCCAAACAGATACCACTCACCCTTTAGAAAGCCTATGTCCAGTGGGGAGTGGTAAGTTCAGCAGGGCAGCCAAACAGATACCACTCACCCTTTAGAAAGCCTAGGTCCAGTGGGGAGTGGTAGGTTCAGCAGGGCAGCCAAACAGCTACCACTCACCCTTTAGAAAGCCTAGGTCCAGTGGGGAGTGGTAAGTTCAGCAGGGCAGCCACACAGATACCACTCACCCTTTAGAAAGCCTAGGTCCAGTGGGGAGTGGTAAGTTCAGCAGGGCAGCCAAACAGATACCACTCACCCTTTAGAAAGCCTAGGTCCAGTGGGGAGTGGTAGGTTCAGCAGGGCAGCCACACAGCTACCACTCACCTTTTAGAAAGCCTAGGTCCAGTGGGGAGTGGTAAGTTCAGCAGGGCAGCCACACAGATACCACTCACCCTTTAGAAAGCCTAGGTCCAGTGGGGAGTGGTAAGTTCAGCAGGGCAGCCACACAGATACCACTCACCCTTTAGAAAGCCTAGGTCCAGTGGGGAGTGGTAAGTTCAGCAGGGCAGCCACACAGATACTACTCACCTTTTAGAAAGCCTAGGTCCAGTGGGGAGTGGTACGTTCAGCAGGGCAGCCAAACAGATACTACTCACCCTTTAGAAAGCCTAGGTCCAGTGGGGAGTCGTACGTTCAGCAGGGCAGCCAAACAGATACCACTCACCCTTTAGAAAACCTAGGTCCAGTGGGGAGTGGTAAGTTCAGCAGGGCAGCCAAACAGCTACCACTCACCCTTTAGAAAGCCTAGATCCAGGAGGAATAGCATGTCAACATGCGGCTTCATACTGGCGTTCAATACTGCACAAGAACAAGAAGAAAATTTCTGTCGTAAGAAAACCAGAGGTTTTGAGGGACACAAATGGTTAAAAATAAATATTGAAAGAATTTAGAACCATATGGTTACCATAATGCTGGTTTCAGCATAGTGATTGTTATGTCAACTTTTAACCATTTTCTTCTTTATCACGAACATAGTTATCAACCACATGTTTTAACCTATTATCATCATTATTACTCCGATAAAGGGTAAGTGACGCAGGTCAAAGCATCATGAACAACATCATCATCAACATTTGTCTCGGTATTTCATCATTTTTAACAAAGCAGTTCAGAGCTATGCCTCAGAGTGTTGTAAACATAATCGTCATCAGTATCTGTGTGAAATATGATGTCCTCCAAAATATGGAAGGAACACTCAATTTTCAGTGAAGTTTTATGTTTTGTGTACTTGACGGTTTAAGGTTAGGGTTAGGGTCAGGGTCAGTGTAGTATCAATTTGAAACGCTAACAAGATACAAATTCACTACTACTGTAAGTAGTGTCACCGACCAGTGACCAGTCTTTGCGTCATCTAAGTGTCTTTGCTTGGACGGAATGACAGGAGCTACTCCAGCAGCCTTCTCTGCTGCTTCAGCAGCCTGGTTGTCTGCCCTAGTTGTACCCCCCCCCCCCACCCCCTCCACCCCCCAGTGACCATCCCCACCCCACGTCCACACCTTCCATCCCACTTCACTCTCTGGAATTACTTCTGCACGAGAGCCTGATTGTCACACAACTCCCTCCCTCCCCCTCCCTCCCCCACTCCTCCATGGGTCTCGTCCCTCTCCTTCCTCAATAGGAATCTCCCCCCTTTCATCCATTCATCAATCGCACTGTCCTTCTTCCCCTTCTTCATTGAATTGCTCACGAACGGTTTGTTTGCCTTGACTGACTCGCACTCTGGTTGGTTTGGCTGGAATCACTGTGCTGCTAAGAGCACACAAAACGTGACCAGACAGACACAACCGTCATTGTTGTCTTCAATTTCCAACTTTTGTGGACGAACTATGTATAGACACACTAATGTGTCATCGTCGTCGTAATAGTAGTAGTAGCAATCGTCACAGCAGTTGTTGTTGATTGTTATATGCGCATTTTCTACTCATGTTATTGGATTTCTGTTTCATGTTTTTATTCCATTTCAATTCTGTCCAAAGCGCCCTGTAGCCTACATAGTAGGATGGGCGCTATGTAAAGTTTCATTATGATTATTATGCCGTGTTAACGGAACAACGAACGGAATTTCCCATTCACTGTATCACTAGTAGGGACAAAGAGCACTGATAATCACATCACGGTGACGTCACAAGCGAGAATTTCCGAACAGGCTGTTCCGTCTTTTGGACTAAATGATCAATTTAATTGAACTGATTATCAGTGACAATAGTTATTGAGAAAAGAGCTCAAAATGTTGCTAATACTTAGGGTTCGCTAAGAAAACGACAAGACTTAAAGACGGAAAGAACCGAGCAACGAAAGGATGGGGGGTGTTAATCTACATCATTCCCGGGATTACTCAGCCTTTGAAGACCTTTCCCATAGCCAGCTGTCCTACAGTCCTTTTTGGCCAAGAGTAGGGATGTACCCTGGGCAAGGCATATATCCACTATAAACGAATGATAGCCCAGCCCTCCAAGATAGCGGCTGCCTCCTCTTACTATCTGGAAGTCATTGTCGGAAACGACAGACTGACATACAGTGGTTTCTTAGCATCCTTACTCCCACTCACCCAGCCTGACCCATGGGGATAACGGGGGGATCTACAAATAGTACAACTAGTTGCTCCACCTTCTGGAAGTTCTGTGCTTGTAACTTCCGCTGATCTGTCACTCTCTTTTATTCTGACTCTTTCATTCTGTCTTTTCCCTTTGCTTACTGTCGTTTACTATCTGTCAGCTTTACTGGTCCATTCTCCTGCCTTTTTTTCAAGACAATCTTGCAAAGAATGTCTCCACCCGAAGACGGACTATGTCTTAGTTAGGCGCATAACGGCAGCATGATGCATCTGCGCTCGTAATTAATTGACAGGAAACTGTCTGAGCGGAAGAAGAAGAAGAAGAAGAAGAAAGAATTCAATGGCTCTGCACCCACCCATCTCTCTCTCTCTCTCTCTCTCTCTCTCTCTCTCTCTCTCTCTCTCTCTCTCTCTCTCTCTCTCTCTCTCTCTCATATTAGATCACCAGTGTCAGAGACAAGCGACTGTCCCCCTGGGGGGGGGGGGGGACGATAATTGAAGGATGCACGAGTCAGCTGACATTGCAGAGGGATAGTGTGTGTGTGTGTGGGGGGGGGGGGGGACTAGTGAAGATTGTTGACACAGGGGGTTAGTTTGCAATGGGAAGGTGAGAAAAGACAGTTGTGGGCCGTTAACTCGCAGATATATAAAGGAGGAGGGGAGGTGGGTGGGTGGTTCTTCTTCTTCTTCTTCGATCGCTCAGACAGTTTCCTGTCAATTTTGAGCGCAGATGCGTCATGCTGCCGTTATGCGAAATAGTTAGGCCCAGCAAGTCCGACTTCGGCTGGAGGAAATGTTTTTGAAAGTGTTACGTGAAAAAAGGCAGGAGAATGGACCGGCCGGTAAGGCAGAAAGATAGTAGATGACAGTAAGCACAGGGAAAAGACAGAGTCAAAGAGTGACAGATTAAAGGAAGTTACAAGCACAGAACTTCCAGAAGGTGGGGGAACTATTTATGCAAAAGACCCCCCGGTATTCCCAGGGGGGGGGGGGGGGGGGGGGGGGGGGGGGGGGAGGGGGTAGTGGTAGTGTTGGCTTGGCTACAGGCATTGATGGAAGGATCGTCCTGTGGGATCACTGGTCAATCCTACAGCCATCCCGTCAGGATCCTGTTCAGATCCCACACCGAGAGTGATAGGTTGCAGGCTTGAACGCGATTCCGGGGCAGTGGGTGGATGCCTCGTGCCTCCATACGGGGAAATGGACGACTCCGTCCCCTCCACGAGTCTCTCCCCGTGGGGATACTAGGTCTTTCGTAAAAATAGTTGCCCCACCTTCTGGTAGTTATGTGCTTGTAACTTCCTCCAATCTGTCTCTCTCTTTGACTCTGCCTTTTCCCTTTGCTTACTGTCATCTACTATATTTCTGACGTTTTGGCCCATTCTCCAGCCATTGTTATTAAAAAAAAAAAATCTTCCAAACAATTGTCCTTTGAGCTCCTCCGAAATCGCAATGTGTCGGCTGTACGCAGTGGGGAGACCAGTGGAAACTGAAAACCGGACACATGCGCACCTTAACCATTATGGCCATATGGCATGGGAACGCAGAAGAAGAAGAACACGATCCCGCGGTGCTAAATTGCCATGTGTGCTTCGTGCAGCCATGGAGCGTAGTATGTTGTAGTTTGTTGTCCTTTGCCGATCTAAGATCGCAAAGGAATCTATTTTCGTTCGTGTATGTTTCTTTGTTGTTGTTTTTGTTTGTTTGTGGGGGGTTTCTGTCTGTCCCAAGGATATCTCCCGATCCGCTTGACCGAATCGCTTCAAATTTTGTGTGGTGGTGTGTCACCATGAGAGGAAGGCATCCGCGCAAAACTTGTCGCCGTCCTGACCTTGACCTTGTTTGTCCTATTATGTTCCCCCTAGCCTCCACTTATTTTATTTTTAATGACTTCAATATTACCACAACACCGATGGTCTCAAGCTTTGGAGATTTGTATTTCACCTCTTCGTTCAGGAAGATGAGTTTTATTTATTATATATACTAGCGCAACGCCTAGTACCGGAAATACTGAGCACCGGTAATGTGAAGTACCGGTAATGCTGAGCAGCAGTTTTTTTTAGTCCACGAAATATTATATTATTACCTTTGTGTCTCTCCTTCTTTCCATCTTCTTCTCTCATCCTGCTCTACCCACCACCCCACCCCCTCCCCCAACATCCCCCGCCCTCCTACCCCCCCTCCCTCATATCGCGTGCGTTTATGAATGGATGGTGTAGACATTTTCCACCAAGATAGTCACTGTCCCTCGGCATGCACGTTCCAAATGATGAGTCAATGTCCAGTCTGGTTACGCCGTGGTTTGTGAAAAGGTGAAGCGGCACTTATCGCGCGCGTTTATGAATCGATTTGCTTCCAGTTTGGTACACAGCTCATCACCGTCGCAGGTCATCGACATGCCAAATTCGAAGGCAATCGGCCCAGAAATACCGGAGATACGGGCGCCGAGAGGCCGGCGGATGCGCGTTTCGCGCATTTGCCAAACCGCGCAAATGACACGGCCACCTCGGTTGCCGTTGCCACAGCAAATTTGAAGCGATTCGGTCGAAAAACGGCGGAATTATAAGGCCCGTTTTGTGCTTCACACACACACACACACACACACACACACACACACACACACACACACACAACTTTGCCTTTTTATTTTATGATTTTATTTTTAGTAGTCTTCGTGAGTAGTATGTGATGATTGAGCAATTATAGAAACCATTCGTCCTTCCTCTGTGTGTGTGTGTGTGTGTGTGTGTGTGTGTGTGTGTGTGTGTGTGTGTATGTGTGTGTGTGTGTGTCTGTGTCTGTGTGTGTGTGTGTGTGTGTGTGTGTGTGTGTGTGTGTGTGTGCGCGTGCGTGTGCGTGTG
This sequence comes from Phymorhynchus buccinoides, assembly GCA_017654935.2. NCBI lineage: Eukaryota > Metazoa > Mollusca > Gastropoda > Neogastropoda > Raphitomidae > Phymorhynchus > Phymorhynchus buccinoides. The sequence continues at coordinate 53,521,900 of CM065689.1, read as the reverse complement.
CGTAAGCGTGTGTGTGCGTGTGCGTGCGCTCGTGCGCGCGAGCGCGTGTTTGTTTGTGTGTTGTTGTTGTTTTGTGTGTGTATGTGTTTTTTGTGCGCGCGTGTGTGTGTGTGTGTTTCTTAGTTCACACCTGTCCCCAGCTGTTTTAAGATGTTAACTATTTTAGGTCTCTTTGGCCATGTTCTTTACTGTTCTTGTCGAAGAATCGGGTCATTATTATTTAGATAATTATAGACTATCACTGCATAGGACGTGGCTAGAAATGCCCTGAACGCAGAAGCATTGCCCCATTATCACAGCAACGGGGTCATCATTTTCATTTATAACGTGGAACTGTCGAGAGGACTGCGTAATAAAGCAGTTCGGTGATATAATGTACATGATATCTTGTATCTCGCAAATGATTACGAAGACATTTTTTACATACGTTTTAGGATATTCCTCTAGTTTTTGTCCTTTTTGTTGTCATATTTCCTCTTCTGATATCTCCCCTCACGCACACACGCATGCGCGCGCGCGCACACACGCACACGCACGCACACGCACACGCACACGCACGCACACGCACGCACACGCACGCACACACACACACACACACACACACACACACACACACACACACACACACACAACCACACACACATGCCCTCTCCATGTCTCTCACCGACAGACACAGACAGACACACTTCGCGCTGGGTCTAGATATCCTAACTACCTATCCTCATGTACAATACGATGTGCATAGGTCCCTCCGTTCAAACGATATCACGTTAATATAGTCAGCCAGCCAGAAACAAACAGAAGATAGACAGCAGTGAAAACAATAACCAGTTTTCGCTTCTTGGCTGGTTAGTTAATCATCACTGTGTCGTACCCTTGCATCCATCACCTTCCTCTTCCGGTTCAATGGCCGCCGTTTGTTGTTGATTTGTAGCGCTGGTTGGATGGAGGTAGCAGCAATGGTAATGGTGGTGGAACATTGTCGACGGTGAAGGTGGGTGATAGGACTCAACAGTCTACGTATCGAGATAACAGTCTTTGTAGTGGAACAAGCTAGTTTGCTAGTCAGTCGTTTCCGACTATGACGACCAGATAGCAGAGGGGACAGATGCTATTCTGTCAGGATGGGATAGAAGGTTTTGTTACAGTGGATATGACGTGCCCATGGTACATCCCCACTCTCTCGGCCAAAGGGAGTTGAGGACAGCTGGCGTTGGGGAAGGTCCAGAAAGTCCAACTAATCCCTTTGGCTGCAGCACCAGAGCCGGTGCAAAGACCCCCTCGTTTGAAAGTCATAGTCGTCAACAAGAAATTAAACTGTACTGCGATTTTCAATGACTGTAGAAAACCATCAATTGTACAGCTCTCATGTTACTGTTGGCCCCTACTACAGGCTAATGTCAAACAATTATAAAAGCCATTCCAGCAAAGGCCTGGGGAACTAGCCATAAAAAGGAACGAACGGGTTCCATGGCGCCATCTGCAAGAGGGGGGGAGGGGGGGGGGGGCAAATGCACTTTGAAGTGATGGAAATGGATACTGTGGATAAGGGGGCTGTGCACTAGAAGTAAGGAAAAGTTTTATGATGAGAGCTAACGACCGCTAATGAGCAAACACCGTCACCATCAAGGGCAAGTTCACAAGGACAGCGTGCTCTTTTACAAATCTCTTCGGGGCAATTGGTGAGGTCGTGGTAGGGGATGGAGTGGGAGGGGGTGTGGGGAGTGGGGTTGGTGCTTCTTCCTGCACCTGAAAGGATATGGGTCCTGAAAAAAAAATGGCTGACTGAGTGATGAGGCTGGGGGAAACTGGGTGATGGGATGAGACTAATAAATTGACATAGACTGTGATGGTGCGTGCACAAAAACAGACATAAGTCGCCCAGAATGATTTTGAGAAAAGGCCAGAAATAGTCAAACAACCCCCAAAATATCAATTTTCTATTTAGGGCAAAAATATATGTTTTCTATTTACGGCATACTTGTGTCTATTTGTTTATGTATTCTACCAGTATCCACAACATGAAAGACACCTTCGAGTGATCTCTTTGTTTATTTGATAGAAATGTTAATAGAAACAAAGAGGCAAACTTATGTTAAACTTCAACCGGCTATAAAATCAGAACTAGACAGGTTAACTCAATTTTGTTTTCTGCGTATTGACTAGGAATCGTTGCGCCATCTTGTACAAAAATCCAAATCTTAATTGATTAAAACAACCTCCATATGTCTGGTTTTTCCCATGCACTATCACCTATAGGAAGGAATACATCATTTGCACATAACTAACTCGTCTTTTAAACCTTCCTAGCTTGAGAAGTGATGCTTAAGAGAATCAGGAGGCGAGATTTAGATACCTATTGGTAGAACATGAAAAGAATCTACGGGTAGCCTGATAAACAAGAACGTATGACTTCGCAGACTCACTGAGTGGTGAAAACATTCACCTGCCTGGTAATCATTGTTATTTTAACAAAAGTGAAGGCACTGGGTTTTCAGTACAGTTATGAGCACGTTCCATTTCGACTTGGACAATGTGGTAAGACGCATCAATAACACTACCAAGATAAATCAGTACGGTTTCACTACGTATAGTACCGGACTAAATCACTACGGCAACTAAGGGTTAGGGTTAGGGGGGAAAATAGGGTTAACCCTTTCGCCCCCAGCCACATTGTTCAGCAAAAAAATACCATTAGCCATAACTGGGTGGAGAAAAAAAACACTGCAACATTGTGAATTCCTCTGTGACATGCATAGCATTAGGCCTATCCTTTACCTCCCAACATTAAGAAAATAGGCTCTTTGGATAACAGGCCCGGATTTGATGCCTTTTAGTGACAGGGTGTTAAGCCATTGTGGTGCATAAATGCGACATTGGCGGTGAAAGGGTTAAACTTAGGTAAGGAATAGGGTTAGGTTAGGAAAAGGGTTCTGGCTAGGGTTAGGCATAGGGTTAGGGTTAGTCTGTCAATATTCAAACAGACAGATTGGCACAGTCATCATCAATTCTTCTCTGTGTGGTAGTGAGTGGTAACAACGGGTAGTTCGTAGTGGTAGCGCTACACACCACAACTTTCAATGTAACGTTTAAATACTCAGAGAAAAGGGCGTGAGTCTTATGCATTCTTAGGCGATGTACTTCAAGTCGGACTACAGACAGCTGGTGAAACGTTCATGCATTTTATCCTCTTTTCGTCCCATTTTGTTTGATCCACTTTCATTATAAATAGACTCTAATACAGGTTTGATTGACACGATACAGATAGGCTTCATTCAAGGTATCTGAATTAATAGTGGCAACCATCTTATTCCAATACACTCAAACTTTGAAAGCGTGTTTGGTTAACGTTTTAATTGACAGAAAGCTTGTAATTAACAATTTAATGCTGATTATGTTAAGAAATAATTTTTACAGGTGTGTCGTTTTCAAATTACACTAATTGTAAGTGCATTATCCACACTCCAACAAAAATATATAAACATTATTGATGCGCGCGTGCGTGCGTATGTGTATGTGTGTGTGCTCATGCGTACGTATGTGTCTGTGTGTTCGCCTTTGCATGTGAGTATGCTAGTGTGCGTGCGTGCGTGCCTCTGTGTGTGTGTGTGTGTGTGTGTGTGTGTGTGTGTGTGTGTGTGTGTGTGTGTGTGTGTTAGCTTGCTTGCATGTGTTTTTGAGTAACGTTATCGCACTCACACAACTCACATTTAAAATACCTACACGAATTATTTAAACAAAATCTTTACAGGGTTGACTGACAGTGGATGGACAGACATAAATTAACATTATGTTCTGAAAAGATGCGTCTTCGGGCCAGTTTTGAAAGAAGACAGAGATGGATAGCTGCGGAGAGATAGACAGATACAGCCACACAAACGGAGACATTAAACACAGAGACGTACTCAGACAGACGAGATACAAACTGGTGCACCTCTTCATAGCCAGTTCAAATCGATTTTAAATTTGTGCAATGTTATTTTTTTTTTTAAAGTTTTTAAATGGTATTGTATAAATATGCGCAGACTCACTTAAAACTGTTCCTATTTTATTGCTAGACATATAGTACTTATGAATGTGTGGTATACAAGCCTGTAAGAACTTGGCAAATGTTAATTCGATTTATTATAAATTGTTGATCCTATCGTCTCATTATTATTATTATTATTATTATTATTATTATTATTATTATTCATGTGATAATGTTGTTCATCCCTTTTTTTCCTTCTTTTTGAAACTCCTAACTTGCTCAAATCATATATTGGTGTATCTAAATGCTGATTGGAAATGTTTGGAAAATGTTTATGTGCTGTTTATGTTCGGTCTCATCAATTTCAAATTGTGTAATGTGTACGGGCACGATATAAGCCGAAGGCTTGTTGCTGCCCTTTATTCTCATATTGATTATTTTGTTACGTTATAAGGAAGAAATAAAGAAGTTTAAACCAAACTGGTCAACACAGAAAGTGCAAAGCCTAATGTCGTGGCATACATAGACGAGACGTTCAATGCTGCACTTGGTCATCTCCAATTATGGAAAGTGACGCCATTCGCGTGACAATGTCGGTTTTCAGCGAAACTTTAAAATGTGTATCTTTTAACCATTTCATCTGAAATTGAACTGACTATAGCCCTAACCTTAACCCTAACCAAAACCTTAAACCGTCAAATACACAAAAAACAAAACTTTATTAAAAATTTAATGTTCCATGTTTGGAGATGACTAAGTGCAGTCTTGAACGCCTAGTCATAAGGTAGGAATAAAAGTGTGTCGGCAAAAAGGAAAGGTAGGCTGTGTTAAAACAAGCACGGATTCGCAATCGTTTGTGGCGTGCGACAATTTTGGACCAACCGACAGACCGACAAAGAAAGAAAAAACAAGTGCAACGCCGAGCGGCTGCAAAGTCCCCTCGCAGCATCGCCGAGATACTCCGAAATCGTAATGTGTCGGCTGTACACATACATAAAAACGCATCAAAACAGCACGTAACTACATAAAAAGGCATCAAAACAGCACGTAACTGAATAGTTTTTTATATATAGCCTTGGGGTTCGGACCCGTGATTTGAGCGCGCGCGATCATGCGCACACGCGCGCACAGAACAATTCATGACAACTGTGTTATAGACCATTCATCAAGAAATGTTGTGGAAAAAACTGCATTAAAATACATGCAAAACTTCGCGAGATATTAGCGATTATGTGTTTCGGGGTTTGAACCCCGTAACTGGCGCGACCTTGACCTTAATGTAAAACTAAATACATCAGTGGATAGCTGGCATCTTGGCAAACTAGTATACCAAATTTGATGATGATAGACTGAATAGTTTTTTTGAGAAAAACGGACGAATAGCCGGACGGACGGACGGAGGCACGCCGGACACCGGACGGACGGACGGACCAGACAAAAACAATAGCTCCCCGAACCTTCGGCTCGGGGACTAAAATAGACGAAATAAAAGGGGCAAGAAAAACAAGGTGAGTAAGTGGGATGTGTGGGATTAGGGTGGGGTTGGAGATGGGAAGGGGAGGGTTTGGGAGGGGAGCTAAGTCTCCCCCCCCCCCCCTCCCCCCCCAACCCTTACAACCCCTGACCCCCTCCCGAGGGACAGGGGGTGAACATCTGGCCTCGTTATTTACCCCCAGGCTCCTCCGCCTTGTCAGTCGCCGTGCGATCCCCAGCTGATAAAGAGAGCGATGCTTTGGCTGTACTGCTGATGCTGCGACTGCTAGACAGTGCCCCGTGTATACTGCCTTTGGCCCTCTGTCTCTCCACCCCCCACCACCTACACCTTCACCCCCCCCCCCCCCCACGCCTCTACATTCTTCTTTCCTTCTCTCTCTTCCGTTTTGTCCTATCTACCTTTCCTTCTCTGTTGCACCTTTCTA
>CM065689.1:53508511-53511011 GCA_017654935.2 Phymorhynchus buccinoides | reverse complement strand
GGGAAACGTCAAAGAAGAAGGCACGAGTCCTGTTTGAATTTAATACTCATAATTGACAGAAAAACAAACAACATTCAGTTAGACAGACAGACAGAAAGCGAGAGCGAGCAAGGAGAGACAGACAGACAGACAGGAAAAGAGACAAGGAGACAGATAGGGGGAGTGAGACATGGGATGGGGGGGGGGGGGGGGGGGTAGAGGCAAAGACTTGGGACATTATGGGGACAGCTGACCACTGTCAACTGCTATAGAATGAGACTGTCCCCCACCATGCCTCTTCTCTCTGTCATTATTTCCCCATCAATCTCTCTCTCTCTCCTCTCCCTCTCTCTCTCTCTCTCTCTCTCCTCTCACTCTCTCTCTCTCTCTCTCTCTCTCTCTCCCCCTCTCTCTCTCTTTCTCTGAGGGGCGAAGGCCTACATAAATAAACCACTCATTCTCTCTCTCTCTCTCTCTCTCTCTCTCTCTCTCTCTCTCTCTCTCTCTCTCTCTCTCTCTCTCTCTCTCTCTCTATCTCTCTCCCTCTCCTCTCTCTCTCTTCTCTCTCTCTCTCCCCCTCTCTCTCTCTTTCTCTGAGGGGCGAAGGCCTACATAAATAAACCACTCTTCTCTCTCTCTCTCTCTCTCTCTCTCTCTCTCTCTCTCTCTCTCTCTCTCTCTCTCTCTCTCTCTCCTCTCTCTCTCTCTCTCTCTCTCTCTATCTCTCTCCTCTCACTCTCTCTCTCCCTCTCTCTCTCCCCTCTCTCTCTCTTTCTCTGAGGGGCGAAGGCCTACATAAATAAACCACTCTCTCTCTCTCTCTCTCTCTCTCTCTCTCTCTCTCTCTCTCTCTCTCTCTCTCTCTCTCTCTCTCTCTCTCTCTCTCTCTCTCTCTCTCTCTCTCTCTCTCTCTCTCTCTCTCTCTCTCTCTCTCTCTCTCTCTCTCCTCTCACTCTCTCTCTCCCTCTCTCTCCCCCTCTCTCTCTCTTTCTCTGAGGGGCGAAGGCCTACATAATAAACCACTCATTCTCTCTCTCTCTCTCTCTCTCTATCTCTCTCTCTATCTCCTGTTTATTATCGATTTGTATTTCCGTGCCTGACCTTATTATTTTGATTGTTATTTAATGTGTTGTATTACTGTTTCTATTATTGTTGTTACATTTTGCCCTTGGCCTTGTGTTTTCGCTTGTTTATGGATTCCTTTTGTTTGAGGACCTCATGAAAAGAAGCTTTGTATGCTTATTGAGCTATTCCTCATTAAATATTTCAAGTTTCAAGTTTCAAGTTTCTCTGTCTGTCTATCTACCTATCTCTCTGTCTCTCTCACTCCCTCTGTCTCTCTCTCTCTGTGTCTCCCCTCTCTCTCTCTCTCTCTCTCTGTCTCTCTCTGTGTCTGTCTCTCTCTCTCTCTCTATCTCTCTCTATCTCTCTCTCTCTCTCTCTCTCTCTCTCTGTCTCTCTCTCTCTCTCTCTCTCTCTGTCTCTCTCTCTCTCTCTCTCTCTCTCTCTCTCTCTCTCTCTCTCTCTCTCTCTCTCTCTCTCTCTCTCTCTCTGTTTTGCGGAAGTCAGCACTATAGGACTTGTGACCTTCCAGTAATGCTGCCGCTGTGTGATTCCTTTTACCAATTTCGCACAGTTTGAGCGCTTTGGGGGGGGGGGGGGGGGGGGGGGGGGGGGGGGGGGGGGGGGGGGGGGGGGGGGGGGGGGGGGGGGGGGGGGGGGGGGGGGGGGGGGGGGGGGGGGGGGGGGGGGGGGGGGGGGGGTTTTAAGGGAAAATTGAGGAGGAGGAGATGAGACAAGCACAAGGTAGAACGAAAAGTAATGTTGATGGCATAATGATAAATGATCCTTTATTTTACAACAGTAGTATTCGCACAGAGAGAGAGAGAGAGAGAGAGAGAGAGAGAGAGAGAGAGAGAGAGAGAGAGAGAGAGAGAGAGAGAGAGAGAGAGAGAGAGAGAGAGAGAGAGAGACAGAGACAGAGAGAGAGAGAGAGAGAGAGAGAGAGAGAGAGAGATTATAATAACAGATTTTTTAGTAATGAGAGAGAGGGAGGAGGAGGGGGGGGGGGGAGATAGAGAGACGCGAGGGAGGGAGGACAGAAGGAAAAGGTCAATGCCCGGGACCTTGAACCTGGCTTAAAAGTGGGTCAGAAACGAATCATCTCCACACACACACGCGCGCGCGCGCGCGCGCGCGCGCGCGCGCACACGCACACACGCAGTGGCACACACGCGCACACGCACACACACACGCACTCTCACACACACACACATCCACACACACACACACAGCACACATACTCTCTCTCTCTCTCCTCTCTCTCTCTCCTCTCTCTCTCTCTCTCTCTCTGTTCTTCCAGAGAGTTCATTATAACATACCCGCCCTCACCCTCTCCCTCTCTCTGATACAGACAGGATAAGTTGCTGTTGTCTAGGTCGTCGTCAGAGGAAGTTCTTTAGTGAAGTGAAGACGATAACTTTGGAACCCCCTCCCCCCACCCCTCCTCTCCATACTTCCC
>CM065689.1:53491011-53503511 GCA_017654935.2 Phymorhynchus buccinoides | reverse complement strand
TGAATGTTTGTCCTTCTTTCTTCTTGCCTTTCCGTTTCTAACCATAACGACAATGCACATCACGCATAATATTCTCTAGGCGATATACTTTCTTCTTGCCTTTCCGCTTGTAACCATACAATGCACATCACGCATATTCTCTAGGCGTTATACTTTCTTCTTGCCTTTCCGCTTCTAACCATACGACAACGCACATCACGCATATTCTCTAGGCGTTATACTTTCTTCTTGCCTTTCCGCTTCTAACCATGCGACAACGCACATCACGCATATTCTCTAGGCGTTATACTATATTTTCTTCTTGCCTCTCTGTTTCTAACCATACGACAATGCACATCACGCATATTATCTAGGCGTTATACTTTCTTCTTGCCTTTCCGCTTCTAACCATACAATGCACATCACGCATATTCTCTAGGCGTTATACTATATTTTCTTCTTGCCTCTCTGTTTCTAACCATACGACAATGCACATCACGCATATTCTCTAGGCGTTATACTTTCTTCTTGCCTTTCCGCTTCTAACCATACAACGCACATCACGCATATTCTCTAGGCGTTATACTTTCTTCTTGCCTTTCTGTTTATAACCATAATGACAACGCACATCACGCATATTCCATGCTTTCTGGCTGCCTTTCTGTTTCTAACCATAATGACATTGGGCGTTATTATTCTCAAAGAGTTTTTCTTCTTAGCGGCTTCTCTTTTATTTCATGTTTTTAAATTTTTATTTTACTTTACACCACAAACAACGTATGAGTTTCTAATTGTTATTATTGTTGTGGGTCCAGTCAATCGCTTTCAGGTCTCACAGCTATTAGTGGAAGTCAGTAAACATACGACTGAGTGATGGGCCCTTAAGAGATCCAGGGGCGCTGTCAGTTGGATGACAACGTGGTTTAGGCTAAGTAATAGAAAAACAAACGAACACAAATCATCACATCACATCAACACCCAACCACTAAAGGTCTGTCTGTGTACACGTTAACATTATTCACGAGATATTCCTATTTCCCCATGGCAACATAGTGATAGCCCACTCTTAATATGACTTACAGCTCACTGTGTTGCCACGGGGAAATAGAAATATCTTGTGAATGTGGTTAATGTGTTGCCTCTTACTCTTAAAGGGGCACTCTGATGGGTGTGTTTTTGCAAAAAAACACGTCGAGATCACCAGGAAAACACCCTTTACAGAGAACGCAACACTCACTCTGCTATGGTTTCCTAGAAATCAAACCGTCAAATCGGCCATTCCTACTTGGCGGAGGTGCTGGAAGTCAAATTATTTCAGTGAAAGAGAAGTTCTGTGCCTTTTCTTGTCTAATGGCCGCCTGAGTCGCTTAGACCAAATCACGAAATTTCCACAACACAAGCCTTTTTGTTTACAGTTTACCAAAAGGAGTTTCGCACAAAACAAAGGAAATATATCCTCTTTTTTTTTTACTGCACTACAAAGAGGAAAAAGCTTCAACCACCCTGAGTGGCCTTCACCCTCCCCGTCCAAAATGGCTCCTCTCTTCGGCAACTCCGCCAAGGAGGAATCGCCGTTTTGACGGTTTGATGTCTAGGAAACCAGAGCAAAGTGAGCAAAAAGGCTGTCTTTCTGGTGTTCTCGACGTGTTTCTTGAAAAAACTCATCCGTCACGGGGGTCCCTTTAAAGGTTGGTGTATGGGTACTGACCAGCGATATACTCAGTATTGTCAAAGACACTGAAAAGAAAAGACTAACATCCGGTCCCTTTTCCCTATATGAGTAGTGAGGACAGAAACACTGGTTATGTCCCTTTTAAACGTGACACATTTAGGCTACATAGCTCTTTTTTTTCAAACCTGAGAGTTATCTTTTCATGAGTCAGTTATACTTTGGATAGCCGCCATTGTGAATAGTGTAACTACCCCACAAACAATAACTCTATCAGCCCGGCTCCCCGTAACTCTTAAGTAGTCCATCTTACCCTTTTAGAGTCTTTGGTATTGTTAGATTTGTGCGGTACTGACTCTGAATGTGTCTGTTGCCAAAGGAACTTTCCTCCCGTCTGTGATGTCTGTACAGAAAGTGAAACGTTTAGAGAAAAGACCAAATGTCCTTTCCTTTGGTTTTTGTTATTGGTTGATGTTGATGTTGATGTTGATGTTGATGTTTATGTTGATGTTTATGTTGATGTTGATGAAGTTGCTGCTGTTGTTGTTCTTTCAAATGTTGTGTTCTCACTGCACACTGGAAAACTTTATTTGACAAGGATAAAGATTTTAGGCGATTCCTATTCTTACAATATGTCCTCTCAAATACATTGTGCGACATGCAACATTAATTCTTAGTTAATGGGCCTATATAAAAATATAAAAAAACCGCTTTAACTTATTTATCAACGGCTTCCTGACCATATAGTCTTCTGCCTCCGTGTAACCATCCACTTCCACCCATCACCACAAACGTATCCAAATCATCATAGACACATTGCATAGATAAATCAATCAATCGATCAATAATCAACCCACAGTACCCTCAAGGGGGAGTCCAGGTAGAAAATAGAAAGAAAAAAATAGATTTTCGGTTTTCAAGGTCGTACGTCAAGGTCAAGGTCACGACGGCAAAATGGTTTGCGCCGATCTCTTCCTATTAAGGAGGCACACCTTCACACAAAATTTGACGCGATTCGGTCAAGCGGTTAGGGAGATATCCTTGGGACAGACAGAAAGGGGAAAAAAAAAGACAAACCAGCTCATCGCAAAGTCCGATCACCTTCGGTGACGGACAAAAAGAGGGTGAGAGTGACAGGGTGAAAGGAAAGATGCCTGGCATGAGGAACTGTGGAACGGCTGTGGGAGAGGGTAGGCTAGACATTAGGGCCTACAACTGAGAAGTAGTAGGGAGAAAAGGAGAAAAACTGCTGCCTCAGCAGGAATCTGATACAACAAAGTCTGCAACTTGTATTCATTCTCCTCTACAACCTCTTCGTCCTGTCTCTCAGGTAACGATGTTTTCTGCTGTTCCCTCCACGACCTTACCTCTTTTTTTTCTTTTTTAAACCTCACACGTTCGCATGGCTTTTATTAAAGAAGGGGTGTAGTGGGTGTGGAGGTGGGGATCTCAGGAAACCCACACCTGAACTTTCACCCTCCATGACCCCGCAGGTTCATCGGCTTTCCTCATTCAGTTTTTCACATTCATTCACAACCCAGCAGCTGTAGAGAGTCGAACAGCCAAAGATCGGTTTAGAGTCTCTGTCTGGTATCCAAGGTCTTCGAGTCAGCGAAATAAAAAGAAAAAGACGATATTGTAACATCCGGCCACATGATGTCAACAATGTGACAGATTGTTTTATTTATTCATTTATTATTTTGTTTGTCTATCTCTATATTTATGTATTCATTAATTTATTGAATTACTACATTAAAAAAAATTTAAACTGCAACAGACGTGTAACAAAAAGGCGAGAGAGAGAGAGAGAGAGAGAGAGAGAGAGAGAGAGAGAGAGAGAGAGAGAGAGAGAGAGAGAGAGAGAGAGAGAGAGAGAGAGAGAGAGAGAGAGAGTCTGAATCTGAATGATTTACTGATTAGGCCTTAGGCCCATTTCAAAGAATGAGTACATAAAAGGAACATACATCCACAAAAAAAGATTGAGAGAGAGAGAGAGAGAGAGAGAGAGAGAGAGAGAGAGAGAGAGAGAGAGAGAGAGAGAGAGAGAGAGAGAGAGAGAGAGAGAGAGAGAGAGCCCGTCCCCCCTCCCCCTACTACTATGTAATAAAAGGGCCCTCACCCTTCATTTAAATCACTCACTCCATCTGCACCCTTTGTTAGTCCCCGAGCCGAAGGTTCGGGGAACTATTGTTTCTGTCTGGTCCGTCCGGCGGCGTCCGGCGTGCCTCCGTCCGGCTATTCGTCCGTTTTTCTCAAAAACTATTCAGTCTATCATCATCAAATTTAGTATACTAGTTAGCCAAGATGCAAGCTATCCACTGATGTATTTAGTTTTACAGTAAGGTCAAGGTCGCGCCAGTTACGGGGTTCAAACCCCGAAACACATAATCGCTAATATCTCGCGAAGTTTTGCATGTATTTCAATGCAGTTTTGTTCACAACATTTCTTGATGAATGGTCTATAACACAGTTGTCATGAATTATTTCTGCGCATGATCGCGCGCGCTCAAAGCACGGGTCTGAACCCCAAGGCTATATATAAAAAAAATATTCAGTTACGTGCTGTTTTGATGCGTTTTTATGTAGTTACGTGCTGTTTTGATGCGTTTTTATGTATGTGTACAGCCCACACATTCCGATTTCGGAGTAGCTCGGCGATGCTGCGAGGGGACTTTGCAGCCGCTCGGCGTTGCACTTGTTCTATTTTCTTATTTCCCACATTCACGTAATATAATAGGTTCACTATGCTATGCATGGGACTTCTAGAGGGGAAAACCCCAGCGCTGTTGACATTAACAAGAAACCAACAGGTAATCTGCAAGAAACGGAAGCGGAAGCTGGATTAGCGCGCATGGCAACAACAGCTGGGTTATAATTGCGGGAAGAAAAGTCAGAAAGTGCAAGGTGAAGTGACCAGTTTGTTTATGTCAGATAACAGGGGGGGGGGGGGGGGGGGGGGGGGGGGGTAACATTTCAGAAAGGGGAGAGAGAGAGAGAGAGGGGGAGAGAGATAGATATGGGGGAGAGAGAGGGGGGGGAATGAATAGAGAGAGAGGGGGAGAGTGGGGGAGAGGGGGGACGGAGAGAGAGGCAGTAGACAGATAGAGAGAGATAGAGAGAGAGAGAAAGAGAGAGAGAGAAATAGAGAGAGAGAGACAGAGAGCGAGAGAGAGAGAAATAGAGAGAGAGAGAGACAGAGAGCGAGAGAGAGAGAAATAGATAGAGACAGGGAGAGAGAGAGAGACAGGGAGAGAGAGATAGCGGCAAACATGCTGAGCTAAAGGTACGCAGAGACAGAAGGCGGGGAGGGTGTGTGATACCAGAAGGACAGAGGATGGACAGAAGTAGAGGAGGAGGAGAGGGAGGGGGTTACACAGAGTGAAAGGGGTGAGGGTGATAGGAGCACACAAGTAGCAAGACTGATGTCAGTGCTGCGCGGCAGGGGGTCTAATTAGGCTAAAGCCCCAACGGGGTCCAGTCCCAGCCTTCTTCAATCCATGCCTGGGTTCAGCCGGTCAGCACGTGTAATTTGATTGGGCCTAGTTCCGCAGGAGACTTAGCCCATGGTCAGCTCGTACGTTGGCAGTGAATATGAATAATTAACAACATATAAACTGCATGTGCTCTTCTCATTCCACTAGTAAAGATGTGCCACCACCCCTGCATTTATCGGTTAATTGTATTTTTCCGTTATTGCCTTTCTTACCATACATAAAGCTGTATTTTAGGAACATTTTTAGCTAATAACCTTTTGGGGATACTAACCCTATCCCTAACCCTAGCCCTATCCCTAACCCTACCCCCCACCCTATAAGACGGGAAAACGCAACGAACCACAACTGTGACAAATCGCGGTGTACTGCAGTACATAGTGGGGGGTAGGGTTAGGCTTAGGGCTAGGGTTAGGGATAGGGTTAGTATTCCAAAAAGAGAATTAGCTGAAAATGTTCCTAAAATACAGCTTTATGTATGGTAAGAAAGGCAATAACAGAAAAATACAATTAACCAAGAAATGAAGGGGGGGGGGGGGGGGGGGGGGGGCACATCTTGACCTTTACCCTCCTTGTTTGTTGTTGTTTGTTTACTTGGTAATGGTCGCGACCATGAAATAATAAATCATAGCACTGGTTCCCAGCGTTTGCAGCCATTTTAAAAGAACTATCCTCCATGAAATGTCGAGTGTCTGAAAGTTCTTGTCTCAGGGACAAAGTGGGAATCTCTCCCCACTCGGATACTTTTCGGTTAAGAAACAGTATCCACCCTGATGTAGAAATTATCAGACAATCTATCGACCAGCTAGATTATCTTAAACATTATCAAACCAAGATCTTTGATGTTTTTAACCAGTCTTAATTTAAATCTCTGGCACTATAAAAATCGCCCACACGGATATGAATGTCTATGTGGGCAGGACCCCAGAACACAAGGCGTTCAATGCTGCACTTGATCATCTCCAAATATGGAAAGTGACGCCATTCGCGTGACAATGTCGGTTTTCAGCGAAACTTTGGAATGTGTATGTTTTAACCATTCAATCTGAAATTAAACTGACTCTAGCCCTAACCCTAGCCCTAACCCTATGACCAAAACATTAAACCGTCAAATACACAATTTACTAAACATTGAGTATTCCATGTTTGGAGAGGACCAAGTGCAGTCTTGAACGCCTAGTCCCCAGAACATATGTTCCAGTACTGTTCTCTATGACGTCAGACCTGGCATTGGGGCGTGAAGCTGCAGATTCAGCTCTGGGGCAGCCACCACGACCTGGATAAGACTGCCAACGTCATCTTGGCCACTGGTTTGAACAGTTTCACGCTTTGCCAAATGGAACTGATCGCTGAAGAAGAAGTCTCTGACAGACTAAGCTCTCCCTCTTTCTTCCAATCCATCCACCTATCTACCCATCTATCTATCCTCTTTTTCCGTCTGTCTGTCTGTCTGTCTGTCTGTCTGTCTATCCATACATCTATTCATCAATCTACTTCCCTCCCTGTATCTCCCTCTTCTTTTCCTATCTCTTTCTCCCCCCCCCCCCCCTCCTCTCTCTCTCTCTCCCTCCCCCTCTCTCTCCTTCTCTCTTCCCTTTCCTCCCCATCCCTTCTTGTCTTCACCATGTGCTTCATGAACGAATTAATAATATTACTTTTAAGAATAATTTAATATATGAGAAGCAAAAAATGTTAATTCGGTTGTTTGTTTTCCTGCTGTTTGTTCACTGTTGGTGTCATGTGGTTTGTGTAACATTAGTAATGGGAGTGTGACTGATTCTGGAAGTCTTGACAAAGATTAATAAATCGAAATGCTGACAAATTTTGAGCTTCTTGTTTTGTTTCTTCCCCCCTACCCTTCAGATCAGACTACACTGGAGTGGGGTCCTTTTTGTTTAGGGGGATGGTGAATGTGGGGGCGGAAGGGGGGGGGGGGGGGGTAGTGTGAGGGAATGCCTTTTGCTTAGAAAACGCTAGTTGTAATGGTTCGGATTCTAGTGGAGCGTGAAAGGGAGGGGAGGACGTAAATGATTAGTGCGTTGTTGTTGTTTTTTTGCTCAGAGTTTTAACTTCTTTGTGAAGCGCTTAGAGCCCCGTAAGGAGAATAAGCGGTATATAAATTGTCAGTATTATTATTATAACTACCACCAGCCCAGAGAGAAACTCAAGAACGCATATAAACTGACAAATCTTATTACTCCACCAACTACAGTATTTTTCCATACTGAATCCATCGAGAATGAAATAGATGTGTATTCAATTTCTTTGGAATTTGACTAGCCCCATTTACGCTTTTCCATTTACATTACAAAATAAAACGTGTTCATACGATTTTCTGTCAATTTGGACCAAGCAAAGACGGACAATGCCCTCTTCTTGGCCCTCACGCGATTCCCTATTCGACCAATCCAAATCGGGTTAACAGCGAGGAAAGGCTAATAGTAGCAGAGTCGCACGTGCCGCTGCTCGCAATCATTAGCGTCACCTAACGGCATTCGGACGTGAGGCAGTTAGGGGCTTTGGTCAAGCCGAAAGGGGCCAAAGATGACATTAATGGCAGAGATTGCTGAAGAAGAGGGCGAAAGTCCTTGCGCATATTTTTTTTTAGGTCCTTTCATCTCTACTTGATTTCCCCCCTTCCCCTAAGCCCATCCTTCCACCCATCCCCACATCAGCACTCTCTTCCCCCCTCTCTGTCCCATCATCTTGGCACGGAGAGAGGGGGGTGATTTAATAAAAGGAGCACAAGATTGATCTCGACAGTTCAGGCCTTCAGGCTGGATGGGGATAGAATCTCCAGAGACCGACTGTCATGCATGCCTTCTGTGATTTATTCATTTGTAAAACATGGAATAAACACTTGGGTGGGGAATAAGGGGCGGGGGGGCAGGGGGGGGGGAGGACCAGCACTCATGGTGCGGCGCCACACTCACGCACACGCCCATCTACCTCGTCGGCTCGGCACGCACGGCGCACACACGATTCACGTCACATACACACACACACGCACACACAGACACACACACACGCACAAGCACACACAACACACACACACACACACACACACAAACACACAGGCAACCATAC
This sequence comes from Phymorhynchus buccinoides, assembly GCA_017654935.2. Taxonomy (NCBI): domain Eukaryota; kingdom Metazoa; phylum Mollusca; class Gastropoda; order Neogastropoda; family Raphitomidae; genus Phymorhynchus; species Phymorhynchus buccinoides. Next base: position 53,495,285 of record CM065689.1, on the reverse strand, counting down.
ACACTCATCACATACACCACACATCACACATGTGCACACACACACACACACACTGGGACACATACGCACACACACACACACATACGCGCGTCGCGAACGCGCGCTCAACTCTCACCGCATACGCACAAACACACACACACGCACACTCGCGCGCACTACCACACACGCCACGACACGCACCAACACGCAGACCACACACACACACACCGCACCACACACATACACACACATACACACACACACACACACACACACACACACACACACACACACACACACACACACACACGCACACACACACACACACACACACACAGAGCTGAGAAACGTAATGGTAAAAGTAGTGTAACATTATCTTGCAATCTATTCGAACAACTGACCCGTTGAAAGTAGACCAATAATAGCAGACACAATTATGTTACCTGCAGTCGAGTTTAGTTCAAAAATTATTATTCTCCAAAAAACAGTTGTCTTAAAGTCGTTTCGTTGGCCGGAAGAGTGGGGATGTTCCATGGGCAATGTTTCTCGACTTATTAATCTAATTGATGCCCACTTCTCCAGAATAGTAATCGCCTACTCCCTCTCTACAAATCATGGCATGGGACACCACTGACTGGTCAGTTTCCGAAAAAAAATCAGTTGTAGAAGGGTGAGAGGAATAATGATGGCGCGGGAGTGGGGAGGAGGTGGAATTTGTTTTCCTTGGCTGATCGCTCAGCTTCCTGTCATATGAGCGCTGATACGTCATACTGCCGTCATGCGCCTAACTAACAAACAGTTAAGCCCAGTACGTCCTCGGCTTGGTGAATACCTATGTAAGAGTTTCTACAACAAAGGCAGGAGAATGGACCAGTAAGGCAGAACGATAGTAGCTGACAGTGAGCCACAAGGGGAAAAGGCAGAGTCAAAGAGAGTGATAGATTAGAGTGATAGATTGGACAGACCAGCACAGAACTTCTAGAAGGGCGGGGAACTATTTGAACTGACAGAACCCCCGGTATCCTCACGGGGAGAGGTGGGGGGGGGGCTAAAGAGCGTTTGAAGACCATAAAATGGAGGCATCTTTTAAAAGCTTTGTATGAAGATTTTTGTTCTGGAGAAGCTGCATGTAAGAGGTCATGACTGCGTATAACTCAGTGTACAGTGTACTATTGTCTGTGCTTGCACACACAACAACAACAACAACAACAACAACATACAGTATTTATACGGCGCTGAATCTTGATATAAATCAAATCAAAGCGCACACACACGTTAGCATTCAAAGCGCATTCAAACAAAAACGCAATACAAAGCGAACACACACGGATGACATAAATGGAATATAGCAGAAACAGACCTAAAGGCAAGAGAGAGAAGATAAAGAGAGTGGAGCTTTAAATGACGGGGGAACAGGTGGGTTTTGAGGTTAACTTTGAAAGCAGAGAGGGTCGGTCGCTGACGGAGGGAGAGCGGAAGTTTGTTCCAGGAGGTCGGTCCTGAGATAGCAAAAGAGCGCCGACCAACAGTTGAAAGCTTATACCTAGGGATCTGGAGAGAAAGAGGGTCAGAAACTGAACGTAAAGTGCGAGCTGGCGTATAGATGGAAATATTGTCTACAGAGGTAAGATGGAAAGGCTTTATGAATAGATTTATAGCAAAGTGTGTTTAATTTAATACTCAATTCTGTCTGCGACAGGAAGCCAGTGCAAAGAACGGAGAAGAGGGCTAACATGATCGAACGCCTTTTCTTCCTAGGACAAGACGAGCAGCTGTGTTTTGAATACGCTGGAGACAAGATAGGAGGAGAGACACACACACACACACCACACACACACACCCACACACACACACACACACACACACACACCACACACACACACACACACACACACACACACACACACACACACACACACACACACACACACACACACCACACACACACAGCACCACACAGCACACACACACACACACACCACACACACACACACAAGATAACACAAAACACACACACACACACAACCACACAACACACAGGTACACACCACACACACACACACACACACCCACACACACACAACACACACACACACACGCACACACCACACACACACACCACACACACACACACAAACACACACACAACACATTATCACACGTCACACACACACACACACACACACACACACACACACAAGCACACACACACCAACACACACACACACACACACACGCACACAAACACGCACACACACACGTACACACACACGCACAACACACTACATTTGAAAACACACACACACACAAACACACCACACCACACCACACACATCACATGATGACACACACACACACACACACACACACACACACACACACACACACGCACTACCACATACACGCACACACACACAAGTTTTACACACACAAACACACACACACACACACACACAACACACACACAAAACACACACACACACACCCAACACAACACTCAATCCAAACACACCACACAACCACACACACACACACACACAACAAAAAAAAAAACACACACACACACACACACGTAAAAGCAACACACAACCCACACAACACACGTGCGCGGACACACAAACACAAACAACACAACACACACACACTCACACAACACACAAACACACACACACACACACACACACCACTACACACACACACAACCACCAACACACACACACACACACACACACACTGTCACACACACACACCACACACAACACACCACAAAACACACACAACAACCAACACAACACCACACACACAAACACACACACCACACATACACAAAACACAACTGAACAGGCACACGTTCGACACACACACACCACACACACACACACACACATATACACACACACCACACACACACACACACACAACACACACACACACACTTGCACACACACACACACACTTACACAATAATATATTAGATAACTATATATAGATAGATAATAGATATATAGATATATTTATATAGATAGGAGATAGAGATATATATATATACTATACTCGTACTAGAGGATAGAGTAGATATAGATGATAGGGATATATTCTCTATAGACTTATATATATATATATCTAGATATTTTTTATATATAGATATTATATTATATAGATAGATATATATATATATCTATATAGATATAGATATATATATATATATATAGAAGATAGATCGATAGGAGGGAGAGTATAGATAGAGAGAGATAAAGTGAGAGAGAGACCTTCTGTTGAATGACCTTCTCATCTCTTCTCACCTTTTCCTTGACCTCTTTTTACCTCTTAAATGTTTCGTGTTGGGTTTTTTCCCTTTTTGACCAGTTGTGTGTTTTTTTTGTTGTGTGTTGTGTTTTTTTGTTCTGTGTATGTGTGTGTTTGTGTTTGTGTTTGTGTGTGTGTGTGTGTCACGTGTGTGTGTTTGTGTGTGTGTGTTGTTTGTGTTTGTTTGTGTGTGTGCGTGTGTGTGCGTGCGTGCTGTTTGCGTGTGCGTGCGCGCGCGGCGCGGCCGTGGCGTGTGTCGTGTGTGCGTGGTGTGTGTAGTGGTGTGGTGTTAGTGTTTGTGTTGTGTGTTTGCGTGCAATGTACATACCTGATTGTGTATGCGTGCATACGTGCGTGTATACATGTATAGTAATACTGCATACCATGCGTGTCTTATGTGCGTCTCTGTGTGAAGTGTTTCTCTTTAAGTTTGAATTGCGCGTTGTATGTATTGCATCAGTGTTTTTTCAATGCATGTGCACATGATGTAGCGTGGATGTATGTCCGTGGTAATTTTCCCACTTTCTTTTTCCTTGTCAAAAAGCTTAAAGACCCACCAGGTCACGTGTCAAAATCACGGGTTTCACGTGTTTTCCCTCTTACATAGCTGGTAAGAAATCTTATTTTGACCGTAAGTATGGCTCACATATAACTTTCCTCCTCACTTTAAAGAGCAGCCTCGATCGCATATGTGGAAAGTCTGTATGTGGGCCACACCGGCCCAGAAAAAAACAAGGGATTTAATCGTGCTGCCACAACAACCGACCCAGAAAAAAACCAAGGGACTTAATCATGTTTGGCCAGTGTGTTCTTTAAATACCCTCCCACGTCACGTGTCTCATTCCCCCTTATGCTTGGATGATTTTCTTAAGATTTCTTACTAATTAAAAGAGGGAAAACACGTGAAAACCATGACCATGATCTTGACAGGTGACGTGGTGGGTTCTTTAAAAAGCCCCTCCAACTACCTATCCCACCCAGTCGGAAAG
>CM065689.1:53477665-53485511 GCA_017654935.2 Phymorhynchus buccinoides | reverse complement strand
CTATAACGGGCAGTGAGAGGGAATTTGTTGCTTATGCACATACACACACACCTCGCACACACACAACCACCACACACACACAATACTATACACCACACACAAACGCACGTTCGCACGCACGCACAAACGCACGCTCGCATGCACGCCACACGCCACACATCACACCACACAACTGTATTTACCTCGCATTCATGCATGCACACACACACCACGCGCGCGCTGCGCACGCGCACACACACACACACACAATCTCACGCGCGCGCGCACACACGCAACACACACACGATGCACGCTTGCTGCATGCACAACACACAAAGCCGCAGCGCGCACACAACGCACACACAACACACGCACACCACGCACGCACACACACACACACACTCTCACCACGATCTACCGCCTACTGCTTCTGCTGCGCACACGCATTCACACACACACACCACACTCACACTCCCGCATTTGCACACTTGACACTGCACGAACAGCAGAGCATAACTCTTGTATCCTAAGCGCACACACTACACACGCACACACACGACAACAACACTCACACGCAACGCACACGCACTACGTCACGCACGATGAACGCACACACACACACACACACACACAACCCACACACACACACACTCACATACCAACCATACACGCACAGCTGCCCTCACACCACTTCTCCACGCACAGCATCCGCCACTCACTGCTACACACCACACACACACTCAGACAACTGCATCGCACGCACACATCACATACACACGCACGCACGCACACACGCACACACACACGCCACACACACGCACTACACACATCGGGCACGCACGCACGCACACACACACGCACGCACCGCCGGCAGCAACACACACACACACTCAACGAACGAGAAAAAATGACATCACAGGGGACAGACAAACACGGACACCTTCCTCTTCCCCTACAAACAACATGTGAAGAAAAGATAGGTGGTGGGGGGGAGGGGGGTGGGAGGGGCCCGGATATGGCTATTTATATATTAAGCGGACGCATTCCATTGAAAAGCGTTACTGGTGGTTAGTGGAGAACTGTTCATAATCCTTAATCCCTCATACACTCACATGTGCATGTTTAGTAACCGTCGCATGCACATCATTATATATTCGTATTCTGTGCACCAAACATTAACCCTCTCACAAACATGCACATGCTAACATTCTTGAAACAACAGCAGAAGCGCGTGTACACACACACACACACACACACACACACACCACAACAACACACACACACACACACACATAAACAAACCACACACCACACACACCACCCACAGGTGCACATACACTCCCACACCCACACACAGACGCAAACACACACACACACACACACATGTTTAGTTCCTTTATTGGGCGTTACAATCATTGTGAGGATTGGCTTGGGGAAAAAGCTGGTTGGGGCGTATACAATGGTGCCCATCGGGAAATAAGTGGGACGGTGACTGGGACTTGACTTGACGCGCGAACCACCCCACACACACACACATCCACCGCACACCACACGCACACACCAACGCACGCACGGCACGCGCACTCACACACACCAGCACACACACACACTATACACACACACCACACCACACACACACACACACACACACACCTCCGGCCCGCGCGCGCGCGCGCACCTCACTCACAGGAAAGAGAAGGGGGGGGGAAGAGAGAGAGTAGAGAGAGAGAAGAGAGAGAGGAGAGAGAGAGAGAGAGAAGAGAGAGACAGAGAGAGAGGAGAGAGACAAGGAGAGATCCGCACAATAGCATACATTTTGCTTATGTATGCAGCACAAGCCCACAGGAACTGTTAACGGATATATAAAGTGTTTTTTGACTTGATAATGGCTTTAATGTTCGTGAGTCATTTATGGAGTTTATGTATTAAGCTACATTCACACACACACGCTTGACACCATCAGACAACTGTGCGCACTACCACACAGACACACAGGACAACAACCACCACACACACCCCACACCAATCACAAATTGACGCACGCACGCACGCAACACGCACAGCGCCCACGACACACACACACACTACACTAACACACCACACGCACACGCCTACGACAAACCCAATCACACGCATCCACAATACATAATAATCACTTGCTTTCAGAGTCTTTTGTCGTTCGAGAATTCAAATACATGCCAATCACTAGCCTAATAGACACTCAATAAATATAGGTCTGCAAGCAGTGCAGTATGTAGGCAGATATACTGGCTCAAGAGTTGGAGGTTTCCTCGAGTCACAAAAACAAAAGCGCAAGACTTTAGCGAAAAGAGACGTGCGCGAAGTTTGCCGAGCTTACCTGCTCAACAAATAAGCGCAATAGCTTGAGCGAAAAAAGTAATTTGCCAATCTTAATCTTATTGCAATCTGAAATATATACCCGGGCCAAACGTTTTACTGTCTTGCTTCAGATCAGAATTTTAGTGCCTCTTCACGTTCTACGGTCTTGCAGACACCGTACCTTTGTCAGAAGAAACGCTTCATGTGCTTTGCTTTGTTCTGACTAAAAAAGACAACCACGGTTGAAAGCGTTTCACCTACCGATCTCAGAGCAACCATTTCCATAATATACGATTACTAATTTATATAGAAACCTCAAAATCTCTTTCAAAAGCAGCAGAACATCGAATTAGGTATGTGGCCATATAACACCGCCGATCTTGGGTTGACGCTTAAACACAGCCAAACAGTTCCATTAAATTACTGGATAGGAGAACCAAATCCTCTGGCAGTATTGGGGATTCTTCTGTGACATACTAAAATAGGTCTCTCCTAGCTTCCAAAACTAACACAATTAGGTCTTTGGATAGTAGACCCCATTTTGATGGCCTTTTTGTACATAGTGTTAATCACTGTGGTGGGCTAAATGCGACTTTGGCGGCGAAAGGGTTTAAGAAAAACTTCCTGCGTGCGGTTTTTCAGTATTGTGAGCACACTGTCTATGCACAGTTACGGCTGATAAATATAATATTTATCCTCATACTATGCTACAAAGCCATGAGAACGATTTGTTTTTGCGCGCAAAAATTTCATAGGAGAAACAGGTTGCGCCCGTTCAGCGTCGCAGATCGTCACAAAACGCTTGTAAGTGGGCCCCCGTCATTGGTGCTAGAGGCATGCTTCTGCCCTTTGACTGGGCTCGCAGAAAGGGATTTGATGTGCGGGTTTATGCTGGGCTCAGCCTGGTAGCTCATGTGATCCGCTGGAATTAGCGGCTCTTTATCTAGATCCTTTCTCTGCGAGCATGCGTTGTAGCTATTAGTTCTGACTCGGCTTTTCACCGCGTTATACGCATTTATGTTATTATGTTTATGGAATGTAGCTATAGACCCACTTCTTTGAGATCGTATTAACACGAATGTTTTGCTGCATGGTGGTTGAGTGTGATGGGTGGAGAGAGGGGTTGTGAAAACTGCACTTTGTAGAGTGTGACTGATATAGATGGTTCAGACTTCTCCCTTGTGCTTGGTTGATTATTTTGATTTATATGTCGTCTCCGAGAGAGAGAGAGAGAGAGAGAAGAGAGATAGAGGAGAGAGAGAGAGGAGAGAGAGAGATACGGGGCCAGGCAACAGAGAGAGAGGCGAGTATAAAAAATAAAGGGGTGTGGGGGGCATATTAAATTTTTGTGGATTTTGCTCTGGTGCCACCCTCCACCCTCGTGCCGTCTCTACCCAACCCCCCTACTTTCTGGCACTGATGCTGCAGTTGTTGTTCTGCTGGACCACACGCCAAGCCGACAGACAGAGAGACAGAACTAGACAGAAAAGAGAGCCAGTAAAAGACTCGTTCTCAGAGACAGCGAAGAAGAAGAGAGAGAGGAGTGAGAGAGTGAGAAGGAGATATAGTAGAGAGAGAGAGAGAGAGAGAGAGAGAGAGAGAGAGTAGACGAGAGGGAGAGAGAGAGAGAGAGAGAAGAGAGAGAACGAACGTAACGACAGACGAACGAACGAATGTTTTTTTTTTGAGGAAGCGGAATAAGCACTATACCGCTTTTTTGTTCACCATCCGGCCCTCTCACAACAAAAAAAAATTTAAAAATACAAAATAAACAAAAAGAAATCGCGAAAATCAAGAAAAAACCTCAACCTTTCAATCAGGTCGCAACGGACCGCACCGTGCAAGGCATATAATAAATAAAAATTTACATCATACGGACTGAGACAAGACAGACAGACGACAACAGACGACAGATACGAGAGACAGGGAGGCAAAATAAAGAACGAATAAGGGGAAATTGAAGCAATATATGCAGGAAAATAAGCAGTAGTAAAGTACAAGTACATAAACAGAAGACTTAACACATACATGTATTATAACAAATGCGATTTTTAAAAAGGATTATTAAGTAGAACGATGTCTTTGGGGGGTTTATGAGCTAGAGTCTTCTTCTGAGTATTTGATGATATCCCTTTTGTTTTTTTGAATGTGTTAACAACATGACGTTAATTGGGAAGAAACCGTTCCAAAGGAACCTCACTGCATATTGTACACTAGAATTTGAATAATCTAATTTGGTGTAAGAGTAACATCACCCTCTTTTACTACCAGGTCCCGTCCTATGAGGAGATGTTTCATGTTGAATTGAAATTTTTCCTTGTAACGAGCGAGGAGCATAGCCTGACTATTTTGAACTATATGGCCCCTTATATATCTTTGAATTTAAAAAATGAAGAGGGAGTAATGTCTAATGATCATAATCGGATTGAGTAAGACTCGATGATTTTAGGTAATAACTAATTTCAGTTGCTCGTCTATAGAGTAAGAGACTATGCAGTGGCTGAGGTTTGCTCACTTGCTGATCCCGAGTGTAGACCAATAGTTTAGTGATAATCATGTAGCATGGAAGAACATTTTGCGTGAATCTGTGTTTAGAAAGTGTATTATTTTGACATAGAGATATATTTTCTTGAAATTGTTTTAATCAAAAAAGAGTTTGCCATGGTTTAGATCCCAGATAATTTAATTATCAATTAAGACCCCTAGTACTTTATGTGATTAACTTCTTCAATATTGGTTACCCTTTATTGTGCGGGGAGGAACAGGAAAAAGTTTGTCGGCGTTGTTTGCCTAGTGGTACAAGCTGAATTTAGTTTGTTAGTTTTAGGAACTCATGTGGTTTAGTTTCAGACCCATTCTTTTTAACTGATGATACTTTCTTGCATGCACTGAACTATGTTTTCTACCTTGGAGTTGCTGTATGGAGAGTGGTATCATCCGCGAACATGTCACAGAGAGCTTGAAATTGAGGAGAGAGGAGAGAGAGAGTGAGAGAGAGAGAAGAGAGAAGACGAGAGAGAGATACGAGTAGAGAGTAGAGAGAGAGAGAGAGAGAGAGAGAGAGAGAGAGAGAGCGAGAGAGAGAGAGAGAGAGAGAGAGAGTAGAGAGAGAGAGAGGAGATAGAGAAAATAGAGACGATAATACGGGGGTCATTTTTTTTACTTTTTGTTGATTTTGTTCTGGGCCATACGTCCATCCTCACAATGCTGCCTTCATCCCTCCTCCTCTGCACTGATGCTGCTGTAGATTTTCTGCTGACGGGGTGTCCGGCGGGGAGGGTGGGGCCCTGGGGACCGCTGCTGTTAGCTTCATGTCTCCTGAAACAATTTATACGTTTTTGTTGACGTTTAAAGTGCATAGCATTGTTACTATGGTTACTGTCGTGCTTAAAAAAGGTTCTAGATCCTGCTAACTGCCCTGTTTGGATACACACATACAATTTTGAAACTAGTATTTTAATTTGATGGTCTCAATGAAAATCACTTGATCTCCTTCCTTTTGATATTATTATTCGCTGTGTTATTATCATGGTTGTTTTCGGTGGCGTTACAGTGTGTAAATGCTTGGCTGTTGCTGTCATTCTGATACAGCTGTGGAGTCTTCAGGATACATCAATACCTTGTTTTTGTGCTTGAGTTTTTTTGTTGGCTACCTTTTTCTGTCATGCATGCATGAGTGGCATACTCCCTACGCCGTTCATTCCGAGTCCCAACGCACAGCAACACTCTGTTTGTTAGGTCGCGGACCCCTGAAATTGCCTAAGCGTCCTACAGGCACCACTCACATGCTATTGCTAGGTCTGTCAAGAGGCACCGCCCAGAGGAGACCTGCACTGTGCCGAACACTTCGGTGAGCTGTGTGGACCTGTTCTGATTAATGTACGCAAGACACCATGTTACCATAACTTCTAGAGAAACATTACACGACAATATTTCTTATGCTATTTATGACCTTTTCTATCGCCCTCGGCCAACGAAGTGAGAGAACGAAGTATGTTGTCGTGTTGTGTGTGTGTGTGTGTGTGTGTGTGTTTGTGTTGTGGTTGTGTGTGTGTGGTTGGTGTGTGTGTGTGTGTGTTGTGTGTGTGTGTGTGTGTGTGGTGTGTGTGGTGTGTCTGCGTGTGGCGATGTGTGCGTGGTGTGGTGTGATGTGTGGTGTGTGTGTGGTGTGGGGTGGTGGTCGGTTTTATTTTGTCTGCTTTGTTCTTTTGTTGTTGTTTTTTTAATACATTCGTCCCCATGCTGAATGACGGGAATTGAGATCCCATGACTGTGTCTGATTGTAAATGTGAGTCTACAAAGCTTAGGTCGTGGTGTCGAAGCGATGGTTCCAGTTCGCCCCAGCTGCACAGTACAGCGCTGAAATGTTTGCGTGTAGCACACCACCTACAGCTTCATGTGCCCCGCGAGTAACCATACCTAAACGTTATTGCCTGATGGGCGTCATGTCTGCGCATTTTCACGCCAGTGCTTGTAAGTATGCTACACTGAATACTTTTGAAGGTAGTGTATTACCTGATAGCTACTGTGGTGTTGATAACTGGTATTCGTATCGGTATGCATTTTATAGTACTAGTCTCTGTGAAATTTCGGTTCTCCCACCTGGAGGAGCGCGTGGCCACAGACATGCTAGCACCACCCAATTGTTTTTGCATGCGGTTTATTGTGTGACTGGTGGGGGGAGGGTGTTGTGGTTACATTGACCACTGACAAAGTTTTTCGTTGCCACTTTTAAAGGTGTCTGTCCGTGCGTCGAGTGCATGGGCACAGGACCTCTCGGTTTCTGTCGTCTCGTCCGAAAACTTGCGTTCATTACCATACGAATTAGTGGAAAGTGAGCGGAAAAACTGCTCCGCTGTCGGACCAGGCACGATCCCGGGTTTTGCTTACGAGGCGAAAACGCGTTCACTCTCTGATCCACAGCACCCCTCACCGGTACAACAACTATTGACCCAGCACCACATACTAGTTTGCCAAGATGCCAGCTATTCCTTTATTTATTTTAGTTTTACAATTAATGGCAAAGGTTCGCGCCAGTTACGGGGTTAAACACATAATCCGCTAATATCTCGCTAAGTTTTGCATGTATTTTAATGCAGTTTTTTTCACAACATTTCCTTGATGAAATGGTCTTACACGAGTTGTCATGCATTTTTTCTGTGCGCGCGTGTGCGCATGATTGATGCGCTGCGCGCTCAAATCACGGGTCCGAACCCCCAGGCTATATATAAATAAACAACTATTCATTTAGCGTTGCCGTTTTTGTGATGCTGTTTTTATGTAGTTACGTTGCTGGTTTTGATGCGTTGTATGATATGTTACAGCCGACATCATTCCGATATCGGAATAGCTTCGGCGATGCTAGGCGGCAGTGGGACTTTGCGCCGCTCGGGAGTTGCACTTGTTTCTTTGTTTTGTTGCTGGGTTTCTTTTTAGCATGATTCAAAAAATTGCCGTTTTGGAATGATCACACGATGAATTCAAACTTTGTAGATGTACTGATAATGTAGAATGTAAAACAAATCCA
>CM065689.1:53440165-53455165 GCA_017654935.2 Phymorhynchus buccinoides | reverse complement strand
AGCCCATGGGCGGTTAAGAAGCCCATGCCAAGCACATTTCTGTCACATTTTGCCCATGAGACGAGTGTTAATGCTTAGCATTCGTATGAGACGAGTGTTAATGTTTAGCATTCGTCTCATGGGCAAATTTGACTGACATTTGCTTTATTTCATGAGATAATTGGCATGGGCTTCTTACCCGCCCATGGGCTTTTTACCCCGTCTTCCCCTACACATGGTTTTGATCTTTTCTTTGTGTGCAGGTGGTAGATTTGAACTGGGGAGTGGCGGAACAGAGGCTGGTTCTGGACCAGTCCCTGGCAGACTTCAAGAAACAGCAAATCCGAAAATGTCAGGAAACGTCCATTGGCCCCAGCTTTGTGGTAAGTCATGTGCTTTGTTTAAAGACCCCCCACGTCACGTGTCACATTCCCTCTTATGCTAGGAAGATTTCTTAATTAAGATTTCTTACCAGCTATAAGAGAGAAAACACGTGAAAACCTGTGGTTTTCACACGTGACGTGGTGGGTCTTTAAAGAGGGAGGAGGAAAAAGACTTTGATTCAATCGAACTTTGTTGCTGTTGTTGTTGTTGTTGTTGTTGTTGTTGCTGTTGCTGTTGTTGTTGTTGTTGTTGTTGTTGTTGTTGTTGTTGTTGTTGTTGTTGTTGCTGCTGCTGTTGTTGTTGTTGTTGTTGTTGTTGCTGTTGTTGTTGTTTGTTGTGGTTGTTGTTGTTGTTGTTGTTGTTGTTGCTGCTGTTGTTGTTGTTGTTGTTGTTGTTGCTGTTGTTGTTGTTGTTGTTGTTGTTGTTGTTGTTGTTTGTTGTTGTTGTTGTTGTTGTTGTTGTTGTTGTTGTTGTTGTTGTTGTTGTTGTTGTTGTGTTGTTGCTGTTGTTTGCTGTTGCTGTTGCTGTTGTTGTTGTTGTTGTTGCTGTTGCTGTTGCTGTTGCTGTTGCTGTTGTTGTTGTTGTTGTTGTTGTTGCTGTTGTTGTTGTTGCTGGTGCTGTTGCTGTTGTTGTTGTTGTTGTTGTTGTTGTTGCTGTTGCTGTTGCTGTTGCTGTTGTTGCTGCTGTTGTTGTTGTTGTTGTTGTTGTTGTTGTTGTTGTTGTTGTTGTTGTTGTTGCTGTTGTTGTTGTTCAATCCCTCCATTGGCTACCTGTCTCACAAAGAATGGCCTTTTAAAATGAACGAAACACTGTGTTATAGGCCTAAACGCACATGCACACATCAACACTGTTTTATCTCTAGAACTCTAAATGTATGTATCTGACTGTCGTTTTGCCTATCTGTCTGCTTTGTCTCTATTTCTCTGTCTCTCTCTGTCTGTCTCTCTGTGGCTTTGTCCCTGTCTCTGTATCTTTTGTCTATCTGTCTGCTTTGTCTCTATTCCTCTGTCTCTCTCTGTCTGTATCCCTGTCTCTGTATATTTTGTCTATCTGTCTGCTTTGTCTCTATTCCTCTGTCTCTCTCTGTCTGTCTCTCTCTGTCTTTGTCCCTGTCTCTGTATCTTTTGTTTACTAGTCTGTTTTTCCCATCTATTTATCTGTCTCTCTTTGTATCTGTATCTGTCTCTCTCTATCACCCACACACACACACACACACACACACACACACACACACACACACACACACACACACTCCTGTTTATCTTTCTTTGTTTATGTGCATGCATTGACGTGTGTGCCTGCATGCATAACTCGATAACTTTTCATTGTTTTTATGTGAATCACTTTTTCTTATTGCTTATGTAAACTGTTCTTTTCTTTAATGTATAGGCCTACTATGTGATAGTATACCATACCATATATGGAAATATTTTGGTTATTTATTATGTATTTTATGTGCAAGTCGAGCAAATCATTTCTTCTGTTTTTGAAGACAATACAATTATTTGATTGATTGATTGTGTATAATGTGTGTGAACACACGTATTTAGGCATATACACGTGTGTTCACGGTGCAAAATGGACTTTAAACTATTTCTTGGCAGGGCGATAATGTTATGTACTGCTTCGAGCACGCCACCTAGTGACGATTCAGGGGCAGATAATTTTCAGTGGCTTTTTATAGTACTTCTTCGAGACTAGCCAAGCCGATACTTTTATGTAAATGGTTTACTCAATTCAGTATAATGTACTCGAGTCAGGGACAGAGCATTTTTCAGTATAAAGTAGTAGTAGTAGTAGTAGTAGTAGTAGTAGTAGTAGTAGTAGTAGTAGTAGTAGTAGTAGTAGTAGTAGTAGTAGTAGTAGTAGTAGTAGTAGTAGTAGTAGTAGTAGTAGTAGTAGTAGTAGTAGTAGTAGTAGTAGTAGTCGTCGTCGTCGTCGTCGTCGTAGTAGTAGTAGTAGTAGTAGTAGTAGTAGTAGTAGTAGTAGTAGTAGTTGGTGTTAGGATTAGGATTTTGGGACATAAAACATAGCCGTGAGGCTTTCCTGTCCCATCTTTCATTTTGTTTAATTATTTGTCTCGGTCTGTCGCACACTCAGTTTTTGTTAATATTATTCATCGTAATCATACATAACTGCCTTCTAGTCATTCCATTCCTCGAGAAGGTTTTTAAAAATGTTAGTATTCTGTGCTCTTTTCATGTTAGGTGGTAATTTATTCCACACAGGTGCAACTCTGTTAGTAAAATAAAAAATTATATTATTAGTCCTGCAATATTGAATAAATATTTTGTCGGTACTGTTCCTTGTTTTGTCATAATCTGATATTGTGAATAAGTCATGTACATTTAGGTCATCTACACTATTAAATATTTTATAAGTTTGAATTAGGTCGCCCCTAATTCTCCTTGGCTTTAATGTAGGTAAATTTAGTTATTTCAACCTGTCTGAATAAGAAACATTTTGAAGACCTTGTACTAACTTAGTTGCTCGTCTCTGTACTTTTTCTATCAAAGCTGACTGTCTCTTTAAACCTGGATACCAAATGCAATTTGCATATTCTAAATGAGTTGCAGTAGTAGTAGTAGTAGTAGTAGTAGTAGTAGTAGTAGTAGTAGTAGTAGTAGTAGTAGTAGTAGTAGTAGTAGTAGTAGTAGTAGTAGTAGTAGTTGTTGTTATTATAGTTGTTGTTGTAGTAGCAGCAGTAGCAGCAGTAGCAGCAGCAGTAGTAGTAGTAGTAGTAGTAGCAGTAGTAGTAGCAGTAGTAGTAGTAGTAGTAGTAGTAGTAGTAGTAGTAGTAGTAGTAGTAGTAGTAGTAGTAGTAGTAGTAGTAGTAGTAGTAGTAGTAGTAGTAGTAGTAGTAGTAGTAGTAGCAGCAGCAGCAGCAGCAGCAGCAGCAGCAGCAGCAGTATCAGTAGTAGTAGTAGTAGTAGTAGTAGTAGTAGTAGTAGTAGTAGTAGTAGTAGTAGTAGTAGTAGTAGTAGTAGTAGAAGTAGTAGTAGTAGTAGCAGCAGCAGCAGCAGCAGCAGTAGTAGTGGTAGTAGTTATACTATCAGTAGCAAAAGTAGTAGTAGTACTTGTTGTTGCAGTAGTAGTAGTAGTAAGCTTAATAGTAGTAGTTGTTGTTGATTGTTATCTGCATTGGATTTGTTGTTGTTGTTGTTGTTGTACCCTGGCTTAAAGACTCCAGGGATCATCCCAACAGCCGAAGCACTTGAACACTATGGTACAAATGCACCAACTAGGGATGAGAACATTACGTGTGTGGCCGTTTTTGATTACCCCGCCACGTGGGCAGCCACACTCCGACTTCGGATGAATTGGATTTCTGTTTCATGTTTTTATTCTATTTGTTTTCAAAATTGTTATGTGTAAAGCGCCCTGTAGCCTACTTAGTAGGATGGGCGCTATTATGTTGTTCTCGTACCCTGGCTAAAAGACTCCAGGGATCATCCCAACAGCCAAAGCACTTGAACACTATGGTACATATGCATTAGCCTGGGATGAGAGAGAACATCACGTGTGTGACCGTTTTGGGGTTACCCTGCCACGTGGACAGCCACACTCCGTCTTCAGGAGGATATGTTCAGCATAGCGCTTCATTGCTAAAGATCCAGTGACGCACCACGATTACGTCCCTTGGTTGTTGTTTTTTCTGGGTAGCTGTGACCCACATACAAACTTCCCCAACTCGAAATTGAGGCTGCTCTTTAAACTGATGTTTCGGTTTGAATTTGGGGCAAATTTATATGGGAGTCAGACTTGGTGAAAACAAGATTTCTTTCCAGTTATAAGAGGGAAGAAAACACGTGAAACCCGTGTTCAATATACATCTGTATCGCTACAAATTCGGGACTTTCCAAGGGTTGCACTGCCTCCGGGCATTGCCCCCAGGATCGTTCCCACCATCTTTATATCTAATAATGTCCCATATGTGTCTGTTTCAGACCGGAGGACGTTAAAACGGATTTTAACCTCGTGAAACCCGTGATTTTGACACGTGATCTGGTGAATCGTTAACAGGCTTTCATCGGGCAAAAGTACGGCCCCCGACCTTTACCTTGGTCCATCGTGGCCGAGCATTACGAAGTCATCCGGGTGGCCCTGCACGCGCACCGAACCCGGGACACGCGCAACGCGCCGCTCCTTGACCAATGCTACGTCATCGACCTGAACAGCGTGCCCCCTGTGTACGTGCTGAAACCCCCTGCGGAGCTGCTCTCGTCTGAGTCCGCCCAGCAGGTCAGTGGATAGGGGGAAAGGAGGGCCGGACCTACGGTGGGGGGGGGGGGGGGGGGGGGGCTTAGGGGGAAACCCCACCCGTTTTCCTCTGTTTCCTCATTAGTCCTTTATTTCATGCCCTGATTGCACTATTTTGCTTCTTGGATTTAAACATTTTCCAGGGGAGCATGACCCCGGACCCCCCTACTTCGATGAATTAGTCCCCACCTCATAAAAAAGTTAGGTCCAGCCCTGAAAAGAGAGAAAGAGTGAATGAAAGAACGAAGGAACGATTTTTATTTGTAGAGGGTATGGAATAAGCAAATAATGAATTCATGCTTTTTTGTGTGCATCCAGCCCTCTGAGGGAGAGAGAGAGAGAGAGAGAGAGAGAGAGAGAGAGAGAGAGAGAGAGAGAGAGAGAGAGAGAGAGAGAGAGAGAGAGAGAGAGAGAGAGAGAGAGAGAGAGAGAGAGAGAGAGAGAGAGAGAGAGAGAGAGAGAGAGAGAGAGAGAGAGAGAGAGAGAGAGATTTTCTTTACACAGGGTAATGAGATGAGCATAATAAATGCGTTTTACTCAGTTCAGAGAGAAAGGAGAAAGAGAAAGAAGTGCTCGCAGAAGTCAAGTCAAAATAATCTTTATTGACAATAAAAGAATAAGCTTGAGAAAGCTTTTTTGACATCCTGTCGTCATGAATTAATAAGAAAAACAATTAAGGCAAATAAATAAAAACACAAACTGGAGAAACATCGAACCACAATCAATGAACATGGGGAAAATACACACATTTCATACAAGCACAATACAATGATTATGTATAAATATGGACACATGTACGTGCATGCGCATTTATGTCTGTGCCTGTATCTGTTCCTGTGACTATTGTCTGTCTCTGTGTCCTATTTATGCATATTATGTGCACACGAATATGCTAAAAATCTTCCGGATGTATGCATACGTGTGTTTGTGGAATATGTGTCCAACGTCAACTGTCCTCGCGTCCTTTTTTGTTTTTGGCACAGAGAGAGTGGGGGTGTTCCCTGGGCACGGCATTTTCATCATAAAATAAATGTTAACCTGGATATCCAGAATAGCATTATGTGGCCCCTCTGCTATCTGGAAGTCATAGTCGGAAACAACAGACTGGGGTACATAATACCGCTTTCTCTGCATGCGTTTATGTGTCTGTTGTTGTCGCCTGTCTGTCGTTTCCGACCATGACTGCCAGCAGGCAGAGGGGGCAGCTGCTATTCCGACGGGCTGGGCGCAAACTTGTTTATAGTGGAGAAGCCTTGCCCAGGGTGCATCCCCACTCTCTCGGCAAAAGGGATTTGAGGAAGAGTGCTGGCGTTGGGGAAGGTCCCCAAAGGCCACCCAATCCCATCGGCTGCAGCACCAGAGCCGGTGCAAATGCCCCCCTAGTTAGAGAGTCATAGTCTTCCACGAAAGACTAAGCTGTACTGAGTTATTCCAATACTGTAGAAAATCATGTATTATAAGTACAATAAGCTCTGCAAAAAATGAGAGAGAGACTATTGGCCCTTTCAGAGAGAGCAGCTCTCATTTACTATTGGCCCTTTCGACAGGCTAATGTCAACCAGTGACTACACGTGTATGTATTGCAGGAAGGAACGGAAGGAATGACCGAGGGTCAGTGGCAGGAGGTGCAGAGGGAGCTGGTCACTCTCCTGCAGAAAGGGGCGGAGCTGGCCTACCTCGATGGAGCGCTGGACAGCGATGTCAGGTCCAGTTTTTACATGTCAGGTACGTACAGTCGAACCTCACTTAAAGATCCACCAGATCACGTGTCAAAATCACGGGTTTCACGCGTTTTCCCTCTTATAACTGGAAAGAAAATCTTGTTTTGACCAAGTCTGGACTCCCCAAATGCCCCCAAATTCAAACCTAAACATCAGTTTTAAAGAGCAGCCTCAATTTGAACTTGGGGAAATTTGTATGTGGGTCACAACAACCCAGAAAAAAACCAAGGGATTGAATCGTGGTGCGTCACTGGGTCTTTAACGGGCACCTCAGTATCGTGGGCACCTCAGTATCGTGGGCACCTCAGAATTGTGGGCACCTCAGTATCGTGGGCACCTCAGTATCGTGGGCACCTCAGTATCGTGGGCACCTCAGTATCGTGGGCACCTCAGTATCGTGGGCACCTCCGTGGGCACCTCAGTATCGTGGGCACCTCAGTATCGTGGGCACCTCAGTATCGTGGGCACCTCAGTATCGTGGGCACCTCAGTATCGTGGGCACCTCAGTATCGTGGGCACCTCAGTATCGTGGGCACCTCAGAATACCGGACAGTTTTTGTCAGTCTGTATTTTTTCTTTTCTTATTTATTACTAAGGGTGTCTCCGGTATAGCGACCACCCCGCTATTCAGGACAACGGACAGTGATCTCAGTCTGAGTCTATGTTAACTAGTGTGATTTACCACTCAGTATTCCGACCACCCTGATCACGAATTGTTAATAGCATAGCCAAGGAAAAGATTCAGGCTATCTTTTTAAAGCAAAGATCAGGGGAAAGGAGATTTGAAAAATCAAGGTCATGGAAAAGTTGAGTGAAAATCATTCCTTTGCTTCGTTAGTCAATGCTTGTCAATAAAAGAAATAGTCATTCTTTTCATTATGCGCGTAAGTATGTGTTGCCTTTGTATGGAGTGATTCAGTACAGCGGGCACCTCACTATTACGGACAGTTTTTACCAGTCTGTTGGGTGGTCGGTTTACTGAGGTTCAAATGTACCTGTGTATAGAAAATGTATTGATATCAGGTCCGGTTTGTACATGTCAGGTACGTATGCGTATATATTGAAAATGGTACATGTGGGCACAGTAAAAAATAAGTATTCAGAAGGCCTAAAGTGTTCATGCTATGTCCGGTTTGTATGTGTCACATGGTGCGCTTGTAACATAATAAAGCATTTATGTGCAATGAAGGTAAGTCTTTTTTGGACGTGTCAGGTATATCTCTGTGTGCATTGCAAAACGTCAAGTGCTATGGTCTTAGTTCCGGTGCTACCATGTTAGGAATGACGGTCTTTGTCAAGTCAGTTTAGTTATCTCTGGTACGTAGAACCACCAGAAGAAAATCATTGTTGCACCTTCTCTTCTCTATCTCACAACCGCATTGACGCGTCTTGGTCTTCTCTCCTATTGGGCAGATCTGGAGAAGGAGGTTCAGCTGGGCATCGACAACAGCGACAACCCCCACAGGCGGTGCGTGCTGGTTCTCCGCGACATCGTGGACCTCAAAAACTACGTGCAGGACGCCCGGGCCAAGGACTTCATCCAGCTGAGCCACCGGTCTCCGGAGAACGGGCCCCTGGTGGACCAGGATGCGGAGAACCGCCTGCTGAGGCTGAAGAACAGGGCCCGGGGGCTGATCTCCGACACCAACACTATGGAGCACGAGGTGCTGTGGAAGTTCGACGAGGTCATCCACCCCAAGCTGCACCGGGAGTATTTGCAGGTGAACTCATGATCCTTTTAGGTTTAAATGTGTGTTCATCGTGTTAAAAGAAACTATGCATGATTATCCTTAGACGTGTATGTATCCACATATAATGTGTATCTTTAAGCGTGTATTATGTGTAACCTTTAAATAATATGTAAACAGTCTGGAATACAAACAACAGGGCCTACGATGACAATTATGTACATTATGCTCACGCATGTTAAATGTCTATTTCCGTATACTTTTTATGCATATTTTATTTATATGCTCATGTCACTTTAAGTCAAAATGTGCTCTTATTCATGCATGCTGAATGTCGATGTCTTTGTTATTCTGGCACCTGAACAAAATTTATCCTTGGGAGATAATAAAGTGAGTTTGATTAGATTTTTTATTTGAATTGCTTTGTTTTTTGGGGGAGTGGGGTGGGACAAGTTATTGACTGGGGGAGATTGCCCCGTGAATGTCTTGTTTTATTATTGTACCGCACTTATTGTAATTTTCTGTTCACATTTTGTTATTTAGACATAAAAACAAACACCGATTTTATACAGGAGAGAAATGATTTCGAAGGTCAAAGCCTTCTTGGTCAACCCATGGACTGATTTGGAGAACATTGGTGTGAAGTGTTATTTAATAGGCAACAACTGGACCTAACATCACGGCTTTTAATGCCCACACAGACTTGCTAGACATGTACAAAAAACTGGAAGTTGACGTGCAAGAAGATGATTGTTTGGTGCCAAACAGAAGCAATAATCGTATGCATAATTATGTGTTGCTGTCTTCCATGTTTCAACATGGCAACGTTAAACACTCATTGAAGGCCATGCTTCATTAAAAAAAACCCACTTTAGCTCCAAGTTTCAGTTAATTCTACATTTGTGTTACTTTTTGCCTCATCACCTTATTTATCATCGTAGGCCCTGTTGTTTGTATTCCAGACTGTTTACATTTTCCCGGCTATAGCTTCAACAATAAGCTTACAGACCTAGGCTACTTCTTTTGCACAGCCCTGAAAGGTCACACAATATAAGTAAAAAGTTACATATTCACACATTTTGTTCACATAATTCGGGGTTTGTTGTTGTTGTTGCTGTTGTTATTATTTGTTGTTGTTGTTGTCTTACCCGGGCTTAAAGACTCCAGGGATCATCCCAACAGCCGAAGCACTTGAACACTATAGGCCTAGCACAAATGCACCAGCTAGGGATGAGAACATTACGTGTGTGACCGTTTTTGATTACCCCACCACGTGGGCAGCCACACTCCGACTTCGGAGGATTTTAGACTGATGATGATATGCTAGGAGCTTGTCATGGCTTAAGACAATCCCCGCACAACCATGCAGAACATAACATTTTGATGTAGCCTTGGTGTTCTAGCTTATGTCAACTGGTCTGACATAACCTCATGCCAAGGCGAAGTTGTTATTATTTATTTATATATTGTTGCGGACCAGAAGCAAAAAAGCTGCTCAAGCTTATTCTTTCATCCTCATCACTAATTAAAGACCATTTTGACTTGACTTGACTTGACTTATTTTGTCGCTCCCCCCCCCCCTCCCCCTCCCTCTCCTCCACACAGACGCTGTGCGGACAACTGTACGACTCCGTGCAACGCCTAGTGGATCAAGCAGCCACGGAAGAGTCGTTGGTGTCAGAGGCCAAAGATCTGCTGTCCTCGGGGGTGGTGGCAGAGTCTCTACAGCACTGGTCCCACTGCAAGCACCACGCGGACGACTTCTTCGACTGCCAGCCGCAGCTGCAGCAGCTGAGGGACTACGTCACCGGCTACTCCGATCGCCCCCTCGTGCTGCACGGCGCCTCGGGCGGCGGCAAGACCAAGCTGGTGTCCAAGCTGGCTCTGGAGGTGAGATGGCTACATCGATGGCTTGGAGTCAAAATAGTCCATTGACATATTATTGAACTTATTACAAACACTAATAACTTGTATATTAAAAAAAGGCTGCTGAAATATAAAAAGCAAACAAAACCTTTTTATTTTTTCTGCAGTCATTGTTTGACACAAGTTATTAGTTTTTGTAATAAATCCAATAATACGCCAATGGACTATCTAAAGATAGTCCGTTTTGACTCTAAGCCATCGACATGTGGTTTCTTCTTCATCTTCTTCTATCATTTTAATCTTACTTTTTCGCAATGAATTCCATAATAAGCCAATGAACCAACTAAAGATCATCCGTTTTGATTCTAAGGCATCGAATTGTTGGTCATATGTTGGACAACATAGGTTGTCTTCTTCTTCTTCTTCTTCTTCTTCTTCTTCTTCTTCTTCTTCTTAGTTCGCTCAGACAGTTTCCTGTCATAGGAGCGTAGATAAGTCATGCTGCCGTTATGCGCCTAACTAAGAAATAGTTAGGCCCAGCATGTCCGACTTCGGCTGAAGAAATCTTTGTAAGAATTTATAGAAAAAAAGTCAGGAGAATGGACCAGTAAGATAGAAAGATAGCAGATGACAGTAAGCAAAAGGAAAAGGCAGAGTCAAAGAGAATGACGGATTAGAGGAAGTTACAAGCACAAAACTTCCAGAAGGTGGGGGAACTATTTGTATGAAAGACACACACACCCGGTATCCCCACGGTGGGCTACATGTGGTTTCAATAACATAACTTCCTCTAATCTGTCACTTTCTTTGACTCTGCCTTTTTCCCTTTGCTTACTGACATAGTATTACTATCTTTCTGCCTAACCGGTCCATTCTCCTGCCTTTTTTTCACGAAACGCTTTCAAAAACATTTCCTCCAGCCGAGGTCGGACTTGCTGGGCCTCCTTTGTTAGGCGCATAACGGCAGCATGTCGCATCACATTTTCCCATGAGACGAATGCTAAACATTAACACTCGTCTCATGGGCAAAATGTGGCTGAAATTTGCTTTTATTTCATGAGATAATTGGCATGGGCTTCTTACCCGCCCATGGGCTTTTTAACCCGTCTTATCCTATCTTTAGTTGGTCCATTCGCCTATTATGGAATTCATTGGGGAAACAATTAAGATTAAGAGTATAGCTCCATCGACACATAAGGCCATGTTAGAGCTGTCACCACGTTAAATTGCGAACTATGATAACTTGTATGAACAAAAGGTCAAAAAAAGTATAAAATAGCATAATCCACCTTTCTTTTAGTCTTATTTA
The DNA here is from genome assembly GCA_017654935.2 of Phymorhynchus buccinoides. NCBI lineage: Eukaryota > Metazoa > Mollusca > Gastropoda > Neogastropoda > Raphitomidae > Phymorhynchus > Phymorhynchus buccinoides. The sequence goes on along the minus strand of CM065689.1, from coordinate 53,443,958 downwards.
ATGCAACTTATTAGTTGTTGCTATAGATTCCATATAAGTCAATGTTTGATCGATGTGAAAGAGAGATACTGCGCAGTAAAACACATTTTATCGACCGATTACTTCCGGTACGAAGGTCAAAATATGCCTTTGACTGTATGTCGCTGATAGTCGAAAGTGACTTATGTTGAGCTCTATTCATTTTCTTTTTTGTCAACTTGCTTTTAACCCTCTCTTTTCCCGACTAACTCAGCCTGAAACGAGCGAAAAGCTTGCACCAATCTTCACCCAAACCCTGGTGAGTTCAAACTACCATTTGTCTTCTAAACGTGTATCGTTTCCGGTGCATCATGCACTCCGCATCCACAAAACAGTCTAAGCTTTACATAGTGATTCAGTATTGCAAAAAAAAGGGAATTTATCCAATGCTCTCCACAGTTGAGGGACCTTGTCCCGGGGCACCTGCTGTCCCTGATCCGCTACGTGGGGCTGACCCCCTACAGCAGCGACGTCAGGCAACTGTTGCTGGGGGTGTGCCAGCAGCTGACGGCCGCCCTGGGCTACCTTGCCCAGGACCTGCCCACGGACTTCAAGGACCTGCAGAAGTTCTTCCCCCACCTGCTGCACTCCGTGCCCAACGACAGCACCGTGGTGCTCATCGTCGATGCCTTGGACCAGGTAGGGGTTAGTGTGTTGGGGTGTGGGGTGTGGAGAGAGAGAGAGAGAGAGAGAGAGGGGGGAGAGAAAGAAGAGAGAGAGAGAGAGAGAGAGAGAGTGAAGTCCGAGAGAGAGAGAGTGCAGAGAGAGAGACAGACAGATAGAGAGAGAGAGAGAGAGAGAGAGGAAAGAGAGAGAGAGAGAGACAGAGAGAGGAGAGAGAGAGAGAGAGAGAGAGAGAGAGAGAGAGAGAGCGTGCGCGAGCGTGAGAGAGAGAGAGAGAGGGGGGGAGATAGATGTGTTGATGAGGGGGGAGGTAGTGTGTAAGAGGTGAATAGAGACTCGTGAGAGAGAGGGTGTGTGAAACTGGGGTATGTGTGGGTGCGTGCGCGCGGGCGCGTGTGTGTGTGTGTGGGTGTGAAACAAAGCATAAGAGAAGAGAGGGGGGAAGAGGGGGCAGGCAGGTGAGAGGAGGGAGAGAGAAAGAAGAGAGAGAAAAGAGAGAGAGACGGGAGAGAGAGGGGGGGGGGGGGGGGGGGGGGGGAGAGAGAGAAGCGAGAGAGAGAGAGAGAGAGAGAGAGAGAGAGAGAGAGAGAGAGAGATTGTGTGTATGTGTGTGTACACGCGTGTGTGTGTGTGTGGTTGTGCAAGCGCGCACGGTTGGGTGTGGGTGTATGCGCTTGTGCACAATTGCGGCACACTGGTTCTAAAATAATTGATACTTTGGAGTAGGCCTACATGGGCATACTTGTGTGTTTGTGTGTGCGCGTGCGTACGTGCGTGATTCTATATATATATATATATATATATATATATATATTGTGTGTGTGTGGTGTGTGTGTGTGTGTGTGTGTGTGTACGTGATTATGTGTGTGAGTGTTTGTGTTCCTGTGTGTGTGTGTGAATGTGCATGTATGCGAGCTACGCATCTATATGTGCGAGTGCATGCGTGTGTGTGTGTGTGTGTGTGTCCGTGCACAGAACGCGCGCGTGTGTGCCATGTGTGTGTGTGTGTGTGTGCCGCGCGTGTGTCAGTGTATGTGTGTGTGTCTACCTGTGCATTTACGTCTGTCTATATGTCTGTCTCAGTGTCTGCCTGTGTGTGTGTGTGTGAGCGTGTAGACTGCTTTTGTGAGCCTGTGTGCATAAAGCGTGATACTTCATGTGCGTTAACGCTGTATATACATGCAATATTCACGCGCACGCGCCTACACGCTGATACCCATCACAGATGCTTCCCGACTATAACGCCCACCTGATGGCCTGGCTACCGGTACACCTACCCGCGCACGTGAAGGTCGTTGTGACCACGGAGCCCCAGAAACACGGCGTCCTTCAAAGGCTGCAGGAGCAGGTGCTCCAGAGTTCTCCTTCCTGCTTCCTGCAGTTACAGCCCCTGAATCCGGGCCACTGCCAGCTGCTGCTGCGTCACTTCCTGGCCAAACACCACAGGTGCGCTATCCGGATTTAGTGGTTTTAAAATGAAATGAGCGGGGGATGTCCTTGTGGACCTATATTCCTCTTTCATCTATTCCCGTTTCACCTATTTCTCTCTCACCTATTCCTGTTTCAGCTACGGTAACAACAACTTTTTTTTCTCGTTTTCTGTTTTATTATGTGTGTGTGTGTGTGTGTGTGTGTGTGTGTGTGTGTGTGTGTGTGTGTGTGTGTGTGTTGTGTGTGTGTGTGTGTGTGCGTGTGTGTGTGTGTGTGTGTGTGTGCGTGCGTGTATGTGTGTGTGTGTGTGTGTGTGTGTGTGTGTGTGTATGTGTGTGTGTGTGTGTGTGTGTGTGTGTGTGTGGTGTGTGTGTGTGTGTGTGTGTGCGTGTGCGTGCGTGCAATTATTAAATCGTACTAAAAGCGAGTTCTCAGCGCTTCACAAAACTTTGATGAAACAATAATAAATTTAATAAACTGATACAACTTCTCTATTATTTCATACGACGAATATAAAACTAAAGTCACATTAAAAAGTCGCGGTAAGTCTCGAGTATGAGCATAGACTGAGTATCACTCTAAATGCCAAAACAGATCATTACAGATAATCGCAAGGCAAGGCAAGACAAATGTTTTATTTCATACCCACACGGGGCAGAGAAATATACAATAATGCACACAGATGATTAAACACTCAAACATCAAAATAGTGATGTCCATACTATCAGTGTAGAGTGGCACAGTGGTAGCGTGTTTCGCCTCGTGTCAAGTAAACCCGAGTTCGAACCTGAGTACAGGGGATTTTTCCTCTCACTTTGCACTAGCCTTACGGTCTGAACGTGGAGTCTTTCGGATGAGACGATAAACCGAGGTCCCGTGTGCCCATGCACTTAGCACACGTTAACCCCAGTGGCAACGAACAAAGTCATTTGTCATTTGGTCAACAATTTAACACCCACCCACCCGTCCTCCCACCCTTCCTTCCCTCATCAATCACACAAAAAATCGCATGCAAAAAAAAAGCCTCTGGCTTCGATGCGCTCTCCAGGTGGGAGCAACACCGAATTTCACAGAAGCGCCTCTGTGAGTTTAAAGTACCCTAATACCGTAATACCTAATACTTCAGAAGAATAAAAAAAAACAAAAACAAAAACAGCGTTATTATGTTCATATCGCAGGTGAAAGTGGACAAATTGCGTCTTCTACAGAAAGGAAAAGAATAGCTGAGTAGGTGAAACGGGATGGGTCATAGGGCGGCCATTTTGCTCAGTATCAAAACAAAGCGTAGGTGAAACGGGAATAGGTGAACAAGGACGCTCCCACATGAGCAGGGCGTGTAATCACGAGTTGCGTCTTAGACAGTCAACACTGGGTAGTAGTTTGTAACTGAGACTAAACTCCCCCAGAACGATTGGCTGATTGTCCTAATTTTCATACTACTACCCGTGTTGACGGTCTAAGACGCACTCATGAATGCACGCCCTGTTTTGGAGGTGGAATTAGTGTCCTTATCCCTTGACGCCAGGGTGGCGTTTGCATTTGAAGACAGTTTCTTAGCCAGAGAGCGAGAGAGAGAGAGAGAGACGAGAGAGAGAGAGAGAGAGAGAGAGAGAGAGAGAGAGAGAGTGGGTGGGGGGGAAGAGGAAAGAAAGGGAGATAAATGCTTTGTATAAAATTTGTAAGTTGACGCAGCTGCGCTCCATTGGTTTACCCTGGGAGA
>CM065689.1:53437541-53439665 GCA_017654935.2 Phymorhynchus buccinoides | reverse complement strand
GAGTTAATTTTTGGCTCGCGGGCAACCTCTCGCCATTTCGTTGGCAAGGCAGTTGGGAAGGAATCCCTGTCCTTCATCTTCCGCGAGTTGTCTGGCAGCTTGTCTTAAAGAAGAGTTTGTCTTTCTTTGTATTCTGAATCTCAATGCGCTTTTGCTTTACAGAGGCTTCTTTCACGATCAATCTAAAGCTGAAAGGACACAATAATAGGGATTGATTTTCACACGGGTAATGTTTTCGTTTCTTGCGATTACCAGTTTTTGTTTGCTTGTTTGAATGGTGTGTTTTTTAAAGATGAAATTGACTGTGTTAAGCTTTGCTTGCTAATTGACATTTTGTAAGAAATTTGTTTTAATAGATATGATGGAAATAAGTTGGTATAAGTTTGCGAAGAAAGTAAAATAAAATACAAACAACATGAAAATGAAGGCTCAAATTGTTTGAAATATCATTTGGCATTGAGTCCTGTGGGGAGTCTCTCTCTCAATGGCTGCTTTAGCGTCTAATTACAACAGACTAGTTTAAGTACAACATATAGGCAGCAAACCCTAAGTGAATTAAAAATAGAGGAACTAATTGGAAAGACAAGACTAGTGTTGAGTTTCCTGATTACTTTCTTTCAATAACACCACTCTTTGAGCCTGATTATGTAAATTATTCCATTTAAAATAGTTGTTTTTGCCTTGACATGATGCATGTGAAACTGATGTTTTCAAAATCTTGATATTTTACGTATGAATATTTTAAATATTAATGTAATTTAAAAGAATATGCAATTTTAACACACACAGATGCTTTAAAGCAGCATTCATAGCCATAATGTGCATTTAAAACCGAAGTATGTTGTCCTTGTCCTGTCTTACGTTACGTGCAGATGTTTGCAAGTCAGTAAATAAAAGTGTCTTTTTCTATGTTGTGAGAATCTCACCAATTTTATTTTTACATTATCACAAAGAGGACAAAAAAAGCTATTAAAAAAGCAATCTAAAACCTTTTTTTTTCTCCCTCCTATGTTACGTTTTTGGCATACATGTCGTGAGAGTCGCCCCTCTGTATCTTGTATCTGTCTCCCTGTATGTCGGTCTTTCTCTTTGTCCGTCTTTGTCTGTCTCTCTCTGTCTTTCTGTCACTCTTCTACAGCCCCTTTCCTCTTTATATCTGTTTTTTCCCCCTCTATCTACCCACCTTTCTGCCTCCTTGTCTGTCTCTGTCTCCCCCGTCTCTCTCTCCTTCCGCCTGCATGTCTTTCTCCCTCTTCCCCTCTCTTCCTCCATACCCCTCTTTCTCTCAATCCCTTTATTTCTACTGTTCTAATTCTATTTCCAAGATTAGAACTTTTAAAAAACGATCTTAGTATTCGGGAAAGGTCCCCTATTCATTTTTCGGTAAAGGTAAAGATAATTTGGTGAAAATGTTCCTAAAATACAGCTTTATGTATGGTAAGAAAGGCAATAACGGAAAAATACAATTAATCGAGAAATGTAGGGGGGTGGCACATCTTGACCTTTACCCATTTTTCTAATGGCCAATCAACCAGGCCCTATTGGCCACTGCAAAGAACACCTTTTGTACGAGTGAATGGCCTTGGTGGGTGGGGGAAGATGGTTGAGTACTGACCAAACAAGGGAATAACTCTCGCCAATAACTTTATTTGAGGCCACTTAATGGCTGCCTTTTGCAAGAGTGAATGCCCGTTTGGATCCTGATCAACAAGGGCTTAACTCTTGCCGTCAAGGGCGTTAATAACCCTACTTGCAGTGGCCAATACTTTTGGTTTGTAAAACTATGGCTGGAGCCGCATTGAAAGATTTTCGATTTTTTTTTCATATCATGCAGCACCACTTCATATTTTCTAGTTAGACAATTAATACTTTCCTTGGACACTTTAGGGCAAGTGGTCGTCAAGCCGAGTTTGCAATACCCCTCCCTCCACACCTCAAGGTGGTGGGGGGATAACTAGGGAAATAATAATGTAACCTCAGAACCTCGCCCAACAAGGCAGCAATGATGAGCCAATAGGAATTGTTCGGAAATAATTAAGGGGAGTAATTTCATGGTGTGTGGGAGTGATCTTGCCTAATTCAATCGGTCAAACAGGGGAAGTCACTCTACCATCAGCTCTCGTA
>CM065689.1:53417541-53422541 GCA_017654935.2 Phymorhynchus buccinoides | reverse complement strand
GGGGGTGGGTGAAATAGTAATTTTCTTGAAACCTTAAAGCTTCGCCACCCTCTGTTGCAAAAAGCTTTTAAAGGGGCACCCTGACGGATGAGATTTTGCAAGAAACACATCGCGATCGAGATCACCAGGAAAACACCCTTTACAGAGATCGCAACACTCACTTTGCTCTGGTTTTCTAGAAATCAAACCGTCAAATCGTCGATTCCTCATGTGCCTTCTCTTTTTTAGTGGCCGCCTGAGCTTAGACCAAATCGTTTGCACGACATTTCGTCTTTTTATTTATTATTTACTTTTAATTTTATACAGTTTACCCAAAGGAGTTTCGCTCACAATAAAGGAAATAGCTTTTTCTTTTTCCTGCACTACAAAGAAGAAAAAGCTTCAACCTCCACCTCCACACACCCATCCAAAATGGCTTCTCTCTCCGGCATCTCCGCCAAGGAGGAATCGCCGTTTTGACGGTTTGATTTATAGGAAACCAAAGCAAAATGAGTATTCCAGTCCTTGAAAAGGCTGTATTTCTGGTGATCTCGACGTGTTTCTTGCAAAAGCTCATCCGTCAGGGTGCACCTTTAAAGGTAACTGCTTGTTCTGAAGAAAACGGAACGAAAAAAGAAGAAAAGATTCCAGTATTTTTGTACTTGCAGAGAATTAAATCAGTTATAAATGTGTAGGATTTGTTTTTCCTGAACATTTTTGTTTGTGAAGATTAATGGACGACATGAAAAGAAAAGTATTTGAAATTTTTAATTTTTTATGTCAAAGTAAACACTTGTCAGTTTATCAAATTCAAATGTTTCAGCTGTTAATACTATAAACTGATAGACAGACAGACAGACAGACAGACAGACAGACACACACACACACACACACACACACACACACACACACACACACACACACACACACACACACACACACACACACACACACACGATCAGGTAAACACATGCATTAAATTCAACAACAGAGCCGCAAAGAAAGAAGAAAGCAAAACACAGAGAGAGAGAGAGAGAGAGAGAGAGAGAGAGAGAGAGAGAGAGAGAGAGAGAGAGAGAGAGAGAGAGAGAGAGAGAGAGAGACAGACAGACAGACAGACAGAGAGAAACAGAGACAGAGACACAGAGAGCGACAGAGACAGAGACAGAGACACAGAGAGCGACAGAGACAGAGAGAGGGTGGTGTGTTTTTCAATCGCACCCGTACAGCATACACCGAAGCCGTACAGAGTTTGTTTTCTCTGCAAGTGGATTGCTAATGCCAAATTCGTAGTGTGTAGGGGGGCAAAAAGAAGAAAAGTTGTAATGCAATGCGACTGGTTTATAAAAACCAACCAAGGTTCGTCCCATTTTTCCAATGGACATTTTTTTTTAAGTTGTCCCCCTGTTTATTTTTTCATTTAAAAATAATCTTATATACAGCACCCACCAAATTTCCAATCATCCATTTAAAAAAAAATCAGATTCTAAGAATATTTTGAAACCGTGACTTGTGCGTGTGTAAGTGTGTGTTGAATTGTGAGCATTCGTGTGTGTGTGTGTGGATGTGTGTGTGTGTGTGTGTGTGTGTGTGTGTGTGTGTGTGTGTGTGTGTGTGTGTGTGTGTGTGTGTGTGTGTGTGTGTGTGTGTGTGTGTGTGTGTGTGTGTGTGTGTGTGTGTGTGTGTGTGTGTGTGTGTGTGTGTGTATGTGTGTGTGTGTGTGTGTGTGTGTGTGTGTGTGTGTGTGTGTGTGTTTGTGCGTGTGCGTGCGTGTGCGTGTGTGTGTGTGCGCGTGCGCGCGTGTGTACGTGTGCGTGTGTGTGTGTTACCAGACCATGGTGTGGTTAGCGGCAATCCTCTACAACGTTCCCTTGCTGATGATCTACGAAACGGCCACCATTGACAACGGTCACACCTACTGCTACCGACACGACACGGACGACCAGGCTATCCGGATGGACATCTACCACGTGGCCACTTTCGTGCTGACCTATCTGCTGCCCCTGCTGTTGATCGCCTGCATGTACGTCAGAGTGTCCCTCACACTGTGGAAGTCCAGTCCGGTCAACTTGCTGCAGGTCACGGAAAGGTAAAAAATATTTTCGGAAACTTTTTTGCAAAGAGGTTTTTGTTGTTGTGCAAAACCCCTCTTACTAGGGCATTTGCCGCGTGCCGGCGACCTTGAATTTCACTGAGGTGAATTTAGAGAGCTAACATCGAAAGATCAGCGTAACTCGGGCAGAACGAGTGCGGGCAAATTAGTAGTCTAGTATAGAGTATAACGAACACTCGTGGCAAATGCCCTATTAGGCCTCATTTGTGACATTGTTTTAGGACTTGTTCAAAGTCCCATTTTTTCTTATCTTTAACAAAGATTCTAAAAGGGTAAGATGGACTACTAAAGAGTTACAGCGAACCGGGCTTATATCGTTATCGTTAGTGGGGTAGTTATACACCATTCACAGCGGCGGCTATCCAAAAACTCAGACTGGAATTTGAACGGAGAATTGAACTGGCCTATCGACGTGTAAATGTGTCCTGTTTAAAAGGGACATAACCAGTGTTTCTGTCCTCACTTCTCATATAGGGAAAAGAGACCGGATGCTTGTCTTCCCCTATACAGTCTTTGTCTTTAATAGATTTGTTTTCATGTTTAAATGTTGTTGTTTTTCTGCTATCTTTCTTGTTAATCTGATGTATTTTAAAACTGTTACTCTAGCTATGTTATAGGCTATATAACCTTTCCTTATGTTAACCATTCTTCTTTCTCTTCTTCTTCTTCTTCTTCTTCTTCTTCTTCTTCTTTTCACCCCCTCTCTCTGTGTCTCTCTGTGTCTCTCTGTGTCTCTCTGTGTCTCTCTCTCTCTCTCTCTCTCTCTCTCTCTCTCTCTCTCTCTCTCTCTCTCTCTCTCTCTCTCTCTCTCTCTCTCTCTCTCTCTCTCTCTCTCTCTCTCTCTCTGTCTCTCTTCTCTTTCAAAAAAATCATACAATAAATATTTAGTAGAACGTTTATAAAGCACCTACGTGTACGCCATGTGGTTTCCTCTGCATAATGTAAAAATGATTCCCTTCCCATATATAAACCACAAATCGACCAGCTTTACATTAATAGCTTGTTTATTAAAGTTTTCTATAATAATATGTGACTTGCATCCAATGAATGTATGCTTAAACGCGGGAGGACAAATGATTTCATTGTATGCGTTTACATTCTGATGATATTTTCTTTCCCTATTCATTGGTAATTATTATTATTATTACCCTATTGAATGTCATGTTATGAGATAACATGTGGACAAAATGTGTGTGTATATATGTACGTGCATGTGTCTGCATATGTGTGTGTGTTTGTGTGTGCATTTTCCCATGCATGTTCCTGATTTCTTTAGTCTGTTTTGATTGTAGTTTATTTGTGTTGTTGCTTACCGTTTAATTGTTGTTTGTTTGCTTGCTTTGTCTGAGGACCTGATGAAAAAAAGCCTTATTTTGTGCTTATTCAGTTATCCTTAATAAACAATCGAGTTTCAAACATTCGAGTTTCATTCGAGCTTCTCTCTCTATCCACCCACGTGAAGGAAAAGTACACTAACGTTCATTTAACTTTTTTTTTTATAAATTAAAACTTTGGACAACGACATACCGAATCAAGGAGAAACCCACCAACAACGAAAGAATTAGGGTACGTGCACATACATGCGGAGATTCCGTGCGGAAACACGTGCACAAATGTTTTCCCTTCTTGACTGACTGACTGACGTTTTGACTTTACGTCCTCTCAACCAACTAAGGGTCATGTGGGACATTTTAATATATTATCAGGGATTTATGAATAAGATAGTTAACTTTGGAGATCTTATCATGGATTATTACAAGTCAGTGAGATTTTGAACATAGTTACCAAGGACTCAAGAGGGGGATTTTGTTTACCAAGGGAGGGGCATCGCGTAGCTTTGCTTCCTCCTTCTTTTTTGTATTTGTTTGTATTTTTGTTTTTTTGTTGTTTTTTTGTTGGTATTTTTTGTTTTGTTTTGTTAGATAGAGAACAATGATTAAGTAACTCACAGAGTTAAACAATAGGATTTCTTTTTTCCATTGAAATCAATGTATAAGAATAGACAAGACTTCGTTGGGCAACGAGTATTGATTATTTTGAAGAATATAGTGATTTATTAAAAACGAGAACCAAAAGAGGTTTTTTGGAGATTTTGCGCAAAAAGAACCAGAAGGGTCCAATCTTCATCGTTATTATTGATCAGTGTATGGTAATTATAGGTTTTATTGGCTTTGGAGGTGATAATTATAACTTCATGAAGTTCTAACTGAACAAAAGGACAATCTGAGAAAAGGTGTTCTAAGGTAAGAATATGATTACAATCACATACATATTCGTTAAATTTACAGTAGTACGAATTTGTCCGAAGACGGAAAATTCCCTTCTTTCTTTCACTTATTTAATAAATAAGTAATATAAATAAGTAAAAGAAAGAAGGGAAAAGATTTTCTCACAAGCCCGTATTTCCCCTAATCCGTACATTTTTACCCTTCTTTCATTTACTTATTTACGGATTGCGCATGGGATTTCCGCATGAACTGTGTACGAGGCCTAACATAGCCAACAAAGCACTTACCCACTTTTTCAAATAGTCAACACACCTACCAACAAATACCAAACGAACAAACAAAGGGCTTGCATACATTACATCGGCAATCCGCAAGTTCCCATTTTTTGTGGGGAGTTTTTGGGGGCACAGGGTGAGGAGGGGGTGTGGGCACACTTGGAAAACGTAGCTATCAATTTGGCCATACCAGGTAGCGGGATTTCTCCCTGCTCTTACCGACTTTCAACTGCCTTGGGATTTTTACGTGCGTAAAACGCACGGGTCAGACTAGCTTTAAGACCCCATCGGAAGGACTGGACGTTCAGTTCGATTTTCCTGTCAAACTAGAAAGAAAGGGCGAGGAGGCCGGGAGTCGAACCTGGGTCAATCACGCTGCAGTTACGCATTCCATTTGGCAGGCGA
>CM065689.1:53402541-53412541 GCA_017654935.2 Phymorhynchus buccinoides | reverse complement strand
AGAGATTGCAACACACACATTGCTCTGGTTTCCTAGAAATTAAACCGTCAAATCGGCGATTCCTCCTTGGCGGAGGTGCTGGAAGTTAAATCCTTTCACCCAAAGAGAAGGCGTATACCGTCTCTTTTCTAATGGCCGCTTGAGTTTAGACCCAACCGTTTGCACGAAAGTTTCGCAAAACAAGCCTTTTTATTTTATTTTGTTTAATTTCATGCAGTTTATCTAAAGGAGTTTCGCTCACAACAAAGGAAATAGCTCCAATTTTTTTTCTGCACTGCAAAAAAAGAAAACGCTTTAACCACAATGGGATTAGCCTCCACACACCCCGTCCAAAATGGCTACTCTCTCCGGCATCTCCGCCAAGGAGGAATCGCCGTTTTTACCGTTTGGTTGATAGGAAACCAGAGCAAAGTGAGTGTTCTGATACTTGATAAGGCTGTCTTTCTGGTGACCTGAACGTGTTTCTTGCAAAAACTCATCCGTCAGGGTCCACCTTTAAATGTCTTAATTTGACGATTTGTGTCTTAGAGAGGAGGAACAAAATTCTAGACAAACGTCAAGAGTAGGAGATTTCCTAAGAAAGACACCACATGCGTTTAGACGTCCTGTATGATTTATGATATAAACTTATAAATGTTAAATTTTTACAATTTCTACAACGATGTTCATAAGAACCACTATATTATTTCAAAGGTTTGGTTTTAATGACAAAATGACGTAGCCTCAATAACTAGACTAATTTGTATTAATAATAATAATAATAATAAACGGATATTTATATAGCGCTTTTTATCGAGCACAAAGCGCTTTACAATCAGTATTGAAACACTCACACACGCAAAACAGACGCACACGCACGTACGTGCACGCACGAGCGTGAACGCGTTCTTGCACACAAACATACCCACACATACCCACACACATTTCATCAAACACACAGAAAACACATTCTCACTGAAGCGCACACAAACTTACTCAAGCATACACTTGTACAAACACGCGCACACGCACGCACACACATACACACACGCGCACTCACATACACAAAGCACTCACGTGTACTCACACTCACAGACACATACTCACACACACTCCTCTCCCCCCCCCCCTCTAGTGAACACAATCTCTCCTGCGCACGCATACACTCATACACATGCAAGCAGATATACCCACACAGAACACACACAACACACTCACACACACACACACACCTGCTTGGAAGTGCGGCCGTGGGCGCACGCACACTCACATTCGCGCACACGCTCACAAAGTACATACATATACACACACAAATTACATACATACAAACATACGGACATACATCGCGCACACGCGCACACGCACACACACACACACACACACACACACATCGCACAATCACACACACACACACACACACACACACACACACACACACACACACACACACACACACACACGCACACGTGCACATGGAGATGGGGGTGTTATTGGAAAGACTGCCGGAACAGATGGGTTTTCAGGTTTGTTTTGAACGATGCTAAAGATTGACTATGTCTGACAGCAGAAGGCAATGAATTCCAGAGTTTGACTGCTGATGATGTAAAAGCTCTACCACCGTGCCTATCACGTTTAAATTTTGGTATTCGAAAGATCCTATTGTCATTTGCTGAGCGGAGAGATCGAGATGGAACGTAAATTTCAAGAAGCTCAGAGAGGTATTGCGGTGCTGTTCCTGATATGATCTGATAGCAGAGACAGGCAGCTTTGTAGTTTATTCTTAAAAGGTTATTATTATTTATTATTATTATTAAAGGTTGTGACAATCAGACTAGGGGCAAATTAGAGTAACCATATTGTGCAAATTGGAACAATGAACCTATATCCAATCAGTTTGCACATACATGTATTAGCTTCCAGAAAAGAGAAGTGTTTTTTTATATATACAAAGTTACTTCTTTTTCATTATATTTGTTGATATCAAATTGTGACAGGGCATAGATTATCGAATAGCAGCAATACCATTTCCTTCACAAAACGCGCTTTAAGTACCAAATTATGTCTAATGACAATACATGTATTTTCCTTGAATTGGAGGTTCTGAATGCTTCAGCCAACCAATAGTTGTGTGTAAGTACTGACTGTGATGTGTGCTGATGCTGTGCTCATGCGCGTGTGCGCGTGTGTGTGTGTGTATTTCCAGCTGCTGTTTTTCCTCAACTCTGCTCTGAACCCTGTGCTCTACAGCCTCATGTCCTTCTCCTTCAGGCGCAGCGCCCGCCAGGTTTTCCTTTGTGACTCGTGTTCACAGCGATAGTCATCAACCCTGACTGAACAATTCAAGGTGTTGCTGTGTGACTCGTGTTCGCAGCGATAGTCATCAACCCTGACTGAACAATTCAAGGTGTTGCTGTGTGACTCGTGTTCGCAGCGATAGTCATCAACCCTGACTGAACAATTCAAGGTGTTGCTGTGTGACTCGTGTTCGCAGCGATAGTCATCAACCCTGACTGAACAATTCAAGGTGTTGCTGTGTGACTCGTGTTCGCAGCGATAGTCATCAACCCTGACTGAACAATTCAAGGTGTTGCTGTGTGACTCGTGTTCGCAGCGACAGTCATCAACCCTCACTGAAGAATTCCACATACAAGGTGTTGCTGTGTGACTCGTGTTCGCAGCGACAGTCATCAACCCTCACTGAAGAATTCCACATACACGGTGTTGCTGTGTGACTCGTGTTCGCAGCGACAGTCATCAACCCTCACTGAAGAATTCCACATACAAGGTGTTGCTGTGTGACTCGTGTTCGCAGTGACAGTAATCAACATTGAGTGGAGAATTCAATTTTTTTTTTAGTGTTGATGTGTAACTCGTGTTCGCAGCGACAGTCATCCCTAGCCCTGCCTGAACAATTTCGTATAAACGTGTTGATGTGTGACTCATGTTCGCAGTGATAGTCATCAAGCCTGACTGAAGAATTCCACACACAAGGTGTGGATGTTTGACTCGTGTTTGCAGTGATAGTCATCATCCCTGGCTGAAGAATTACATGTGCTAAGTGCTTGTGTAAGACTCGTGTTCGCAGTGAGAGTCACCAACCCTGACGGAAGAATTCCATATACAAGGTTTTGCTCTGTAACTCGTGTTTGCAGTGATAGTTATCAACATTGACTGGCGAATTCAAATATTTCAAGTGTCGACGTGTGACTTGTGTTCTCGGCAGTAGTCATCAACACATGATTGACTGAAGAATACCATGACGGGGTAGTGGTAGTAGGGCTTGATGTGTGCCTCGAGGAGGTGTGATGCTGTGTGACTCATGTTCACAGTGATGGTCATCCACACTGGCTGAAGAATCATTGCATCGTGTGTGTTGCTGTGTGACTCATGTTCACAGTGATGGCCATCCACACTGACTGAAGAATCATTGCATCAGGTGTGATGCTGTGTGACTCATGTTCACAGTGATGGTCATCCACACTGGCTGAAGAATCATTGCATCGTGTGTGTTGCTGTGTGACTCATGTTCACAGTGATGGTCATCCACACTGGCTGAAGAATCATTGCATCGTGTGTGTTGCTGTGTGACTCATGTTCACAGTGATGGTCATCCACATTGGCTGAAGAATCATTGCATCGTGTGTGTTGCTGTGTGACTCATGTTCACAGTGATGGCCATCCACACTGACTGAAGAATCATTGCATCAGGTGTGATGCTGTGTGACTCATGTTCACAGTGATGGTCATCCACACTGGCTGAAGAATCATTGCATCGTGTGTGTTGCTGTGTGACTCATGTTCACAGTGATGGTCATCCACACTGGCTGAAGAATCATTGCATCGTGTGTGTTGCTGTGTGACTCATGTTCACAGTGATGGTCATCCACATTGGCTGAAGAATCATTGCATCGTGTGTGTTGCTGTGTGACTCATGTTCACAGTGATGGTCATCCACACTGACTGAAGAATCATTGCGTCGTGTGTGATGCTGTGTGACTCATGTTCACAGTGATGGTCATTCACACTGACTGAAGAATCGTTGCATCAGGTGTGTCGCTGTGTGACTCATGTTCGCAGCCACAGTCATCAACATTGGCTGAAGAATCCTTTTTGTTTTTAAATTGTTGACTTGTGACACGTGTTCTCAACGACTCGTGTCATGGTCACCCAACAGCAGAACTCCACACACTAGATGTTGCTGAATGAGTCATGTTGACAGAAACAGTCACCGACGCCTAACTGTAGAAGTTCTTCTATCGGGTGTTGCTATGCGACTCGTGTTCAGAGCGATGGTCATCAACGCTTGATGAAAAAGAAACAACCGAAGGTGGTGATGGGACCCAGAGACGCACCAACCACGCATGTCCTATCAACACGAGAGCAGCTCAAACTCAAACTACTTTAATATATGTTTTAAGAGAACTTAACTTCATGACTTGAACAATCTGACAGAATGGTGTCCATTCTACCCTCCCTTCTTCGTACAACAGAATATTTGTTTCCTTTGGAATCAGTGCAAAGGCAAGAAGTCAATTATTATGCTGAAGCTTTCATACTGGGGTAACATTAACCCTTTCACCGCCAATGTCGCATTTTTGCACCACAATGATTCCACACCCATGCCATTAAAACCCTTGAAATCAGGGTCTGTTATTCAATGATATTGTGTTCCTAAATTTGAGCAGTAAGGATTGACCCTATTCTAAATGTGTCACAGAGAAATTCCACAATATTGCAGATGAAATCTTTTCTGTAGCCAAGTAAGTTTAATGGAAATGTTTGGCTCAAAAATGGCTGGCGGTGAAAGGGTTAACGGACCCTACCGTTGTTTGGAATTGAATGTGTTCCAGTGTACTGTTGCGTGAATGATGGACGCTTTGTAATTCAACTCCAGTACAGCCGCCTTTAATTAAAATATAAAATCGGCCATAGTTACGTTCCTTAACCCTTTCACCGCCAAAGTCGCATTTTAGCACCACAGTGATTTAACACCTATGTCACTAAAAGACATCAAATTGGGGTCTATTACCCAAAGACCCTATTGTCTTGGTTTTGGGAAGTAAGGATAGACTTTATTTTATGTCACAGAAGAATCCCCAATACTGCAGATGGATTTTGTTCTCTATCCAGGTAAATTTAATGGACATTTTTGGCTGAAATATGGCTGGCGGTGAAAGGGTTAAGCCTAATCCCTTTTTAGCAAAACAACAACGACAACGACAACAGCAACAACAACAACAACGCCATCCCTAAACAAAAATGAAGAAGACAATCCGCTTGTGAAGTGTGAACTATTTTAAATTCCTTTATGTTGATGTACTGGCCGATTGTGAAGAGGCAAAATGATAACGATGGCTTGGAGTCAAAACGGACTATCTTTAGATAGTCCATTGACGTATTATTGAACATATTGTGAAAACTAATAACTTGTTTTAAAAAAAGACTGCAGAAATATAGAAAGCATAATCCCCATTTTACATTAATTGCAGTCTTTTTTAATACAAGTTCTTAGTTTTTGCAATAACATCAATAATAAGTCAATGGACTATCTAAAGATAATCCGTTTGGACTCTAAGCCATCGAATTTTGTTTTTTTAAAGACAAAGATGCTCAGCTAGTAGCTTACTTCGGAGTTGGCAATAAGCGCGCATCGCTCATAAGAGCGCGCTCATAAGCGCACATTTGCATGCTCATAAGAGCGCATCCCTTCTGCCGATAAGAGCGCATGTAGGCCGCTGATTGCCAACTCCGATTTGTATCATTGCAAGTCTGCGTACCCAGGTATTCCTTGTTTTTCAGATAGGTTAGGGATAGTTAGGGACATGTTTAGGGATAGGGTTATTAGGGTTAGGGTTAAGAATAGGGTTAGGGATAGGGTTAGGGTTAAGAATAGGGTTAGGGATAGGCTTAGTCCTAGTCCACCCGTCTCAAAAACAACTTCGATGGAATTTATTTTAGTTTTGTTTTATATTAAACAAATTTTAGAATAAACATTCGTGAAATTAGTTACATACGTGACAATCTGTGTATGTCTGTATATGTGTGTTAGCAAACCTCGATGATAAAAACTGAATGCGCTCATTTAGGACAGAAGCGATGCGCTCAATTACGACAGAGGGGATGCGCTCATTTCGGACTACATGCATGCGCTCATATGAGCCGGGAAAAGTCGATGCGCGTTTATCGACAATAGACAAATGCGCGCTTATCGCATGCAGCCGCTTACTCCCTGGACATTATGAATACTATCTCCACTCCGAAAAGATGCACGGTTTGCTTGGTTGTTTATTTGTTGTTGTTCTTCTTGTTGTTTTGGTTTTTTGTTCGTTTGCTTATTTTAGTTTTCAAAATTTTCAATTAACATCATTCGGTATTTTCAGTTAGGTCTACATACACAACTGCTTTGTAGGCCAACATCTCTTGATACTTTTGTTTGTGCTCTGCAAAATGCATACCCCTTCAGAAGCCTGTTGGATGTTTTCGTCGTGTGCGCTTACAGTAAGCTTAATCCAAAGACTCTTTCCTACTGACGGGTATTCAAGAACCGAAGATACATACCCAAAACAAAATTCTTTTGTTTTGTTTAATTATTTGCTTCCAAGGAACATAGCATAATTCAACAAAGAATGAGTGTGAGACATGGTAATAAGACAGCAACATATCAATAAACAATAATGTACGCATTGTATATCTTTATATATTCCTCGACATATGAATAAAATATTGCTTTAACAAAGGATTAATAAGAAACAGACATCTCCACGTATATCAAATTATTAATGAAAGAATAACATCAGTGAACGAATAATTAAGGCAGAGGACGTATAGGTTTGTCACAGAGAAAAGCATTTTATATTCCCAAAGCTTTCCCCCCAGAAAAGAAAAGAAAAAGCATTTTTTTTATTAACTATAAATCCATTAATGGGAGATATAACCGCCACTCCTCAGAAAACATTTGGTATTCCATATTCATATACTGTATGCAATATATTTTTCCATTTGATATCTTTTCTTTAACATACAAAAATCTTGTTTTGTGTCACTTTATGCTGTATCTCAGAACACTGTAAATATCGTGTCATCTTGTATGACAAAGTGATACGTGAATTAGAGATAACAGTACCGCTGGGGTGAACTTCTAATTTCCATGCTAATATATTACGGAGGTGTTGTTGACCATAAGTAAGAGTAGACGTGAACAATTATTACAATATTGTAATTGTCATTATCATCATAATAAAGCATGACTCGTGAAATATTCCCTGAGCGTTATGGATGCTATCTTCTCTAATTGCACGACATTTTATTCCCCCCATAAAAAAATCTGTGATTATCTAATAATGTTTCTGGTGCCAGATCTGTTTTGTGTGTTCTTTGCACAAACGCCGAGTCTGGTTTAACCCTTTCACCGCCAGCCATATTTCAGCCAAAATGTCCATTAAATTTGCCTGGGTAGAGAACAAAATCCATCTGCAGTATTAGGGATTCTTCTATGACATATTTAAAATAAAATCTATCCTTACTTCCCAAAACTAAGACAATAGGGTCTTTGGACAATAGACCCCAATTAGATGCCTTTTAGTGACATAGGTAATAAATCATTGTGGTTATTTGCACAAACGCCGAGTCTGGTTTAAAGAGACAAGAACATTTACATCATTTTTTGTACAGCGATTCTGGTGTGTGTATCACAAGGAGTTAGATTATTGCGACATCTGAATGGCAACATATGGGTTAGAACGATTTTAAACTGTACGGAGACAAAGAAAACTCTTCATATACTAACTTCGATTTCACACGAAACAGAGCAAATCACGTGGGTGGTTTTTGAAGAAGGTATTACAGATACTGTTGATGAGATGGGACCTAAAACAGTTTTGTTGTTGTTGAAGAAATGGCCATTGAAATATAGAAAGTTATTTGACAATATTTGTGCAGCTATCGAGAACAAAGGAAACAGTATTATCATAATTGCAATGTTTTTGTTTGTTACTGTTATAGATGTAAAAAATAATAGTCTCTTCACGCAATGTTGCGCGCGCTCCTGCACTCACAAACACACATACCATACACAGACGCATGCGCACGTGCACACACGCACACGCGCACACACGCACACACACACACACACGCACACACACACACACATACACACACACATACACACACACACACACACACACACACACACACACATTAAATATGCAGACTAACACTAGCACGTTTGGTCCTTATATTTTTGTGTAACGTATTGTAATTTACTATAATAACGCTCTAGTGATTGAAATACTTAAGCTTAGCCAAATTGTGATCAGAACAAGATTATTGCTTGAAAAATGTCGCTATCTCTTTATTTTTATAATTCCTTTTTTAAAATATAATTTCATAGAATTAGTCCAAAGCTGGATCGATCTTAAGTGGCTGTGTGATTCTGAATAAATCTCAGACGTTGTCTGCCTAAGTATGGGTAGGCCTATTGTATGTTGGTAGAAGATTCGTACTCGTAACATTTGGTGGTAAAAGAAGCCATAAAAGCCAAAGAAATCTCTGTCTGTCTGTCTGAAGAAGAAGAAGAAGAAGAAGAGAAAAGAAGAAGAAGAAGAGAAATGAAGAAGAAGAAGAAGAAGAAGAAGAAGAAGAAGAAGAAGAAGAAGAAGAAGAAGAAGAAGAAGAAGAAGAAGAAGAAGAAAAAGAAGAAGAACTCAAACAAAAAAAGAAGAAAAAAAGCAGAAGAAGAAGAAGAAGAAAAAGAAAAAAAGAAAAAGAAAAAGAAGAAGAAAAAGAAGAAAAAATTATGAGGAGGAGGATGGCGACCACTGCAACGTCGAAAACGACGACGATGATGATGATGCGGATAAATTGTAACCGATTCTTTTCGTAAATGTTAAGACTTGCCCACAACCAACCCGAATACTTAAACAACGGGGGCGCGAAAACTTGTTAATGCTTTCAGAGCCGTCTGTTGCTGTATCACTGGCTGACTACCTGACTATGTTACCACAATCACGTTTCAATGAACAGACCCAAGAGGCTCAAAGTGTTCGTGCGGATAGTTCGTTAGAATATCTAGGCCATGTTCGAAGATGAATGTCATTGATCAAAGGTCAAGGTCACTGGAGCCTAAAATGTGCTGTGCGCTGGTTTTTAAAAAAAATGTTACTGTTGCAAGACACGTACTGGTTGTCCAAGGGAAACAAATCTTGATTCTAAGCCAGTCACCAATCGTAACTTGTTACTTCCCTTTGTTCCTGACTATGTATGTATGTGTCACAGTGAGAATTGGAATTCAGGGGGGTTCGGAATCCCACTAGTGGAGATTGGAATTCCGATTAGCCCTAGGGCAAATCAGAATTCCGATCGCAACTGGAAAAATTCCAGTGAACATCGGAATTCTGATTTGCCCTAGTGGAAATTAAAATCAACAAGCTAGTGGAAATTGAAATTCTGATTTCTACTAGGGTATTTGAGAATCAAATTAAAACAAAGCGAAATGAACTTGAATATGATGGTTTTAAATGATTTTGTTTGTTTTTTCTTTGCTGTTCTTTTATTATAAATAATAAATGTGATTATTTAGACTGTGAAATGTTAGATATTCACCGCATCTAGGACACGGCATGATGGATGGTGGAGCCCATCCCTCTCCTTACACCAACTAATCACAAAATACGATTTTTCCGTCAATAAATTCCACCAATATTTTCTCTCCCGGATAATACACTTGATACTTGGCGGTGTAATGTAGGTGGGAATCAATGTGTGTGACCAAATAACGCCGTCAAAACCTACACACACACACACACACACACACACACACACACACACACACACACACACACACACGCACGCACGCACACGCACACGCACACGCACACGCACACACACACACACACACACGAATGAGCAAGTGAGCACGTTTATTTAAAATAGTGGAATTTTCATCGACATGATTTGTGTTCAATTATATGAGGACCTTTCTGTGCTACTGATTTTTTTCCCCAAAGGTTGTCAGTTTAAGCAG
>CM065689.1:53387541-53395041 GCA_017654935.2 Phymorhynchus buccinoides | reverse complement strand
CATGCTGTCATTATGCGCCTAACTAAGAAATAGGCCAGCAAGTCTGACTTCGCTTGGAGGAAATCTTTTTGAAAGTGCAGTCTTAAGTGATACTTTCGTGGTAAAATCTTAAAGAGAGAGAGAGAGAGAGAGAGAGAGAGAGAGAGAGAGAGAGAGAGAGAGAGAGAGAGAGAGAGAGAGAGAGAGAGAGAGAGAGAGAGAGAGAGAGAGAGAGAGAGAGAGAGAGAGAGGGGGGATGAAAGTGAGATTAAGTGTGAAAGTTGTGATGAAAAGTCTCAAACGGCTTGCAAACTATATAATAATAATAATAATAATAATAATAATAATAATAATAATAATAATAACTAACATTTATAGAGCGCCCTTTCTCTCTTGAGCTCACGGCGCTTCACAAATATTTAAATATCGGGAATACCTACATATCTTTATACATAGCGGGTCATGATTACTCTATATTCACCTTGGTTCTCAACCTACCACTGACAAGATCTTTAACGTGCAATTTGTCATGCGGTTTCAATAAAAGGCGCAGGTGGCAGATGACAGTTCACAAGAATGTCAATTAAGCTGTTTGGAAACGTCGATTTGCACAAGTTGTTGACAGTCCAAATATCACAAAGCTACAATATTTAGGAAACAGACAGACAGAGCGAAAGGAGAGCTCCAGTTAGACAAAGAAGAGGGAGGGAGAGAGGGGGGGGCGAGAGAGAGAGAGAGAGATAGGGAGAGAGAGAGAGAGAGAGAGAGGAGAGAGAGAGAGAGAGAGAGAGAGAGAGAGAGAGAGAGAGAGAGAGAGAGAGAGAGAGAGACGCAAGACGCAAGACGCAAGATGGTTTAATCACTTAAAGGCCATAGCCCATCATGGTGGGGCAGGCGAACATAAACACATGCATAATGCACATGTGGAAGAGGAAATAATGAACATGGGAGAGAGAGAGAGAGAGAGAGAGAGAGAGAGAGAGAGAGAGAGAGAGAGAGAGAGAGAGAGAGAGAGAGAGAGAGAGAGAGAGAGAGAGAGAGAGAGAGAGAGAGAGAGAGAGAGAAAAGAGAGAGAGAGAGAGAGAGAGAGAGAGAGAGAGAGAGAGAGAGAGAGAGAGAGAGAGAGAGAGAGAGAGAGAGAGAGAGAGAGAGAGAGAGAGAGAGAGAGAGAGAGAGAGAGAGGGAGAGAGATATTTAACCCTTTCACCGCCAAAGTCGCATTTTAGTACCACAGTGATTATAACACCTATGTCGCTAAAAGGCATCAAGTTGGGGTCTATTATCCAAAGACCCTATTGTCTTAGTTTTGGGAAGTAAGGAGAGACCTTATTGTATATATTTCACAGAAGAATCCCCGATACTGCAGATGGGTTTTGTTCTTAACCCAGGTAAATTTAATGGAATTTTTAGGCTGAAATATGGCTGGCGGTGAAAGGGTTAAGAGACAGTCATACAGGTATCTGCATTGTTAAAAATTCGGGACTTTCCTGGTGTTGCACTACTGCCTCCGGGCATTGCCTCCACGATCGTCCCCACCATCTTTATATCGACTAATGTCCCATATGCGTCTGTTCCAGACCGGAGGACGTTAAGCAGAATTTCATCATCACAGGGGCGGAGGGGGGGGGGGGGGGGGGGGGGGGGGGGGGGGGGGGGGGAAGTAAAAGCAGAAATTCACGTCTAGTTTTCTTAGGGCCCGATTTCTTTGCAAAGAACAAGCATTTTCACAGCGGCCAGAATAAAAATAACAATTAAACGCCTATCTGTTATTAATTTCTTGCTTTCAAGTTGTGACATAGGCCTAGCATCCTGGCCCAATTAACTCATTCGAACAGGAAGTGAGTTTAACGTCCTGCGACCTGGAACAGGTACATAATTGTGGGACATTTGCGAATGTACAGATAGTGGGGTGGATCCTGGAGGTACTGCAAAACCAGGTAAGTCACTTAATGTTTTAAACATTTTGGCCCAGTGTAACAGTTTGGTCCAATGCGACATTTTGGCTCTTTATCTCTTCAAAGCTTTCAGGCTAGTTTTGAGCCGTGGCCGCGAGTTTCATTTAAAGGGGCACCCTGACGGATGCGTTTTTGCAAGAAACACGTCGAGATCACCAGAAAGACAGCCTTTTCAAGGATCGGAACACTCACTTTGCTCTGGTTACTTAGACATGAAACCGTCAAAACGGCGATTCCTCCTTGGCGGAGTTGCCGGAGAGAGAGAAGCCATTTTGGACGGGGTGGGTGGAAGCCACTCGAGTGGTTGAAGCTGTTTCTTCTTTGTAGTGCAGTAACAAAAACCTATTGGAGCTATTTCCTTTGTTGTGAGCGAAACTCCTTTTGGTAAACTGTACATTTTTTAATACAAAGGCTTGTATTGTGGAAATTTCGTGATTTGGTCTAAGCGATTCAGGCGTCCATTAGAAATAATTTGACTTCCAGCACCTCCACCAAGGAGGAATCGCCGATTTGACGGTTTGATTTCTAGGAAACCAGAGCAAAGTGAGTGCTCTGTAAAGGGTGTTTTCCTAGTGATCTCGACGTGTTTCTTGCAAACACTCATCTGTCAGGGTGCCCCTTTAAAAAAAAAAAAAAAGAACAAAGGTGCTGTGTGCATAAGTAACGGGGCTTCCTTTCTATACACACGGTTCGTCAGATATACAATGGTTGTCATATAGGCTCTGTGTACCTGACGATAAAATACACGGGGAAAGGAAAAGATCGAATTTAATGATACACAGGCGCTTGATATTTTGACCGTAGGCGTGGTTTTTTTTAAGGGTTTTATTTCTCATTGCTGTAGATAAAATGTCATTTCATAATATGTAGGGGAAGACGGGGTAAAAAGCGCATGGGCGGGTAAGAAGCCCACCCCAATTATTGAAATGAAGCAAATTTCAGTCTCATTTTGCCCATGAGACGAGCGTTAATGTCTAGCATTCGTCTCATGGGCAAATTTGACTGAAAGTTTCTTTATTTCATGAGATAATTGGGGTGGGCTTCTTACCCGCCCATGCGCTTTTTACCTCGTCTTCCCCTATGCATAATAATTATGTATTCGTACAATTAATTCCCCCAGCTTCTGGAAGTTCCGTACTTGCAACTTCCTCTTATCTGTCACTCTCTTAGACTCTGCCTTTTCCCCATTTGCTTACTGTCATCTACTATCTTTCTCCCTAAGCGCACGTACACATATACGCGGAACTTCCGCACGGAAACCCCGTAAATAAGTACAAGAAAGAAGGAAAACAATAAGCGTGCGCTTATATTCAAATAATATAATGTTCATGCGCACACATGCGTGTTTGCGTGTGTGTTTATGTTGATGGATATGTAAGCAAGAACACGTGCAGTGTTTTTTCTCTTCGGTTTACAGAATTGAATCTGTTCAAGTATTATAAGCTCATAGAATTATGACGACTCCCAAAATACGCCCATGAAAACGAACCTACTATTATCAACCCATTTTAATAATATCTTCTTCTTCTTCTTCTTCTTCTTCTTCTTCTTCTTCTTCTTCTTCTTCTTCTTCTTCTTCTTCTTCTTCTTCTTCTTCTTCTTCTTCTTCTTCGTCTTCTTCTTCGTTCGCTCAGTTTCCTGTCATATGAGCGTAGATGCGTCATGCTGCCGTTATGCACCTAACTAAGAAATAGTCAGGCCCAGCATGTCCGACTTCGGTTGAAGAAATCTTTGTGCGAATTTATATTAAAAAAAGGCAGGAGAATGGACCAGTACGGTAGAAAGATAGCAGATGACAGTAAGCAAAGGGAAAAGGCAGAGTCAAAGAGAGTGATGGATTAGAGGAAGCTACAAGCACAGAACTTCCAGAAGGTGGGGGAACTATTTGTACGAAAGACCCGCCGGTATCCCCACGGGGGTATAATATGTTAATATGTTAAAGAAGGAACCTTTTCTCGCGAATGTGTGTTGACTCGCACTTAGATCTTGATTATTGGATGGAGGAACTAAAAAGCTTAATGAATTTCACACTCACACAAACGTTCGCATACAAACACGTCACCCCCCCCCCCCCCCCCCCCTCCCCCCCCCCCCCCCCCCCCCCCCCTCCCCCCCCCCCCCCCCCCCCCCCCCCCCCCCCCCCCCCCCCCCCCCCCCACACACACACACACTTTTTTCTTTTTCTTCATCAAACAGAAAATTGACTGTCAATATGTCATGAAAAGACCTGGCTAAAAAGCCAGCCACCTGACTTGACAGCATTGCCACTGTCAACAAAATGTATGTCACAAGCATAGGGGCTTGTTTCTTATTATTAGTTTCAGTAGAGAGAGAGAGAGAGAGAGAGAGAGAGAGAGAGAGAGAGAGAGAGAGAGAGAGAGAGAGAGAGAGAGAGAGAGAGAGAGAGAGAGAGAGAGAGAGAGAGAGAGAGAGAGAGAGAGAGAGAGAGAGAGAGAGAGAGAGAGAGAGAGAGAGAGAGAGAGAGAAAAAAAGAGAGAGAGAGAGAGAGAGAGAGAGAGAGAGAGAGAGAGAGAGAGAGACGAAAGACGCAAAATGGCTTAATCACTTAAAGGCCATAGCCCATCATGATCGGGCGTGCGGACATAAACACATACATATGCACATGTGGAAGAGGAAATAATGAACATGGAGAGTGAGAGAGAGAGAGAGAGAGAGAGAGAGAGAGAGAGAGAGAGAGAGAGAGAGAGAGAGAGAGAGAGAGAGAGAGAGAGAGAGAGAGAGAGAGACAGACAGACAGACAGACAGACACAGAGAGAGACAGAGAGAGACGAAGTCAAAGTCAAACTCAATATCAAAGTCAAAGTAATGTTTTTATTTTAATGGTCAGGCGACTGGCTCATATCAATAGAGTTCACAAAAAGTATTTATATGAACAACGACATAAATACACACCTATTACATAACAACAACCACAATTTAAACAAAATAGACACAAAACGTATTGTATATAAACATAGCAGAAATACAGACACTCGGCATACATGTATACAGAGAGAGAGAGAGAGAGAGAGAGAGAGAGAGAGAGAGAGAGAGAGAGAGAGAGAGAGAGAGAGAGAGAGAGAGAGAGAGAGAGAGAGAGAGAGAGAGAGAGAGAGAGAGAGAGAGAGAGAGAGAGAGAGAGAGAGAGAGAGAGAGAGAGAGAGAGAGAGAGAGAGAGAGAGAGAGAGAGAGAGAGAGAGAGAGAGAGAGAGAGAGAGAGAGAGAGAGAGAGAGAGAGAGAGAGAGAGAGAGAGAGAGAGAGAGAGAGAGAGAGAGACTTTGAAACCGGTTTTCATTGATCCTAGCTATGCCAACAAATGAAACGGTAAAGCCCTTCTCGTCCTCCTCCTACTACTACTACTATTAATCCGTCTGTCAGTCTGTCCCGACGTCTGTCGCCTCGTCAAATTTTATTCCTACTTACACACTCTTACTTACACACCCACGTTCATGCATATGTCACGCCCAATCCGTGAAATTGCCCATTTCATGAAATGGGCAAAACGGTTTACTAATGGTTACTAACGGTTTACTAATTCCAAAATGCTAATGTAGAACTTGTTACTTAGAAAAGTGCTATGAAAGACAAATGTGTTTCGTTCATAAGCACGCATAGATTAAAAATGGGTTCAAACGAATGAGAAATAACACATGTAAATGAATTTAAAACTCTTTTATTCAGATTTAATTTGATAAAACGTTTGATACAACATGCGGCTCGGACATGCCCCAGAGTAGCATTCGGTAGAGTTGGGGGGCAGGATGGGGGTGCAAATACAATGTAGAAAAGTGTGATACCAATGAATCAATCTTAATCAATACCTGTGTGAATGGGGATTCAAAAATGTGATATTCATTGTGAAAATGTGATATACATTGTGAAAATGTGATATACATTGTGAAAATGTGATATACATTGTGAAAATGTGATATACATTGTCCATTTCATAAATTGGGCAAAGCATTTGGCCCATTTCATGAAATAGGCAATTTAACGGATTGGGCGTAACACATGCATATCCACTGGTTGGGTCTTTTCTTTCTCTAACGACCCAGGATTGTGTACACAAGAGATTCAAAAGACAGAAAAATTACATGGGAGCTTCGCCGTGCTTGACTTCTCTCCCTTGTTAATGGCGCGCAACACTGCATACAATTCGAGTCACTACCGATCCGATTTATACAGTTGTGAGGCATGATTGACGTGAAACGTTACTGTCTAAGTAAATGTGATGGAATCCTACTGGTTACGTTCACTAATATTGTGTAGTCCCCCGAACACGAATCTGATGAAATATCTGTGTTTTTTGTATCAAACAGTTTACTCGATTTATCGTGCATTGCGGTGTACACGAGTATAGTCAGGTCAGGTCAGGTAGTTAGGACATTAGGCCTCGCGGCCTCTTCACTGTCCTTTCATTTTTGTTTGAACGTTTGCACAGCTGAGAAGTTTTTATATTTTATTTTTGGCAAATCTGCCTTTTAGTCATGCTCATATTGCAGTTTTGAGATGTTGGTGTATTTATCAAGGAGGGTTTTGAATTGTGTTGGATTCTGTGCTCGTTTAATATGTGCAGGAAGAGTATTCCAAAATAGTGAACGAAAACAGTATAATTATTTTTAGACGGAAGTGTTTCACGTGAATCATGACTCACAGGCATCGTCACAATCGGATCGAATTGGGGTCAAATCGTATGCAGTGTGGCTGTCTCTTTAGACTGAACAGGGGGGGTAAAACTAGTAGGCTTGCTGTCCCAAGCAGTCGCTAGGACCAACAGAATTGGATTTGTTCTCACATATATTGCATGCCTTCTTTCTACTTTTTCACCCTCAGTGAAGTGACTGAACTTTGTGTTTTAAATTAATGAATAATTGCTAGTGTTTGTTCTAAGTTATTCGTGTGTTTTTTGGTTAAAGGCAAGGTCTTGTAGGGAGGGGCCTTTGCCCCCTCGGGCTGAGCAAAAGTATGATTAGATTTCGGTTTATTGTGGATTTTTAGCTGCTGTTTCGATTCAGGACAACAAATTCTGCATCAGGCTCCTTTCACAGACAAAAAAGAAGTTTTGTGAGTGTCAGGATTCTTCTTACAATTTGATTCAGTGGCAGGATTTGTTAGTGTTCAAACTTAAAGGTAAGTAACCATCAATGTGTTGCATGCATGTATTTTAATTGTTCGCTTGTTAGCCTAACTAATGAATGATGACATATTTCAGAATAGGCCTACTCGTGCATGTATGTATGTATGTATGTATGTATGTATGCATGCATGCATGTATGTATGTATGTATGTATGTATGTATGTATGTATGTATGTATGTATGTATGTATGTATGTATGTATGTATGTATGTATGTACGTATGTATGCATGTTAATACGATGACTGTTGAACGCAGGGACCTAGCAGGCTCACATTTTGCACGCGCACAGGTAGCTACTCTATCTAGGCCCAGTAAGCAAATGAAGGTCAAAGGTCAAGGTCACTGGAGCAGAAAATGGTCCTGGCTGCTTGACTGTGTATGTGTGTTAACACAATAACGTTTGAACGGGGGGGGGGGGGGGGGCTAG
>CM065689.1:53377541-53380041 GCA_017654935.2 Phymorhynchus buccinoides | reverse complement strand
GTGCAGAACCCAGTGGCAACGGAAACTTTGTCAGTTGGACAAAATGTAACCACAACCCCTTTCCCCACCAGTCACACATAAACCGCATGCAAAACAATTGGGTGGCGCAGCACTGGCTGCCACGCGCTCTCCAGGTGGGAGCAACCCGAATTTCACAGAGACTCGTACTATAAAATGCAATACCGATACGAATACCAGTTATCCACACCAACATTATCTTCAGGTAATACACTACCCTTCAAAAGTTATTCAGTGTAGCATTCTTACAAGATACTGGGTGAAAATGCTGCAGACATGTCGCCCTACTCAGCATAACGTTTAGGTTATGGTTACTCCGCGGGGCACATGAGCTGTAGGTGGTGTGCTACACTGCAACATTTCATGCGATTCTGTGCAGCGGTTGGCGACTGGAAACATCGCTTAGACAAACGACCTTAGCTTGTAGACACATTTACAATCAGACACAGTCATGGGATCGCAATTCCCGTTCATTCAGCATGGGAGCGATATGCTATTAAAAAAACAACAACAAAAGAACAAAGCAGACAAATAACACCACCACCACACACACACACACACACACACACACACACACACACACACACACACACACGCACACGCAGACACACACACACACACACACACACACACACACACACACACACACACACACACACACACACACACACACACACACACACACACACACACACACACACGCACACACAGAGACACACACACACACACACACACACACACACACACACACACACACACACACACACACACACACACACACACACACACACACACACACACACACACACACACACACACCGACAACATACTCTCGTTCTCTCCACTTCGTTGGCCGAGGGCGATAGAAACAGTCATATTTATATAGCATAAGAAATATTGCTGTGTATGTTTCTACTAGAAGTTATGGGTACATGGTGTCTTGCGTACATTAAATCAGAACAGGCTCCACACAGCTCCACCGAAGTGTCTCGGCACCAGTGCAGTGTCTCCTCTGGCGGTTGCCTCTTGACAGCCTAGCATACATGTGCTGCCTGTAGACTGCTTAGTGCTAATTTCGGGGTCAGCGACCTAACAAACCAGAGTGTTGCTGTGAGTTGGGACTCGGAATGAACGGTGTAGGAGTAATGCCACTCACTGCATGCACTGCCCAGAAAAAGGTTAGCAACAAAAAACTCAATCACAAAAAACAAGGTATTGATGTATCCTGAAGACTCCTAGACTGTATCAGAATGACAGTAATAGCCAAGCATTTACATAATGTAACAGCGAAAACAAACCATGATAATAAACACAGCGAATAATAATATCAAAAGGAAGGAGATCAAGTGATTTTCATTGAGACCATCAAATTAAACTACTGTTTCAAAATGTTGTATGTGTGTATCCAAACAGGGGCAGTTAGCAGGATTAGCACCTTTTTTAAGCATCGACATTAACCATAGTACAATCGTATGCATACTTTAACGTCAACAAAAACTTTATAATATGTTTCAGAGACATGAAGCTAACAGCAGAGGTCCCCCAGGTGCCCCCACCCTCCGCCCCCGACCCCCCGTCCAGCAGAACATCTACAGCAGCATCAGTGCCAGAGGAGGAGGGAGAAGGCAGCATGGAGGATGGAGTCTGGCACCAGAACAAAATCAACAAAAGTAAAATGCCCCCTTTTTACTCTGTCTCTCTTTCTCTCTCTCTCTCTCTCTCTCTCTCTCTCTCTCTGAGACGAGTCTTTTTCTCTCTTTCTCTGCCTGTTTCTGTCTCTCTGTCTCTCTCTCTGTCTGCCTGGCCATGTGTCTAGCAAACCAACGACAGCACCAGTGCCAGAGGACGAGGGAAAGGCAGCATGGAGGATGGAGTCTGGCACCAGAATAAAATCAACAAAAGTAATATGCCCCCTTTTTACTCTGTCTCTCTTTCTCTCTTTCTCTGTCTATTTCTGTCTGTCTGTCTGTCCGGCTGGCCTTGTGTCCAGCAGAACAACAACTGCAGCATCAGTGCCAGAATAGGGGGGTGGGTAGAGACGGCATCGAGGGTGGAGGGTGGCACCAGAACAAAATCCACAAAAGTAATATGCCCCCCCTTCTTTTTGTTTGTGGCTCAAGCCACAAACCTATAACTCACTTTGTCGGTCGGTCGGTCTGTCGTTCCTAAATTGTCGCACATTTTGACAAAATTGTCGCACTTCAAATCGAGGCTACACTTCAAAATTAATTGAGGCCGCTCTTTAAAATGATGTATTTTTAAAGCGTACAAAATAATAAACATACGCAATACAGACACTACAACAGACACGGCGAGTATGCGGTGCTTCTTTCGATGAGTATAAGTAGGATACATTGTTTTAAATGTTTTCCAAAAGATATAAAAAGTTACGAAAGGGTGCAGAGATAACATTCTGGTTTACAGATTAAAATTATTGAAAAGCCAGGGGAGATGACTCCTGATTGGAGTGGTAAAAATAGAA
>CM065689.1:53362541-53365041 GCA_017654935.2 Phymorhynchus buccinoides | reverse complement strand
GGATGGATGCTTAAGTTCTGAAACCTTTCCTTACAATAACGAACGATTGATATCCTTCACACACACAAAACGGCTACAGAGTGCTGCAATTCCTAAGCGCAACATGAAGATAGTCAAAGATGCCTGCCATTTTCAGTGTTACAGAGAGTTACAAACACTACAAACAGCGTAAAGATGAACTACATTTTCTAATTTGCAGTGTTTCAGAAAGTAAAGAGCTCTCTAAACACGGGGGAATATGGTTACTTATAATGAACAACGTGACTTTCAGTGTTGCGGAGTGTAACAATCTCAACAAATCGCATATAACTTTCCGTGCTGCAGAGTGTAACGAGCTCCAAACACAGCATGAAGTTGAGTATTAATAATAATGTACTGTGTAACTTTCAGTGCTGCAGAGTGTAACGAGCTCCAAACACAGCATGAAGATGAGTAGTATTAATAATGTACTGTGTAACTTTCAGTGCTGCAGAGTGTAACGAGCTCTAAACACAGCATGAAGTTGAGTATTAATAATAATGTACTGTGTAACTTTCAGTGCTGCAGAGTGTAACGAGCTCTAAACACAGCATGAAGTTGAGTATTAATAATAATGTACTGTGTAACTTTCAGTGCTGCAGAGTGTAACGAGCTCCAAACACAGCATGAAGATGAGTAGTATTAATAATGTACTGTGTAACTTTCAGTGCTGCAGAGTGTAACGAGCTCTAAACACAGCATGAAGATGAGTATTAATAATAATGTACTGTGTAACTTTCAGTGCTGCAGAGTGTAACGAGCTCCAAACACAGCATGAAGATGAGTATTAATAATAATGTACTGTATAGCTGTCAGTGTTACAGAGTGTAACGAGCTCCAAACACAGCATGAAGATGAGTATTATTAATAATGTACTGTATAACTTTCAACTTTCAGTGCTGCAGAGTGTAACGAGCTCCAAACACAGCATGAAGATGGACCACAAAACGTCAGAGCTGGTCGCTGGGCGGCTGACGTCACAGGAAATCCCGTCAGTTCGGTCACGTGTCGTGCGACTCTTCCTCTGTTCTGCTGGCTCAGGTAATATTTTATTGAAAGACGAGCTTTCTCTTTCACAATAAACACAGCAACAAAAACGAACAAAGCAAGCTTCCCCTTTAGAAAACCGGCTTTGGTATAATGCTGATTCTATCTTTAGCCATCTACTGGTATGCGGTTTCGTTTATTGGACTATTTGGGGTAATGTGTAAGCTTACTTTAGTAGGTGAAGACGGGGTAAAAAGCCCATTGGCGGGTAAGAAGCCCATGCCAATTATCTCATGAAATAAAGCAAATTTCAGTCAAATATGCTCATCTCATGAAATAAAGCAAATTTCAGTCAAATATGCTCGTCTCATGGGCAAATTTGACTGAAATTAGCTTTATTTCATGAGATAATTGACATGGGCTTCTTACCCGCCCATCGGCTTTTTACCCCGTCTTACCCTTCTAAGTGAAATTTATACATTAACAATACTCTTTGAATATTGCTATTGGTATTTAGTATTTGGTATTTTCTAGTCACTGTGACATTAAGGCTGCTCTACTCCGGAGAGCGCGTCGCTGCAAGTGCAGCGCCTACCCAATTTAAAAAAACCGTTTTTTGGGGGCACAGGGTGAGGAGGGTGTGTGGGCACACTTGGAAAACCTAGCTATCAATTTGGCCATACCAGGCCGCGGGATTTCTCACTGCTCTTACCGATTTTCAACTGCCGTGGGATTTTTACGTGCGTAAAGCGCACGGGTCAGACTAGCTTTAAGTCCCCATCCGAAGGACTCGACGTTCAGTTCGATGTTGCTATCAAAGTAGAAAGAAAGGGCGAGGCCGGGATTCGACACCCGAGCCACTCACGCTGCAGTGACACATTACATTTGGCAGGCGAACGTCTTAACCACTCTGCCACCTTTCTTTCTACATTGTTATCTTGGTGGGGTAGTGCTTTATTTTTCGCACGGTTGGGAGACCAGTGTTCTTATGTTTGTTTGTTGTTTGGTGGGTTTTTTTTCCTGTTTTTTGTTTGTTTTAATTCTTCGACTTCTGTAGGTTATGTACGGGTACAGGAACTTCGTCACATCTACAATTCTCTTCTCTTTTTGTCAATGTTTGTTCACTAAATTAATAAAATATTATCGTCGTGACACATTCTTTCTTCTACTTAATTCCTAAAAGCTATTTACATTTGTAGTTGTTACATACGTCGTGTAATGCAACATTCAAGAAGCTCCCAATCAGCACGATATGTCTCCTTTTTGGGCGTTTGTTGATGAGTGAGTTTGCATGTGTTTATACGTGCGTGTGCGCGAATGTGTGTGTGTGTGTGTGTGTGTGTGCGTGTGTGCGTGTGTGTGCGTGTGCGTGTGTGTGCGTGTGCGTGTGCGTGTGCGTGTGTGCGTGTGCGTGCGCACGTGTGCGCGTGTGTGTGTGTTTGTGTGTGTGTGTGTGTGTGTATGTGCGCGCGCGCGTGTGTGTGTGTATGCGTGC
>CM065689.1:53347541-53357541 GCA_017654935.2 Phymorhynchus buccinoides | reverse complement strand
ACGGCCCCCGACCTTTACCTTGGTCCATCGTGGCCGAGCATTACGAAGTCATCCGGGTGGCCCTGCACGCGCACCGGACCCGGGACACGCGCAACGCGCCGCTCCTTGACCAATGCTACGTCATCGACCTGAACAGCGTGCCCCCTGTGTACGTGCTGAAACCCCCTGCGGAGCTGCTCTCGTCTGAGTCCGCCCAGCAGGTCAGTGGATAGGGGGAAAGGAGGGCCGGACCTACGGGGGGGGGGGGGGGGGGGGGGGGGGCTTAGGGGGCTGCAAACCCCACCCGTTTTCCTCTGTTTCCTCATTAGTCCTTTATTTCATGCCCTGATTGCACTATTTTGCTTCTTGGATTTAAACATTTTCCGGGGGAGCATGACCCCGGACCCCCCTACTTCGATGAATTAGTCCCCACCTCTTAAAAAAGTTAGGTCCAGCCCTGAAAAGAGAGAAAGAGTGAATGAAAGAACGAAGGAACGATTTTTATTTGTAGAGGGTATGGAATAAGCAAATAATGAATTCATGCTTTTTTGTGTGCATCCAGCCCTCTGAGAGAGAGAGAGAGAGAGAGAGAGAGAGAGAGAGAGAGAGAGAGAGAGAGAGAGAGAGAGAGAGGAGAGAGAGAGAGAGAGAGAGAGAGAGAGAGAGAGAGAGAGAGAGAGAGAGAGAGGTCGGAAGTCGGAAATTTAATGGATAAAAGGTCATAGCCCCTTCCGTGCAGTGAACACTTTAAGAGTATGCAACAAACAACATAGAGAGAGGGAGACAGAGAGCAAGAGAGAGAGAGAGAGAGAGAGAGAGAGAGAGAGAGAGAGAGAGAGAGAGAGAGAGAGAGAGAGAGAGAGAGAGAGAGAGAGAGAGAGAGAGAGAGAGAGAGAGAGAGAGAGAGAGAGAGAGAGAGAGAGAGAGAGAGAGAGAGAGAGAGATAAGTCGGAAATTTACTGGATAGTAGGCCATAGCCCCTTCAATGGATCATGGAGTGAACACAATAAACTTTAAGACATGCAAGAAAATGAGAGAGAGAGAGAGAGAGAGAGAGAGAGAGAGAGAGAGAGAGAGAGAGAGAGAGAGAGAGAGAGAGGTCAGAAAGTGGGAAGTGGAACATGCAATGGATAAAAGGCCATAGCCCCTTCCTTGGAGTGAACAAAATAAAGTTTAAGAGCATGCAACAAACAAAACAGAGAGAGAGAGAGAGAGAGAGAGAGAGAGAGAGAGAGAGAGAGAGAGAGAGAGAGAGAGATATTTTATTTACACAGGGTAATGAGATGAGCATAATAAATGCTTTTTACTCAGTTCAGAGAGAAAGGAGAAAGAGAAAGAAGTGCTCGCAGAAGTCAAGTCAAAATAATTTTTATTGACAATAAAAGAATAAGCTTGAGGAAGCTTTTTTGACATCCTGTCGTCATGAATTAATAAGAAAAACAATTAAGGCAAATAAATAAAAACACAAACTGGAGAAACATCGAACCACAATCAATGAACATGGGGAAAATACACACATTTCATACAAGCACAATACAATGATTATGTATAAATATGGACACAATGTACGTGCATGCGCATTTATGTCTGTGCCTGTATCTGTTTCTGTGACTATTGTCTGTCTCTGTGTCCTATTTATGCATATTATGTGCACACGAATATGCTAAAAATCTTCCGGATGTGTGTTTGTGGAATATGTGTCCAACGTTAGCTGTCCTCGCGTCCTTTTTTGTTTTTGGCACAGAGAGAGTGGGGGTGTTCCCTGGGCACGGCATTTTCATCATAAAAGAAATGTTAACCTGGATCTCCAGAATAGCATTATGTGCCCCCTCTGCTATCTGGAAGTCATAGTCGGAAACAACAGACTGGGGTACATGATACCGCTTTCTCTGCATGCGTTTATGTGTCTGTTGTTGTCGCCTGTCTGTCGTTTCCGACCATGACTGCCAGCAGGCAGAGGGGGCAGCTGCTATTCCGACGGGCTGGGCGCAAACTTGTTTACAGTGGAGAAGCCTTGCCCAGGGTGCATCTCCACTCTCTCGGCAAAAGGGATTTGAGGAAGAGTGCTGACATTGGGGAAGGTCCCCAAAGGCCAACTAATCCCATCGGCTGCAGCACTAGAGCCGGTGCAAATGCCACCCTAGTTAGAGAGTCATAGTCTTCCACGAAAGATTAAGCTGTACTGAGTTATTCCAATACTGTAGAAAATCATGTATTATAAGTACAGCTCTCATTTACTATTGGCCCTT
Source organism: Phymorhynchus buccinoides (assembly GCA_017654935.2). Lineage (NCBI taxonomy): Eukaryota > Metazoa > Mollusca > Gastropoda > Neogastropoda > Raphitomidae > Phymorhynchus > Phymorhynchus buccinoides. Next base: position 53,355,313 of record CM065689.1, on the reverse strand, counting down.
TCGACAGGCTAATGTCAACCAGTGACTACACGTGTATGTATTGCAGGAAGGAACGGAAGGAATGACCGAGGGTCAGTGGCAGGAGGTGCAGAGGGAGCTGGTCACTCTCCTGCAGAAAGGGGCGGAGCTGGCCTACCTCGATGGAGCGCTGGACAGCGATGTCAGGTCCAGTTTTTACATGTCAGGTACGTACAGTCGAACCTCACTTAACGATCCACCAGATCACGTGTCAAAATCACGGGTTTCACGCGTTTTCCCTCTTATAACTGTAAACAAATCTTGTTTTGACCAAGTCTGGCCCCACATTCAAACCTAAACATTAGTTTAAAGAGCAGCCTCAATTTGAACTTGGGGAAATTTGTATGTGGGTCACAACAACCCAGAAAAAACCAAGGGATTGAATCGTGGTGCGTCACTGGGTCTTTAACGGGCACCTCAGTATCGTGGGCACCTCAGTATCGTGGGCACCTCAGAATTGTGGGCACCTCAGTATCGTGGGCACCTCAGTATCGTGGGCACCTCAGTATCGTGGGCACCTCAGTATCGTGGGCACCTCAGTATCGTGGGCACCTCAGAATTGTGGGCACCTCAGTATCGTGGGCACCTCAGTATCGTGGGCACCTCAGTATCGTGGGCACCTCAGTATCGTGGGCACCTCAGTATCGTGGGCACGTCAGTATCGTGGGCACCTCAGTATCGTGGGCACCTCAGAATACCGGACAGTTTTTGTCAGTCTGTATTTTTTCTTTTCTTATTTATTACTAAGGGTGTCTCCGGTAGAGCGACCATCCCGCTATTCAGGACAACGGACAGTGATCTCAGTCTGAGTCTATGTTAACTAGTGTGATTTACCACTCAGTATTCCGACCACCCTGATCACCAATTGTTAATAGCATAGCCAAGGAAAAGATTCAGGCTATATTTTTAATGCAAAGATCAGGGGAAAGGAGATTTGAAAAATCAAGGTCATGGAAAAGTTGAGTGAAAATCATTCCTTTGCTTCGTTAGTCAATGCTTGTCAATAAAAGAAATAGTCATTCTTTTCATTATGCGCGTAAGTATGTGTTGCCTTTGTGATTCAGTACAGCGGGCACCTCACTATTACGGACAATTTTTACCAGTCTGTTGGGGGGTCGGTTTACTGAGGTTCAAATGTACCTGTGTATAGAAAATGTATTGATATCAGGTCCGGTTTGTGCATGTCAGGTACGTATGCGTGTATATTGAAAATTGTACATGTGGGCACAGTAAAAATAAGTATTCAGAAGGCCTAAAGTGTTCATGCTATGTCCGGTTTGTATGTGTCACATGGTGCGCTTGTAACATAATAAAGCATTTATGTGCAATGAAGGTAAGTCTTTTTTGGACGTGTCAGGTATATCTCTGTGTGCATTGCAAAACATCAAGTGCTATGGTCTTAGTTCCGGTGCTACCATGTTAGGAATGACGGTCTTTGTCAAGTCAGTTTAGTTATCTCTGGTACGTAGAGCCACCAGAAGAAAATCATTGTTGCACCTTCTCTTCTCTATCTCACAACCGCATTGACGCGTCTTGGTCTTCTCTCCTATTGGGCAGATCTGGAGAAGGAGGTTCAGCTGGGCATCGACAACAGCGACAACCCCCACAGGCGGTGCGTGCTGGTTCTCCGCGACATCGTGGACCTCAAGAACTACGTGCAGGACGCCCGGGCCAAGGACTTCATCCAGCTGAGCCACCGGTCTCCGGAGAACGGGCCCCTGGTGGACCAGGATGCGGAGAACCGTCTGCTGAGGCTGAAGAACAGGGCCCGGGGGCTGATCTCCGACACCAACACTATGGAGCACGAGGTGCTGTGGAAGTTCGACGAGGTCATCCACCCCAAGCTGCACCGGGAGTATTTGCAGGTGAACTCATGATCCTTTTAGGTTTAAATGTGTGTTCATCGTGTTACAAAAAACTATGCATGATTATCCTTAGACGTGTATGTATCCACATATAATGTGTATCTTTAAGCGTGTATTATGTGTAACCTTTAAATAATATGTAAACAGTCTGGAATACAAACAACAGGGCCTACGATGACATATTATGTACATTATGCTCACGCATGTTAAATGTCTATTTCCGTATACTTTTTATGCATATTTTATTTATATGCTCATGTCACTTTAAGTCAAAATGTGCTCTTATTCATGCATGCTGAATGTCGATGTCTTTGTTATTCTGGCACCTGAACAAAATTTATCCTTGGGAGATAATAAAGTGAGTTTGATTAGATTTTTTATTTGAATTGCTTTGTTTTTTGGGGGAGTGGGGTGGGACAAGTTATTGACTGGGGGAGATTGCCCCGTGAATGTCTTGTTTTATTATTGTACCGCACTTATTGTAATTTTCTGTTCACATGTTGTTATTTAGACATAAAAACAAACACCGATTTTATACAGGAGAGAAATGATTTCGAAGGTCAAAGCCTTCTTGGTCAACCCATGGACTGATTTGGAGAACATTGGTGTGAAGTGTTATTTAATAGGCAACAACTGGACCTAACATCACGGCTTTTAATGCCCACACAGACTTGCTAGACATGTACAAAAAACTGGAAGTTGACGTGCAAGAAGATGATTGTTTGGTGCCAAACAGAAGCAATAATCGTATGCATAATTATGTGTTGCTGTCTTTCATGTTTCAACATGGCAACGTTAAACACTCATTGAAGGCCATGCTTCATAAAAAAAACACCACTTTAGCTCCAAGTTTCAGTTAATTCTACATTTGTGTTACTTTTTGCCTCATCACCTTATTTGTCATCGTAGGCCCTGTTGTTTGTATTCCAGACTGTTTACATTTTCCCGGCTATAGCTTCAACAATAAGCTTACAGACCTAGGCTACTTCTTTTGCACAGCCCTGAAAGGTCACACAATATAAGTAAAAAGTTACATATTCACACATTTTGTTCACATAATTCGGGGTTTGTTGTTGTTGTTGCTGTTGTTATTTGTTGTTGTTGTTGTCTTACCCTGGCTGAAAGACTCCAGGGATCATCCCAACAGCCGAAGCACTTGAACACTATAGGCCTAGCACAAATGCACCAGCTAGGGATGAGAACATTACGTGTGTGACCGTTTTTGACTACCCCACCACGTGGGCAGCCATACTCCGACTTTTAGACTGATGACGTTATGCTAGGAGCTTGTCATGGCTTAAGCCAATCCCCGCACAACCATGCAGAACATAACATTTTGATGTAGCCTTGGTGTTCTAGCTTATGTCAACTGGTCTGACACAACCTCATGCCAAGGCGAAGTTGTTATTATTTATTTATATATTGTTGCGGACAAGAAGCAAAAAAGCTGCTCAAGCTTATTCTTTCATCCTCATTAATTAAAGACCCTTTTGACTTGACTTGACTTGACTTATTTTGTCGCTCCCCCCCCCCCCCCCCTCCCCCTCCCACTCCTCCACACAGACGCTGTGCGGACAACTGTACGACTCCGTGCAACGCCTAGTGGATCAAGCAGCCACGGAAGAGTCGTTGGTGTCAGAGGCCAAAGATCTGCTGTCCTCGGGGGTGGTGGCAGAGTCTCTACAGCACTGGTCCCACTGCAAGCACCACGCGGACGACTTCTTCGACTGCCAGCCGCAGCTGCAGCAGCTGAGGGACTATGTCACCGGCTACTCCGATCGCCCCCTCGTGCTGCACGGCGCCTCGGGCGGCGGCAAGACCAAGCTGGTGTCCAAGCTGGCTCTGGAGGTGAGATGGCTACATCGATGGCTTGGAGTCAAAATAGTCCATTGACATATTATTGAACTTATTACGAAACACTAATAACTTGTATATTAAAAAAAGACTGCTGAAATATAAAAAGCAAAAAAACCTTTTTTTATATATTTCTGCAGTCATTGTTTGACACAAGTTATTAGTTTTTGTAATAAATCCAATAATACGCCAATGGACTATCTAAAGATAGTCCGTTTTGACTCTAAGCCATCGACATGTGGTTTCTTCTTCATCTTCTTCTATCATTTTAATCTTACTTTTTCGCAATGAATTCCATAATAAGCCAATGAACCAACTAAAGATCATCCGTTTTGATTCTAAGGCATCGAATTGTTGGTCATATGTTGGACAACATAGGTTGTCTTCTTCTTCTTCTTCTTCTTCTTCTTCTTCTTCTTCTTCTTTTCGTTCGCTCAGACAGTTTCCTGTCATATGAGCGTAGATGCGTCATGCTGCCGTTATGCGCCTAACTAAGAAATAGTTAGGCCCAGCATGTCCGACTTCGGCTGAAGAAATCTTTGTAAGAATTTATAGAAAAAAAAGTCAGGAGAATGGACCAGTGAGATAGAAAGATAGCAGATGACAGTAAGCAAAGGGAAAAGGCAGAGTCAAAGAGAATGACGGATTAGAGGAAGTTACAAGCACAAAACTTCCAGAAGGTGGGGGAACTATTTGTACGAAAGACACACCCCCGGTATCCCCACGGTGGGCTACATGTGGTTTCAATAACATAACTTCCTCTAATCTGTCACTTTCTTTGACTCTGCCTTTTTCCCTTTGCTTACTGACATAGTATTACTATCTTTCTGCCTAACAGGTCCATTCTCCTGCCTTTTTTTCACGAAACGCTTTCAAAAACATTTCCTCCAGCCGAGGTCGGACTTGCTGGGCCTCCTTTGTTAGGCGCATAACGGCAGCATGTCGCATCACATTTTCCCATGAGACGAATGCTAAACATTAACACTCGTCTCATGGGCAAACTGTGGCTGAAATTTTCTTTATTTCATGAGATAATTGGCATGGGCTTCTTACCCGCCCATGGGCTTTTTACCCCGTCTTATCCTATCTTTAGTTGGTCCATTCGCCTATTATGGAATTCATTGGGAAAACAATTAAGATTAAGAGTATAGCTCCATCGACACATAAGGCCATGTTAGAGCTGTCACCACGTTAAATTGCGAACTATGATAACTTGCATGAACAAAAGGTCAAAAAAAGTATAAAATAGCATAATCCACCTTTCTTTTAGTCTTATTTAATGCAACTTATTAGTTGTTGCTATAGATTCCATATAAGTCAATGTTTGATCGATGTGAAAGAGAGATACTGCGCAGTAAAACACATTTTATCGACCGATTACTTCCGGTACGAAGGTCAAAATATGCCTTTGACTGTATGTCGCTGATAGTCGAAAGTGACTTATTGTTGAGCTCTATTCATTTTCTTTTTTGTCAACTTGCTTTTAACCCTCTCTTTTCCCGACTAACTCAGCCTGAAACGAGCGAAAAGCTTGCACCAATCTTCACCCAAACCCTGGTGAGTTCAAACTACCATTTGTCTTCTGAACGTGTATCGTTTCCGGTGCATCATGCACTCCGCATCCACAAAACAGTCCAAGCTTTACATAGTGATTCAGTATTGCAAAAAAAAGGGAATTTATCCAATGCTCTCCACAGTTGAGGGACCTTGTCCCGGGGCACCTGCTGTCCCTGATCCGCTACGTGGGGCTGACCCCCTACAGCAGCGACGTCAGGCAACTGTTGCTGGGGGTGTGCCAGCAGCTGACGGCCGCCCTGGGCTACCTTGCCCAGGACCTGCCCACGGACTTCAAGGACCTGCAGAAGTTCTTCCCCCACCTGCTGCACTCCGTGCCCAACGACAGCACCGTGGTGCTCATCGTCGATGCCTTGGACCAGGTAGGGGTTAGTGTGTTGGGGTGTGGGGTGTGGAGAGAGAGAGAGAGAGGGAGAGAGAGAGGGGGGAGAGAAGAGAGAGAGAGAGAGAGAGAGAGAGAGTGAGAGAGAGAGAGTGAGAGAGAGAGGAGACAGAGAGAGAGAGAGAGAGAGGAAAGAGAGAGAGTGAGAGACAGAGAGAGGAGAGAGAGAGAGAGAGAGAGAGAGAGAGAGAGAGAGAGAGAGAGAGAGAGAGAGAGAGAGAGAGAGAGAGAGAGGGGAGAGATAGATGTTGATGAGAGAGGAGGGAGGTAGTGTGTAGAGAGAGGTGAATAGAGACTCGTGAGAGAGGGGTGTGTGAAACTGGGGGTATGTGTGGGTGCGGCGTGCGCGCGGGCGCGTGTGTGTGTGTGTGGGTGTGAAACAAAGCATAAGAGAGAGGGGGGAAGGGGGCAGGCAGGTGAGAGTGAGTGGAGAGAGAAAGAAGAGAGAGAAAGAGAGAGAGAGAGAGAGAGAGGGAGGGGGGGGGGCAGGAGAGAGAGAGAGAGAGAGAGAGAGAGAGAGAGAGAGAGAGAGAGAGAGAGAGAGATTGTGTGTATGTGTGTGTACACGCGTGCGTGTGTGTGTGTGGTTGTGCAAGCGCGCACGGTTGGGTGTGGGTGTATGCGCTTGTGCACAATTGCGGCACACTGGTTCTAAAATAATTGATCCTTTGGAGTAGGCCTACATGGGCATACTTGTGTGTTTGTGTGTGCGCGTGCGTACGTGCGTGATTCTATATATATATATATGTGTATATGTGTGTATGGTATATATGTGTGTGTGTGTGTGTGTGTGTGTGTGTGTGTGTGTGTGGTGTGTGTTTGTGTGTGTGTATGTGTGTGTGTTCGCTGTGTGTGTGTGAATGTGCATGTATGCGAGCTACGCATCTATATGTGCGTGCATGCGTGTGTGTGTGTGTGTGTGTGTGTCCGTGCACGCGCGTGCGTGTGTCTATGTGTGTGTGTGTGTGTGTGTCGCGCGTGTGTGTGTATGTGTGTGTGTCTACCTGTGCATTTACGTCTGTCTATATGTCTGTCTCAGTGTCTGCCTGTGTGTGTGTGTGTGAGCGTGTAGACTGCTTTTGTGAGCCTGTGTGCATAAAGCGTGATACTTCATGTGCGTTAACGCTGTATATACATGCAATATTCACGCGCACGCGCCTACACGCTGATACCCATCACAGATGCTTCCCGACTATAACGCCCACCTGATGGCCTGGCTACCGGTACACCTACCCGCGCACGTGAAGGTCGTTGTGACCACGGAGCCCCAGAAACACGGCGTCCTTCAAAGGCTGCAGGAGCAGGTGCTCCAGAGTTCTCCTTCCTGCTTCCTGCAGTTACAGCCCCTGAATCCGGGCCACTGCCAGCTGCTGCTGCGTCACTTCCTGGCCAAACACCACAGGTGCGCTATCCGGATTTAGTGGTTTTAAAATGAAATGAGCGGGGGATGTCCTTGTGGACCTATATTCCTCTTTCATCTATTCCCGTTTCACCTATTTCTCTCTCACCTATTCCTGTTTCAGCTACGGTAACAACAACTTTTTTTCTCGTTTTCTGTTTTTATTATGTGTGTGTGTGTGTGTGTGTGTGTGTGTGTGTGTGTGTGTGTGTGTGTGTGTGTGTGTGTGTGTGTGTGTGTGTGTGTGTGTGTGTGTGTGTGTGTGCGTGTATGTGTGTGTGTGTGTGTGTGTGTGTGTGTGTGTGTGTGTGTGTGTGTGTGTGTGTGTGTGTGTGTTGTGTGTGTGTGTGTGTGTGTGCGTGTGCGTGCGTGCAATTATTAAATCGTACTAAAAGCGAGTTCTCAGCGCTTCACAAAACTTTGATGAAACAATAATAAATTTAATAAACTGATACAACTTCTCTATTATTTCATACGACGAATATAAAACTAAAGTCACATTAAAAAGTCGCGGTAAGTCTCGAGTATGAGCATAGACTGAGTATCACTCTAAATGCCAAAACAGATCATTACAGATAATCGCAAGGCAAGGCAAGACAAATGTTTTATTTCATACCCACACGGGGCACAGAAATATACAATAATGCACACAGATGATTAAACACTCAAACATCAAAAT
>CM065689.1:53332541-53342541 GCA_017654935.2 Phymorhynchus buccinoides | reverse complement strand
ATGGGCAAATTGTGACTGAAATGTGCTTCATTTCATGATATAATTGGCATGGGCTTCTTACCCACCCATGGGCATTTTACCCCGTCCTACCCTATTCCACTTCAATGCGTATTAATTTGTTTGTTTGTTCCTTGGCAGACTGGAGGGGAAGCATGGTCAGGAAGTGGTCAGCAGGTCCATGGCATTCCTGGTGACCTAGGTCACGGGCCTGAGTGACCTGGAGATGGAGAAAGTTGTGGACGTCATCGCGGAGCAACAATGTTCCACTTCAATGGGTATAAATATTTGTGTGTTTGTTTGTTTGTGTTGTCCTTGGCAGACTGGAGGGGAGGCACGGTCAGGAAGTGGTCAGCAGGTCCATGGCATTCCTGGTGGCCTCGGTGACGGGCCTGAGTGACCTGGAGATGGAGGACCTCCTGTCCCTGGACGATGTGGTCCTCAACCACCTCTTCGAACGACAGCGTCACCACCCGCCTCTCCGCCGTGTGCCTTATGCTGTGTGGCTGAAGGTGAGGGAGGGGGGAGGAAAGGGGGGGAAATATAGAGAAATTAAATTAAATGTTTGTTTCCATAATAATAATAATAATAATAATAATAATAATAATAATTTCATTTGCCATAGCGCTAACAATCCACAATATGAGCATGCTCTGTGCGCTTTACAAATTGAAATATAAATAGAACATCAGACATGAAGTTTGTTTCATAATAATAATAATAATAACAATAATAATAATAATAATAATAATAATAATAATAATAATAATTTCATTTACCATAGCGCTAACAATCCACACTATGAGCATGCTCTGTGCGCTTTACAAATTGACATATAAATAGAACATCAGACATGAAGTAAAATCAGAAAATAACAAAAAATAACGAATAGCATACACTTGATAAGAAAATACAAGATAACATGGTCTACATACCACATCCGACAACACATTCATAAGATAACAACAGATTAAAACTTACTTACTAAAACATAATAGGCATATAACATACACTTCGTAATAGCACACATGAAAACGTAAGATAACATGATTTACAAACTAACAATAGACTACAGATTCGGAGATAGTTAAATCTTGCGTGCTCAAACATAATAACTATATAAAGCATCAAAGTCCCCCTTGTGGAAGAGGAGTACAACACGTATACAACATCTTGCCAATTCGTTCGGTAACTTTGGGGGATGGGGAGAAGGCTACACTAATCTAGAATCACGCCATTTGCAATGCACAATATTCACGAGACATGGAAGCCATATCAAGGTAAGCTTGTTACAGATACTACAAGCTGGCAGGCTACATCAACAAATTTTGGGATGGGGAGAAGGCTACACTAATCTAGAATCACGCCATTTGCAATGTACAATATTCTCAAGATTTGGAAGCCATATCAAGGTAAGCTTGTTACAGATACTACAAGCTGGCAGGCTACATCAACACATTTGGCAGCAGTGGAAGGTAGAGGGAGAGAGAGAGAAAGACAGACAGACAGGCAAACAGATGGAGGACAGACAGACGGACAAACAAACAGACAGAAAGTTTCTGTAAATGTAGGACTTTTTTTACATTAAAAATAAAATGTATTACATGTGTGCGTGTGTTTGCTATTAATGTGCTTATTTGCTTCAGATTTAGGAACAATTTCGGGGGAAATGTATATAATTGTTCTCTGTGGAAGTTCAGTTTAACGTCGCGTATCGGCTTTCGCCATGTAGAAATGTTTCTCTGTCATGGAGACGTCGACTTATAATTATAGGCCAAGCGTTACCAAAACTCCCTCATGCCTTTGCGTGAGTCGATTCCGGGCGTAGTGTGTTATCCAGAACACTTTTCATTGCATTATGTATACCGCTTTTGAAGAGCAGTTCATTTAATTCAATTTCTTCCGTACTACAATGAAGACGTTTGTCAAGACACGGAGATATGAAGAAAACAACTTCGAACAAGTAGTTTGCTATGGAAAAAACACAGTTAATCAAATTGAATTATTTCTGAATTTTGAAGAACAGTTCATTTCATTCAGTTTCTTCTGTATAATGAAGAAGCTTGAAAAGACACGGGGATATGGAGTAGGCCTACATTTAGTTAGCTAAGAAAAAACAGTTCAACAAATTGAATTCCTTCCGATGTTATGCGTTGATCGATCAACAGATCTGTGAAACAATTGCGTTCAATTAGTTTGCTATGGGGAAAAAAAGTTCATCAAATTGAATTCCTTCCGATGTTATGCGTTAAGCAACAGACCCGTGACAGATATGTCAGACCTGGTATTGCAGTACCTCCAGGATCTGCTCCAACCCCCGAATGATGGTTGTGGGGGGTTAGCTGATGGTTCGTCTACTCACGTGTTCTCTTACTTTGTAGCCGAGCGGACGTTAATAGAAATTGTTCGGAAATAATTAAGGGGAGTACTTTCATGGTGTGTAGGAGTTATCTTGCCTAATTCAATCGGTCAAACAGGGTAAGTTACTCTGCCCTCGCTTCTTGTGTTTGAGGAGACACACAGCATGTAGAACGCAGTGCGTCATTCTGAAATTGATGTAATTTATATTTTTATATCACAGTTTGCAAGTTCAATCACTTTGTAGCAACTGGCCCACCCCTTATTTTTCTACAAAATGTTTGCAAGTCGCTGACTCGCATCCTGCGGTTTCAAGCTTCGACGCAATTGTTGCATTGTCGCTATGGTATTTGACCGAGTAATGGAGGTAAACAACTCTAATTTCCCCGAAGCGCTCTCCCTAAGTAGGTCTTATGTGGGAGGGGGTCTTATAAGAGGAGGTCTTATAAGGGAGGTTCCACTGTATTGTCGTGACTGATATTAGGATTAATATCAGGGACCGGATTGTCGGCCTGGATAGCTCAGTTGGTAGAGCACCCGTCTGGTGTTCGGGAGGTTTCGGGTTCGATTCCCGGTCCGGCTAACACTTTTCCACCACAAAATTACTTCAGTATTAAACCCCACTTTCATTCGTTCAGATCCGTGAAGACCTGGAGAGCTTCCTAGTAAGCCGGGAGGCCGACGGGGTCACCGTGACCATGTGGGAACACGACAGCTTCCTGCAAGCCGCCAGGGAGCGCTACCTCCAGGACCCTGACCAGGTGACCCAGGTGCACTCCTTGCTGGCCGACTACTTCCTGGGGACCTGGGCGGGCAAAGCCAAGCCCGTGCAGCTGCCTGAAGGCAGCGCCCAGTTCCCGTCATGTGGGGCCAAGGCGGACAGGCTGGTGCCCTGCCAGCCTCTCACTTTCCCTGCTTGCGGGAGCGATTCCACGGTGAGTTGATCTTCTCGTTCGTTGCGCGTGATATTATATTATTAGGATGGTGCGTGCGTGCGTGCGTGCGTGCGTGTGTGTGTGTGTGTGTGTGTGTGTGTGTGTGTGTTTGTTTTGTCTTCATGATATTTGTAAAATGGAAAAACAAAGAAAGATTGAACAAAGGGCTATCTTGTACTTTAGTGATCAACCCCCTCCAATTTTGGCATGGAATAGTTTTCACCGAGAAGCAACATACATGTTTGGGAAAGGGATAGGGTTAGGATCAGCTCATGATTATTTTCAGATAGCTGAAAGAAGCAGACTTTGAGATTGAAGGTCCAACATAATTATGGGGTGGGGGTATCTAAAGTAAGCTTACAATTCATGGCTAGGTCTGATCACAAGGAACAAAGCGTAATGCAAGTCTGTAACACTGCACCATAAATTTGAGTCACGAAATTACCTTCGGCTTTCCGTAACAATATTTTTATATATTTATGTTTCTATCTTGACAGTCCAAGTTCAACAAGAGGATGTACGACCAAGTTCCCCGCCACCTGGTGTTGTCCGGCCGCCATGTGGAGCTGAACACGCGCGTGCTCTTCAACTACGAGTGGCTGTTCAACAAGACCAAGGCCCTGTCCCTGCAGCACTGCCTGGCCGACTTCGCCCTCAACCCGGGCCCCCAGGCCTCCCTGGTGCAAGAGGCCCTGAGGTCCGCATCCTCCACCATCGAGAGAGACATCCACAACATGCCTGCCGAGATCACCGGCCGTCTGCTGCCTTACTACTCCACCCACTCCTCCATCCGGGCTCTCATCCGCAGCTGCGACCTTCACGGGCTGAAGCACTGCGCCTTGCTGCCCAACTTTCCATACCAGCAGGTGAGCGGATGAGTGTGGATCGGTTACCACTCAATCAATCAATCACTCACTTTAATGAACCCTGAGGAAATTGCAAAGCAGATTCACAGGTTCGATAGACAAACGATACTAAAACATACATTATATATAACTCAAACATCACAGAGGGAAACAGCAAAAACATTTAGCATCGTCCAATGAATAAAATGTAGACATTGATTAAATTTACATATAAGATATTAGGACAGAGGAAAACAGTAAATACATTAACATCGTCCAATAAATAAAATGTATATATTGAATTGCGCCTCTTTGAAAATGATTCTCAATTGCGCCTGTCAATACTACATGCCCTGTAGTCATAAGTGCGCCTTAGACAGTCAACACGGGTAGTGGTATATGTCAATCAGGCTAAACAGCCAATCGCTTGGTGGAATTAATTATTTAGTCTAGTTACATACCCGTGTTGACTGTCTAAAACGCACTCATTACCACAAGGCCAGGAACGTCTAGAATGTTGCTGGAAAGAGACAAATGAGCTACTCTTTCATTCAAACAATCACTACGCATGATTCCTCTTCAACAACTTATTCGTTCTGTACGACCATTGTGTTCAGGTGCCCGGCTCCTCCCTGCAGTTCAGCCTGGAGTGTCCAGTGGCCCCCGACTACCTGGGCCTGGCCCACAAGGACCGCTACCTGCTCTGCAAGAAGACGGACCACTCGCACGTCTACGTCTTCGACATGCTCACCGGAGAGCTCAAGGACACCATCTTCGCCTCCAACGGCGAGCTGTACGTCACGCCCAACGGCCACCACTTCATCATCGTGGACCACGTGACCGAGAAGAGTTTCAAGATTCACGACTCCGGCACCGGAGAGTTCCTGGGGCAGATAATTCTGCTGAATCATATGAGGCTGAGGACGGAGAAGTACCACGCCGGGCCGCTGTCCCTGACGGACGATCGCCTGTGCGCTGTGGTGGAGACTTCGGAGACCAGCATTCTGTTCATATGCGAGGTGAGGTTTTATTTTACACGGTGGTAGCGGTGGTGGGGATGCAGATGACGATGAGGAGGAGGAGGAGGAGGAGGAGCAGGAGCAGGAGCAGGATTTATAATCGAAAGGGCCACTATGTGGCATAACATCGACGAACACTTGGGGAGAGCACCTAAAGCAAAACAGATAATAAATATAAAATCCTACAAGCTCCTTTTAACTTAACCTATCATTATGTTGTGAAGCACTGCACTCAAGTTATAAGAGGGCTGGGGCTAAGATGTGCAGGGGGAAGGGGAGGTGGGGTAGGGGGGGGGGGGGTAAAGGGGTGTAACGGGCAAAGGACACGTCTGCCGCGCGCTCTAAGGCGACACGCTTGTTATCCTTACGTTTTCTGTCTATACAGTGGAACCTCCCTTGGTCCGAGTGGTCTTCTGAATCATTTAAGTGCTCCCTTATAAGACCTCCCATTAAAAGACTCCCTCCCATATAAGACCTACTTTTCTGAGACATTGCCCTTCTTTGTAAGTATTAAGATTACCTCCCATATAAGACCCCTACCTTATAAGACCTTCAACAAATCATCCAAAATGAGGTCTTATAAGGGAGGGGTCTTATAAGGGAGGGGTCTTATAAGGGAGGGGTCTTATATGGGAGGTAATCTTAATACTTACAAAGAAGGGCAATGTCTCAGAAAAGTAGGTCTTATATGGGATAACGGGAGGTCTTATAAGGGAGGTTCCACTGTACTATGCATACCGGTAATTATTTGTCGTTTGGTGCACGCAGATTCCCTCAGGAGACATGCTGCAGATCATCGGTCTGGACGGCAAGGCCACGGTGTGCCAGATCAGCCCGGACGGGCAGCACGCGCTGTGCAACTCCAACGAGTACCTGCTGGTCTACCACCTGTACACCCTGCAGCACGTGGACACCCTCACCATGACCCACAAGCCACAGGCCCTGGCCTTCAGCCTGGACGGCCTCAGGGCCTACCTGACCTCTCCCGAGGACGACGGCAAGATGCTGGTCCTGCACCTGGAGCAGGGCAAGGTCCCCGTCAACTACAAGATGCCGCTGGCGGAGCCCTTGGGGGGCGATGTCATCCGCTCCCTGAGCGTGGCCCCCAACGATCAGCTGGTGCTGGTGCGCTCCGACCACCACCTGGTGGTGTACCAGAGGGTCGATGAGCAGGTGGTGGCTCAACCTCACCAGGCCAGAGCAGGTCAGGGGGGCATAGTGCTAGTGTTCTTCTTCTTCTTCTTCTTCTTCTTCTTCTTCTTCTTCTTCTTCTTCTTCTTCTTCTTCTTATTCTTGTTATTCTTCTTGTTCTTTTTGTTTTATCTTCTTCTTGTTCTTCTCCTTCTTGTTGTTGTTGTTGTTGTTGTTCTTCTTGTTGTTGTTGTTGTTGTTGTTGTTCTTCTTCTTCTTCTTCTTCTTCTTCTTCTTCTTCTTCTTCTTCTTCTTCTCTTTTTGTTCTTCTTTTTTTTCTTCTTCTTCTTCTTCTTCTTCTTCTTCTTCTTCTTCTTTCTTCTTCTTCTTCTTCTTCTTCTTCTTTCTTCTTCTTCTTCTTCTTCTTCTTCTTCTTCTTCTTCTTCTTCTTCTTCTTCTTCTTCTTCTTCTTCTTCTTCTTCTTCTTCTTCTTCTTCTTCTTCTTCTTCTTCTTCTTCTTCTTCTTCTTCTTCTTCTTGTTCTTGTTCTTCTTGTTCTTCTTCTTCTTCTTCTTCTTTTCTTCTTCTTCTTTTTCTTCTTCTTCTTCTTCTTCTTCTTCTTCTTCTTCTTTCTTCTTGTTCTTTTGTTCTTCTTCTTCTTCTTTTCTTCTTCTTCTGCTTCTTCTTCTTCTTCTTCTTCTTCTTCTTCTTCTTCTTCTTCTTCTTCTTCTTCTTCTTCTTCTTCTTCTTCTTCTTCTTCTTCTTCTTCTTCTTCTTCTTCTTCTTCTTCTTCTTCTTCTTCTTCTTCTTCTTCTTCTTCTTCTTCTTCTTCTTCTTGTTGTACCTCCTACATTGTTGTTGTTGCTGTTTCAGTGCCAGTGTTTGTTGTTGTTGGTTCTTCTTCTTGTTGTTTTCCTCTTTTTAAAGTAATATATTCACATGACTGAAAGTAAGAGAGAATCTGAGGGAGGGATACATAAGAAGCTGATATTGTTACCATACATTTTTGTGTTTTCTCGTATATTGGTTGTCCATCCATGTACATGCTTTAGTTGTTGTTGGATTGTGTGTTGTGCAAAACCAAAACGAGTTCCTTTGTACACTGATGATGCATTGGCTAATTCAAGAATCTTCATTCTTGAATCTTGTTTCCTCTCTCTGTTTCAGTGTCTCTTTCTCTGTCTTTCTCTGTCTCTCTTTGGAAAACCTAGCTACCAATTTGGCCATACTAGGCAGCGGGATTTCTCCCTGCTCTTACCAACTTTCAACTGTCGTGGGATTTGTACGTTCATAAATCGCACGGGTCAGACTAGCTTTAAGTACGTCCCCATCCGAAGGACTCGACTGTTCAGTTCGAATTTGTATTATATATACCCAGGTGCCCGAGGAGTTCCGGCTGCCCAACAGTCACTACCAGGAGATGGTGTTCACCAACACGCAGTTCACCAGGGATAATATATCAAACTATAATTATTATTATTATTATTATTATTATTATTATTATTATTATTATTATTATTATTATTGGTTTTTATTATCATCATTATCGTAATTACTATGTAACCCAGGTGCCCGAGGAGTTCCGGCTGCCCAACAGTCACTACCAGGAGATGGTGTTCACCAACACGCAGTTCACCAGGGATGATATATCAATCCATAATTATTATTATTATTATTATTACTATTATCATCATAATTATTATCATTCATCATAATTATTATTATTATTATCATTATTATTATCATTATCATTATCATAATTATTATCATTATCATTATTACTATGTACCCAGGTGCCCAAGGAGTTCCGGCTGCCCAACAGTCACTATCAGGAGATGGTGTTCACCAACGCTCAGTTCACCCGGGACAGCCAGTGCGTCATGGCCACCATCTTCAGACACATCTACCTCTGGCAGGTGTCCAACGGACAGCTCCTCTCCACCATCCAGGTCAGTCAGGTCAAGTCAAGTCAAGCCAAGTCAATTCAAGTCAAGCCAAGTCAAATCAAGTCACACACTTTTGTTTTCTTTTTTTTTCTCACTTTCTATGCTCTTTACTCTTTACCAACAGACAATGGAACACATCACTTTCTATACTCTTTTTTTCCCCTTCCCAATGATAACACACTTTACTTTCTATTCTGTATCAACGCACGCAATACTATTTCAATGATAACACCACACCTTACTTTCTATTCTGAAACAGCACACGTCACACACTTTATGATCTCAAACATAGATAGATTCATAGGTGCCACATCCTCCCGGAAGTCGTAGTGTGGCTTGCTCACGTGGCGGGGGTAATCAAAAACGGTCACACACGCTTAATGTCCTCATCCCTAACGGGTGCATTTTTTTGTACCATAGTGTTCAAGTGCTTCGGCTGTTCGGATGATCCCTGGAGTCTTTAAAGACCCGCCAGATCACGTGTCAAAATCACAGGTTTTCACGTGTTTTCCTTCTTATGGCTGGTAATAAATCTTAAAAAATCTTCCAAGCATAAGAGGGAATGTGACACGTGACGTGGGGGGTCTTTAAGCCAGGGTAAGACAACAACAACAACAACAGCAACAACAACATAGGTGTGACAATGAACATAACGGAAATGCAACAATAACTAATTATTGAAGACATTAACACGCTTAAACCACACTTAATGACGGAATAATAACATGAATTAAGAAAGTCATCTGTATTTTGGTTGGTTGCTATTGTTGTTATAATTGTTCCCCCTATCCTTTCTTTTCTTTCTTTCAAAGGCTCCCATGGGCATCATCAGCACTCTGTTGGTGTGTCGGCATGCTGGACAGGTGTTGACGCGCTCTTCAGGCAGCAAACAGGTTCAGGTAAGGGTATAGTTCAGTTCCAACATCGATCCATCATAAAACGTTGGGTTATTTTGTGTTTAGGTTTGTTTTGTTGTTGTTGACGTTCTTGTTGTTGTTGGTTTTGGGGTGTGTTTTTTTGTTTCGTGGGGAGGTGGAGTAGAGTTGTGTGGCTGCTCATTCTTCTAGGGTGTACCTTCTTGCCGCTTATTTCTATCACTAAACTCACAGCCACACCTAGTTTATTAAGTCGCAGCAGACCCCAAAACCAACCGTCCTTAGGGAACAGACCGTGAAATCAGCACTCCATAAAGAACAATCTACATGTATGTTATCAGTACGAGCATTAGAAGATGACGTTAGACAAAAACAAGCAACAACAAAAACAAGATTTCTATATTAACAAAAATGTAATAGTTATGCAAAGGGTTCGTCCCCAGTGAGCGCTTCGCTAGCCGGAGTGGCACAGCCTGGATACTGCTAAATACAGGCTTATGGTCAACTTTTAAAAGACTTGTCAACAAGACCAGACAGTTAAAGAAAAACTATTATATTTTCCAACTCTTGGTGCGCTTTCCCAATTCCGTCGAGTTACTAGCTTTTATATAGAGTAGGCTACTGTCGAGTCTACACGTTGGCTGGGTCAGTGCGTACCCCCCCCCCCCCCCCCCCCCCCCCTGAAATCTTAGAGATTGTAAAGAAATCACGTCATGCTTACGTCATTTTTTTCAATGACGTTTATTTCTTCCGGCTACCATTTTTCAAACGAAAGAGACCAATTTTCATGGAGTTAGAAAGTAAGATCTGAATCTACTCATTTTACTAATGGTTTCCTTTACGCACT
The DNA here is from genome assembly GCA_017654935.2 of Phymorhynchus buccinoides. Lineage (NCBI taxonomy): Eukaryota > Metazoa > Mollusca > Gastropoda > Neogastropoda > Raphitomidae > Phymorhynchus > Phymorhynchus buccinoides. The sequence goes on along the minus strand of CM065689.1, from coordinate 53,332,589 downwards.
TCGTTTGCCTAGAACTAGAAAACGGTTTCAGTTACAAGCCAGAGCGTC
>CM065689.1:53327541-53330041 GCA_017654935.2 Phymorhynchus buccinoides | reverse complement strand
CTGCAATGAACACTTATTGCAAGAGTGAATGCCCTTGGTGGGTGGGGGAAGATGGTTGAGTACTGACCAAACAAGCGCATAACTCTCGCCAATAACCCTATTTGAGGCCACTGAATGGCTGCCATTTGCAAGAGTGAATGCCCTTTTGGATACTGATCAACACGGGATTAACTCTTGCCGTCAAGGGCTTTAATAACCCTAGTTGCAGTGGCCAATAGGGCATTGGGTCAAACTTGCAGTTATTGAAGGAGGAGTGGTGGAAGGAGTAGAAATTAGTAGTGGTAGTAGTATATTATCAGTGTAATATTAGCGGGTGTGCCGTAGTTTTGTTTCTTTTCTGTTGTTGGGTTTGTTCTTCTTGTTCTTCAAGTTCTTCTTCTGTGTCTTCCAGTTCGCACTCTTATTCTCGTTTTCATTCTTATTTGTCTGTTCCTTCTTCTTTGCTTTCTACCTAGTTTGACACAATCCTACTAGCTTTTTTGGATGTGGTAGTTTGGAGGTTTAGTGGATACGATACACAAGGTTTACTATGTTGTCCAGTTAAACGTACCTGGAAACGGAGTTTATTTTGATCTTTTCAGGAAACTGAAGTGACAAAATAATTATATGACTCATAAACCGTGGGTTGGTGATGATGGTGATTTCAGGTGCAGGACATGGCCATCAGCCCCTCAGGCCATATGGCCCTGGTGTCAACCAACCCCCGCCTGAGCGGCACGGCCTTCAAGCTGTGGGACCTCAGCGAGCGGCGCATCGTCAAGGAGTGGGGTGACACCGCGGGGCACTGCCTGTCCATGCACTCCGCCAACTCCATCATCTGCCTCAGCCAGGCGCCCAAGCTCACCACCCTGCACGCCCCGTACGACATCAGCATCATCCACTTCATCGGGGACACCCACAGCGTCCACCACAACCCGGGCAGCGTCAAGTACGTGAGGGGCAAACCGGCGGTGACCTTCGACGATCGCTTCATCGTGGTGTCGTCCGCGCTGGACTACAACGACCGCACGGGCCAGTACCGGTCGCCCTGCCTGGTGGTCTTCGACATGACGCTGAGCATGAAGCGCACGTGCTACGACGCCAAGAGCGTGGGCCTGGAGGACATCATGGAGGACATGATCAGCGTGCAGCCCTGCCCCCGCGAGGAGAGCTGCGTGGCCGTGGTCGTCTCCTGCCGCCAGTCCGCGGACGAGGCCGAGATCCTGCTCAACAGGAACGGGGAGGATCTGTCCCGGAGCCCCTCTTCTCCTGCCACGCCTCGGGAAGACAACAAGCCCCAGCTCCACGCCGGGTTCTTCATCCTGGACCTGCGGCAAGGGTGCATCACCACCATGAACTTCCTGCAGCCCGCCCCGGGCACGCCCTTCCCGCCTCAGCTGGTGTTCTCCCCGGACTTCAACCTGTGCATGGACGAGGCCTCCTGCCTGTACAACCTGCTGGAGAACACGGCCACGGCGGACCACCTGCATCACCCGGGCACCCCGCCCCAGACCCTCGCCCTCAACGGCTCCGCGGTGCTCTACTACAAGGGCTCCGTGCTGCACGCGCTCAGAGTCCTCGACGGATACCCGCTGGCCCGATGCGAGGTCCACGCGCCCATCTGTCACGTGACTGTGTGCTGGGACCAGCGCACCCTGGTGGTGGGTTGCCTGGACGGGTCCCTGGCTTCCTACGTGCTGGTGGACCCCCTGGCGGACCAGGACCCCTCTTCGGTGCTGGCGTCTATGGGCAGCCGGCAGGCGGGGGATTCCGCTGATGGGGGGCGGCAGTCCAGGAGCTGGGATAAGGTGGAGATGGACCTGGCTCCCCCCTACTCCCGTCCTCCCTCCGCCATCATGAGCCCCGGCTCCAAGGACAAGCTGATCCTGAGGGAGATCCAGGCTCTGCCGCGGTTCAGGCCCAAGTCGGACACCTTCCTCTACGTCAACCCCAAGAAGTCACAGACCTGCGCCGTCATGTGATGGCCTTGTCTTGTGCTTGATTCCTCGCCGCCTGTTTCTAAGAGTAGACTATACAACACAAGTTATATGTAGCGCATCTTCCATTTTCTTTCTACGATATTTTCAGACTTACTGTATAAACATGGTCCTTTGTAAAGATCGTGGGAAGACTTAAGCATCACGGTGACTTTCAACTTCCAATAATTATCACATGCCCCCTTACCACAAGCACCGTTGTGTAAAGACGGCGATGGGAAATGACTACAGTCACTTCTAATGCTGCACTTTGACTTATGCGGCACTTTACACATTCACATCTACCTATCACAAGAACTGTTGCATAAAGACTCTACTGAGGACGAATCCAGTTACTTCAACATTAACGCAGCATCTTGACTCACGCAATACTTTCACGTTCACGCCTTTCACAAGCAGTGTTGCATTAGGACAATGTCGAGAAGTGAATTCAGTTAAGCCTACTTCAAATGCGGTTTTTAGCAATTTTTCCATTGCTATTTATCTTCTCAGATTCTTTATAATGTTGCGAAACACCTAGGAAC
>CM065689.1:53322541-53325041 GCA_017654935.2 Phymorhynchus buccinoides | reverse complement strand
AGAGAGAGAGAGAGAGAGAGAGAGAGAGAGAGAGAGAGAGAGAGAGAGAGAGAGAGTCAGTCACATTCATCAAAGACTGCATGTACTGTGATTTCATGGTTTCTATTTCTACTTTGGATAGAGTTATCAGCATAATTATTTGCTTATTATTATTGTACCCATGGTTTATTTGTTTGTTTGTTGTTTTTAGACATAGTTTTAACAACTTGAGCATGTCTGCACAGTGCACAGTTTTATGCATTTTCCTGGACACGTTTTGGCTCTTGATTGCGATTTGGAAAAAAACGAGCTTTTTTACACCTTGACGACTAGGCTGGAGCCCAAAAGGTTAAGCAACCTTTTGCAAAACAATGCAAACTATGTATCTGAGTGATTGGTCCATCCACTGTCAGTCAACCCTGTACAGATTTTAAAAAAAAGTAATTCATGTTTTATGTAAGTATTATAAATGCGAGTTGTGTGATCGTGAGTGCGATAAAGTGAAATGATTTTAAGTACATGTATTTTTAATATCTTTTGTGTGCGTGGGGTAAGCTTACTTTTTTTCATGTAAAGCGCGGTGAGTCCTGCTGTGTCAGGAGAATAGCGCTATAGAAGAATTATTATTTATTATTATTATTATTTGTTTGTGTAAATTATTACGATCTATTTACCGACCTGTATAACTAATTTCACTTTTTTAACATACAAATTACATTATGGGTAATGCCTGCATCAATGTTAGGGGTTGCTTAACTTTGTGGCTTGTGCTTAGTATGATTCCCTGTCATGTCAATGTCACTTTTTTAACATACAAATTACATTATGGGTAATGCCCGCATCAATGTTAGGGGTTGCTTAACTTTGTGGCTTGTGTTTAGTATGATTCTCTGTCATGTCAATGTCATTTTTTGTTGTATCTTCACCAACTCTAATGATTGAATTTTGTGATAAACGTATAGTTCACGAGCTTTTATGCTGCCTTGTATGTTAATTTATGATTTTTAGAAATATGTTAAGAACACTCTTTAGTACACTAAGTAAGTAGAATATCAACAATGCGTGACGTTTTGTGTTGTTTCTATGTTTGTTGAGTTTGTTTGCTCCCCTTGGACTGCTGGCTTCGGATTCTGCGACCTGAGACGCCAGGGTGTGGCTGCGAGTTGGGATTCAGTAATGAGCGGGGCCACTGTTCGGCAGCAACAACAAAAAGTGTTTGTTGATGTTGGTAATAAGTAATACATATTATTGTACAAAGCACTATTGACGTAGTGGCGTTGCACCTACAGTAAATAGTACAGGTTTTTGCTTTTTCACTTTTTGATTATAGTAGTTATGAAGATGCATTTTACTTCTTTCTTTGACTAGAGATTAGCACGTAAGCCATTTATGTGCTTGTTAGTCTAATTTGTGGCCTAAAGACAAATCATGTATGACATCTGGGTATTGGTCAGTGAACTCTATTTCTTTTTTATAGAGTGAAAAACACACAAACGTTTATGACTTGTAGATTTGGTCAGTGAATAACATACACTTGGGTTTTTTTTGGGGTGTGTGTGCTTTCTTAGATGATTGAAATGTTATGCAGTTTAAGGTATGCAATGCATATGTGTTTATTTGTTTGTTTGCTTGTTTGTTTGTTTATGGATTCTTTATATAAAATTCAACACCTTCATCCTAATATCCACTCTTATGTAAAATACAATATTTCGCACTAACCACAAGGAGTAATCTATGTCAAAACAGAAGCATGTACAAATAAAGGGGGGGGGGGGGGTATAGCTGATAGTTTCTGCCGATGTTTATATAAACAAAAGTAGAATTTGTACACGAACAATTACTCTCGATTCGTATTGTTATATTGTAACATTACATCTGTATTGTTAAACATTCCGGACTTTCCTGGTGTTGCACTGCCTCCGGGCATTGCCTCCAGGATCGTTCCCACCATCGTTATATCTACTAATGTCCCATATGTTTCTGTTCCAGACCGGAGGACGTTAAGCAGAATTTCACCATCGTACAAGAACAATAAGATTTTAAAAAGGGATTCAATAAACCAATTGAAATGAATGCATAATTTAAAGCTGATGTAATAGTAATATCTAGTGCAGGTATATTTGAAAGAGGTGCAGAGGAGGGGTACAAACTTGAAAATAATAAGAACTATCATAATAAGAGATTCAAATTCCCTTACATTCAGCATAAATTATCTACCCCACCCCTACGCTTCTTTTACCTTACAAGCTATTTTCAGTACCTGTCATGTGAGTGTCGCCATATCTCTAAAAGTAAAGACAGCTTTCATAGAGTATGTAGACCATCTTGTCGCTCGTCGACAGAAAGATGACAATGGATGGGTTGGTTGGTTGCAAAACGTTTAACGTCCTCATGGCGGGAAGCCATTGGGGACAAGTTATTCTTGTGCTGGGTCGATTAATGACAATGGATTCGTTCAGTGGTCGACTCCCGCGCGAAAAATCGACAATGTTTTCAATGCAAGATAATAATTTCAAATAAC
>CM065689.1:53312541-53317541 GCA_017654935.2 Phymorhynchus buccinoides | reverse complement strand
CTTGGGCCGTCTTTCCCACCGTCTGTCTCTCACGATCTTTGGTGGTTGGTTGCAGAAAGTTTCACGTCCTCATAGCCGTAGCTCTTAGGGACAAGTAGTTCTGGTGCTGTAGACTTCGATGTAGCGGGTACACCTGGAAATTGGTTCATCAACGTTGTTCTTGGGAGGAAAGGGTCGGGCGGGAGGCGCTGGAGTAAAGTCGGTTGGAGTCTTGCACGATCTTTCATTATTACAGGATACTAGCACAGCCATCCCGACCCTTCACCATCACACAATGACAAACGACCGACAGTACGCGTCACAAGGTGACCTAGCGAAACTCACACTCCCCAATGCGACGGGTTACAACCAATGACGTCACAGTGATTCGTAACGTTAAAGCCTGCTATGACGTACGGCGTCCGGTGCGCTACTTCATTGTCAGAAATAGACTGGTGAATGAAAGCTGGATTCATTCATTTTATTTCCCCTTCTACTTCTTCTTCTTCTTCTTACTTACCCTCCCCCCCCCCCCCCTTCCTTCCCCAGCCCCCCTCCCCCCACACCCTTTTCTTTACTCTCTATTAACACGATACTGTTATCTAAGCTTACAACCAGCATGGCTTTATTTCTGACTACTGATTTGAAAAGTCAGTCTCAGAATCAAACAAACAATTTCAGAACTAGTAGCCTTCCCTAAACAACAAATGTATATCCGTGTTCATGATGCAACTGTACAAGAACTTCTTCTTCTTCTTCTTCTTCTTCCGCATTCCCAGGCCATATGGCCATAATGGATAAGGTACGTATGTGTCTGGTTTTCAGTTTTCACTGGTCTCCCCGCTGCGCTCAGCCAACACATTCCGATTTCGGAGGAGCTCAAATAAAAGGAGAAAACTTATTTGGAAGATATTTTGTTTTAAAAGGCAGGAGAATGGACCGGTAAGACAGAAAGATAGTAGATGACAGAAAGCAAAGGGAAAAGGCAGAGTCAAAGAGAGTGGCAGATTAGAGGAAGTTACAAGCACAGAACATCAAAATCGCACGACTGTACGATACGATTCGATCAGGTAGTATCAAAGAACAAACGTGATTGGCGCATCGAGACCACGTGATCGAATCGCATCGTACAGTCGTGCGATTTTAGTGGACGTGTGGCTGGCCTTAAGAGTTAGATAATCATTCTGATAAGGTTGTATACTAATATGTGCTGCGCGCACGTCAGTCGTGTCCGACAATAGCTTCCATATACTGTACAGCAAAGAAGGCAGCTGCAGTTGTTGAGAGTGTGGGTGGAGTGTGTATATAGTGAAGAACCTTTACCCCGGAGACATCCCCACTCCCTCGTCCATGAAGACCTTAGGACGACTTATGATGCCGCTCCTAGCTATAAGGTCTTTCAAAATATTTCCTATTCTGACGGGTAAAAGAACTCAATTTATCTACACTGGAGGCAAGGAGAATTAGGGGTGACCTAATTCAAACTTCCAAGATCTTTTAATAATATATATGACTTAAAATGTACAGGACTTATCATTCACAATTGATTTATGACAAAACAAGGAACGGTACTGACAAAATACGTATTCAATGTTGTAGAACTAACCGACCAGAAAAATGATTTTACTAACAAAAGTTGCACCTTTGTAGAATAATTTATTTGCCAAATAATATAAAAAGAGCACAGAATACTAATACTTTTAAACATCTCGACAATTGGAATGACTACAAAATTCTCCTCCTTGTCTTCAAGTCACTGAATGATCAAGCTCCCTTCTATATCTCTGATCTTCTTCATCTCTATGTCCCAGCTTGTCAACTGCGTTCGTCTTCTGATTCCCGTCTCCTTTCCCTTCCCTACATCCGTCTCAAATCTGCTGGCCAACGTTCTTTTTCCTGTCAAGCACCATCTCTTTGGAATTCTCTGCCTTCTTCTCTCCGACACTCCAACTCAGTCTCCTCATTCAAAACTTCTCTTGAAACCCATCTTTTCCTGTTGCACCCTAAATATTTGATCAGTTGGCTATCATTGTGTGCACGTGAAGGAAGATTGAATAAGAGGTTTGTGCTGTGTTTTGTGGTGTGCATGTGTGAGTGTGTGTGTGTGTGTATATTGTGTGTGTGTGTGTGAGCATGCATGTGTGCATACATGTGTGCTTTGGTTTTGTGAGTTGTGTGTGCACGCATGTGTGTGTGTGTCTGTGTGCGTGTGTGTGTGTCTGTCTGCGTGCGTACGTTGTGTTTGTGTATGTGTGTTGGTGTATGTGGTTAGTCCGTCTGGCTCGGTTGCTGTGGCTTACTGAATGGGGGATGAACGAGTCGGTGTCGATAAGTGTGTGTGTGTGTGTGTGTGTGTGTGTGTGTGTGTGCGTGCGTGCGTGTGTGCGTGTGCGTGCGTGTGTGTGTGTGTGTGTGTGTGTGTGTGTGTGTGTGTGTGTGTGTCTGTGTGTGTGTGAGAGAGAGAGAGAGAGAGAGAGAGAGAGAGAGAGAGAGAGAGAGAGAGAGAGAGAGAGAGAGAGAGAGAGAGAGAGAGACAGAGAGAGAGAGAGATGTTTTGTACATGCGTTGTTGCTGTTTGGTTCATTCTTTAATGTTGTTTTGTTGTCCATTTGTTGAGGATTAATTGATTGTAAAGCGCTTTGGGCTCATCTGAGGTAAAGCGCTATGTAAATGTACTATTATTATTATTATTATTATTATTATTATTATTATTATTATTATTATTATTATTAAATATGAGTATGATTATTAACATAATCAAACATCAAATCATGTGTTGTAGTTAATGGTCAGGTGTCCAATTGGTTTGAGATTAAGAGAGGCTGTCGACAAGGGGATCCCATCTCGCCTTATTTGTTTATATTATGCGTAGAAATTTTAGCGATAATGGTAAGAGAAAATTCAGATATTAAAGGAATAACAATGAATTATAATGAATATAAACTTACACAATATGCAGACGACACAGAATTTCTGCTTGCAGGCGATAGGAAATCTTTTGAAACATGTATAGATGTTCTTTTCAGGTTTGGGTCTGTTTCAGGTCTTCATGTAAACTCTAACAAGACTAGTGCAATTTGGTTAGGTAGCAGAAAAAATTCTCAGATTAAATATATGGAACACTTAGGTTTCGATTGGAACCCCCAAAAATTCAAACTATTAGGAATATGGTTCACTAACGATTTAAAAGAATGTGTACACATTAATTTTTCAGATAAGCTAGCAGAGATCAAACAGTTATTTAAGATATGGGTGAAACGTCAGATTACTCCACTAGGTAGGATAGCAATTTTAAAATCTCTTATACTTTCGAAATTAACACATCTTTGGTTGCTTCTGCCCAACCCACCAGACATGTTTATTCAGACATTGCAACAAATTTGTTATAAATTCATCTGGAATAAGAAACCAGATAAAATAAACCGGAAAACAGCACACAAAAGTATTAAAAATGGAGGTATTGGACTACCTGAGATAAAAACATTTGTAATTTCTTTGAAATTGTCATGGATTCGTAAAACTGAATCTACAACTCATAAATGGAAACATGTATTAACAGCTAACTGTCCTGAATGGCATCTTATCACTAAGTATGGCCCAGAAATTGTGCATACATTTCCAAGCTATAACCTATTTTGGTCTGATGTCATAGATGCGTACAAAGTTTTTTATTACAAATGTACACCTGAAAAATCTGCTGAAATATTAGCTGAACCTATTTGCTATAATAAAAGAATTTTGATTGGAAATACATACGTCGTTTCTAGAAATCTAATGATAAAAATATTAATTTTGTTGCTGATTTCTTTGATGATAAGGGACAGATTCTCTCTTATGCACAATTCAAAAATATATATAACATTAACATTGATTTCATCACACATGCTGGGTATAAATCTGTCATATTAGAATATATTAAAAAGTGTAAGGTTACCCTTAAAGATAATAAATATATTAACTCTACTTTTTGTCTCCGGAAACTTTATTCGATTCATAAAGGTTCCAAGCTGTATTACGATATATTAATTGAGAACAAAATCCCTCCTAAATGCTGTGAAAAATGGGACATGAAACTCTCAATATATCACGATTGGAAATCCTGTTTTTGGCATGTCCATAAGATACAAGATGTCAAATTAAAATGGCTTCAGCTGAAAATATTACACAGATGTTTAGGCACAAATATTATTTTAAAAGAAATTGGAATAAAAAACGACGATAAATGTAATTTCTGTTGCTTAGAAAAAGATAGTATTGACCACATATTCTGGAAATGCATACATGTGCGACTTTTCTGGAATGCAATCACTGATATTTTTAAAGAAAAATGTACTAATGCAAACAATCTTGTCTTGAATGAATCTATTATACTAATGGGCTATGATAAAGATATAAGAATCGATGCGGTTTTTCAGTTCATTCTACTGTTGGCTAAACAGTATATATATACATGTAAAATGAATGATACACGCCCAAGAACTTTAGTATTTTTGAAAAAACTACATTATCGATATAAAATTGAAGAATACAATGCAAAAATAAGTATGGAACATTCACAGTTTGTTTTGAAATGGGCAGCATATGTGCCAACCTTTATTGATATCTAATTGTTTTATTTTTATTTTTTCTTCTAGCCCTCCCCTACTGTATTATACACCTGAAGCTTCACCAGACCATATTTTTGCCATATTTTATGATATCTGTAAATATACTATATCACTTACAATTTTCATGTACCTTTACTATGTATGTTGAGGCCATCATATTGTGCAAATGAATATCTATAAAAACAAAACAAAAAGGAAAACAGATGAATATTTCCATCCAACAGCCTCTCTCTCTCTCTCTCTCTCTCTCTCTCTCTCATTTCCTTCCATTCTCTCATTCTCTCTCTTTCTAACAACCTAATGCTAGACACACGAATAATACTGTCATGGTCTGTTCATTTTTGCTTACGTTTCTTTTGCCATTGCTTGTTTTGTTTGTTTGCATGTTATTGGTTATCTTTATTTTTATCTTTA
>CM065689.1:53287541-53302541 GCA_017654935.2 Phymorhynchus buccinoides | reverse complement strand
TGAAGCGCTTCTGTCAAGTACCAATGTGGAAAATATGGCTTAAAACCCAATGTGTAGACCCCTACCACTTTCAAGGCCTACGGATCGCCCGGACCGTGACCTTGACCTTGATCGGTATGCCACCATCAGAACGGGCATAAGCCAAAGTACCTTCATGCCAAATTTGAAGACTCTAACACTAACGGTGTGGGAGTTATGGCCCCTGAAAGATTTTCGGTTTTCAAGGTCGTACGCCAAGGTCAAGGTCACGACGGCAATATGGTTTGCGCGGATGCCTTCCTCTCATGGTGACACACCAGCACACAAAATTTGACGTGATTCTGTCAACCCGTTCGAAAGATATCCTTGGGACAGACAGAAGGAGACAAAAATGACCCTCCGATTTTCAGGCTCCAGCGATCTTTTTGACCTTGACCTTGACCTTGATCGGTATGCCATCATCAGAACGGGCATAAGCCAAACCACCTTCATACCAAGTTTCAACAGCCTATGTTGATCGGTGCCAGAGATATGGCTAAAAATAGATTTTCGGTTTTCAAGGTCGTACGTCAAGGTCAAGGTCACGACGGCAAAAGGTCTCTTCCTATTAAGGAGGCACACCTTCACACAAAATTTGACGCGATTCGGTCAAGCGGTTCGGGAGATATCCTTGGGACAGACAGAAAAAAAAAAAAAAAAAAAAAAACAACAACAAACAAAAAATACAAACCAGCCCATCGCAATAGTCCGTCTTGGTGACGGACTAAAAATTGGGTGGCGCGCCTCTGGTTGCCACGCTCTCTCCAGGTGGGAGCAACCCAAATTTGACAGATACACCTCTTTGACTATAAAGTACCTAATAGCTAATACCCAATACCATCACGCTAAAGGAATGTAGGTCTAAAAGCGGTGAGGGGGGGGGGGGGGGGGGCGCAAGCGCACGGACAAGACGAATGGATGGATAGGTTAAATTACATGACTTAGTAAATCCTACAAAAATACTTTATTATTGTTATTTTTAAACATAATCATAATCAATGATATAAAAAAAAAATCTATGAATGAAATAAAACATGATGTGAATTGAAAGGAGACAACAAAAAAGCATAAAAATACAACCATGTTTGGGGCGGATCAGCCAGTCATGGAAGAGGGGAGGGGTAGCTCCAAGTGGTCAGTTGGGGTGGGGTGATGGGTCTGGGGGGATTGCCTCCCAGAAGCTGATGATAATTTGAATGTAAAAGATGCAATCAAGGCTTCTCGTGAGAGAATAACTGTAGCATGGAACTACAATTTGTCTTCCTCTTTTTCTTTCCATTTTTTGTCTGAGGGGGTGGAACCCCTGTAACCCCCCTCAAATCCATCTTTGATGCAGTACCAAGTCCATGACAGCAATGTGTAGTGAATGGGCTGAGACTATTAACTCTTTCGTTTCCTTGTGTCCTTTCTGTTTTTTTGGGGGGTTTTTTTTGCCGTTATAATTTTTGGGGGGCAGAGAGATACGTCTGCCCCCCTCCCCCTCCTCGAAGCCAGGGGGGGCAGCTACCTAAGCTTCCTTGACTATTACTCAACGGAAAGGGGAGAGCGCTTTGCGAGTTTAAAAACTTGTACTGTCCTGATGGCATGACAGTGAGATTAAAATACTGTCCTGGTGGTATGGCAGCGAGTTAACATTGTACTGTCCTAATGGTATGACAGTAAGACAATGGGCCATAGACCTAGCGAGTTAACATTGTACTGTCCTGATGGTATGACAGTAAGACAATGGGCCATAGAACTAGCGAGTTAACATTGTACTGTCCTGATGGTATGACAGTAAGACAATGGGCCATAGACCTAGCGAGTTAACATTGTACTGTCCTAATGGTATGACAGTAAGACAATGGGCCATAGACCTAGCGAGTTAACATTGTACTGTCCTGATGGTATGACAGTAAGACAATGGGCCATAGACCTAGCGAGTTAACATTGTACTGTCCTAATGGTATGACAGTAAGACAATGGGCCATAGACCTAGCGAGTTAACATTGTACTGTCCTGATGGTATGACAGTAAGACAATGGGCCATAGACCTAGCGAGTTAACATTGTACTGTCCTGATGGTATGACAGTAAGACAATGGGCCATAGACCTAGTGACTTAACATTGTACTGTCCTGATGGTATGACAGTAAGACAATGGGCCATAGACCTAGCGAGTTAACATTGTACTGTCCTAATGGTATGACAGTAAGACAATGGGCCATAGACCTAGCGAGTTAACATTGTACTGTCCTGATGGTATGACAGTAAGACAATGGGCCATAGACCTAGTGAGTTAACATTGTACTGTCCTGATGGTATGACAGTAAGACAATGGGCCATAGACCTAGTGAGTTAACATTGTACTGTCCTAATGGTATGACAGTAAGACAATGGGCCATAGAACTAGCGAGTTAACATTGTACTGTCCTAATGGTATGACAGTAAGACAATGGGCCATAGAACTAGCGACTTAACATTGTACTGTCCTAATGGTATAACAGTAAGACAATGGGCCATAGACCTAGCGAGTTAACATTGTACTGTCCTAATGGTATGACAGTAAGACAATGGGCCATAGACCTAGCGAGTTAACATTGTACTGTCCTAATGGTATGACAGTAAGACAATGGGCCATAGACCTAGCGAGTTAACATTGTACTGTCCTGATGGTATGACAGTAAGACAATGGGCCATAGACCTAGCGAGTTAACATTGTACTGTCCTAATGGTATGACAGTAAGACAATGGGCCATAGAACTAGCGAGTTAACATTGTACTGTCCTAATGGTATGACAGTAAGACAATGGGCCATAGACCTAGCGAGTTAACATTGTACTGTCCTGATGGTATGACAGTAAGACAATGGGCCATAGACCTAGCGACTTAACATTGTACTGTCCTAATGGTATGACAGTAAGACAATGGGCCATAGACCTAGCGAGTTAACATTGTACTGTCCTAATGGTATGACAGTAAGACAATGGGCCATAGACCTAGCGAGTTAACATTGCACTGTCCTGATGGTATGACAGTAAGACAATGGGCCATAGAACTAGCGAGTTAACATTGTACTGTCCTGATGGTATGACAGTAAGACAATGGGCCATAGACCTAGTGACTTAACATTGTACTGTCCTAATGGTATGACAGTAAGACAATGGGCCATAGACCTAGCGAGTTAACATTGTACTGTCCTAATGGTATGACAGTAAGACAATGGGCCATAGACCTAGCGAGTTAACATTGTACTGTCCTAATGGTATGACAGTAAGACAATGGGCCATAGAACTAGCGAGTTAACATTGTACTGTCCTAATGGTATGACAGTAAGACAATGGGCCATAGACCTAGCGAGTTAACATTGTACTGTCCTAATGGTATGACAGTAAGACAATGGGCCATAGAACTAGCGAGTTAACATTGTACTGTCCTAATGGTATGACAGTAAGACAATGGGCCATAGACCTAGCGAGTTAACATTGTACTGTCCTGATGGTATGACAGTAAGACAATGGGCCATAGACCTAGCGAGTTAACATTGTACTGTCCTGATGGTATGACAGTAAGACAATGGGCCATAGACCTAGCGAGTTAACATTGTACTGTCCTAATGGTATGACAGTAAGACAATGGGCCATAGACCTAGCGAGTTAACATTGCACTGTCCTGATGGTATGACAGTAAGACAATGGGCCATAGACCTAGCGAGTTAACATTGTACTGTCCTGATGGTATGACAGTAAGACAATGGGCCATAGACCTAGCGAGTTAACATTGTACTGTCCTGATGGTATGACAGTAAGACAATGGGCCATAGACCTAGCGAGTTAACATTGTACTGTCCTAATGGTATGACAGTAAGACAATGGGCCATAGACCTAGCGAGTTAACATTGTACTGTCCTGATGGTATGACAGTAAGACAATGGGCCATAGACCTAGCGAGTTAACATTGTACTGTCCTAATGGTATGACAGTAAGACAATGGGCCATAGACCTAGCGAGTTAACATTGTACTGTCCTGATGGTATGACAGTAAGACAATGGGCCATAGACCTAGCGAGTTAACATTGTACTGTCCTAATGGTATGACAGTAAGACAATGGGCCATAGACCTAGCGAGTTAACATTGTACTGTCCTGATGGTATGACAGTAAGACAATGGGCCATAGACCTAGCGAGTTAACATTGTACTGTCCTGATGGTATGACAGTAAGACAATGGGCCATAGAACTAGCGAGTTAACATTGTACTGTCCTAATGGTATGACAGTAAGACAATGGGCCATAGACCTTTCTTTCGCCAAACAAGTGTTCTCGTGTTTCATGAGCATGACGTCAGTTTATGAATAGTCAAATATAATGAATGACGTTGATTTACACAAGGTAAACACCCGTAAATAATCGTAAATATTTCGATTTGTATTCATTCTTTATCTCACACACCCAACCACGGACTGAATTGTAAAACTCCCTAGCTACAAGTTGGAAAAGTAATCATTAAAACAATTCACCTTAAAACAAAATGCTGATTTGTGCACGCAAATAACGTAGAAAAAACATAGCCGTATATGTTGTCTATGTCCTATTAAGCTATAAATAACTGAACTCTGCGTGAACGAAGTTGATTTGCAAGAGTTGTTCCATTGAGCAAGGTTTTGTTTGGTTTTTCTGTGGCTCTAAAGATATTACATGCCGAATTTAATATTCAAGAGACATGCTAGAATGGGGGACATACAGAGTAGGTACAGAGAGAGAGAGAGAGAGAGAGAGAGAGAGAGAGAGAGAGAGAGAGAGAGAGAGAGATATGAAATTTTACTAAAAATAATAATAATAATAATAGTGAATCATTTATATAGCGCATTCCTCCACCAATGTGGAGCTCTATGCGCTTAGCAAAAAAAAAAATTAAGAAGCAACAAATTCAACAACAACACGAAATAATCGCTCACGCACATGCAAATAGGCATACACATACACACCCCACCCACACATACACGCACGTACCGGCACAGGAGGGAGTATATAAAACCAATGGGATGCTATTGAAATGTTCACGGGAAAGCATATACACAAATTATGCCCTACAGGGTAACATGTATTCTATTGAAAATATCAGGGAGGGGGGGGGGGGGGGGGGGGGGGGGGGAACTAAAACAAAGTTGATTCTTTTTTTTAAGAAAGGAAAAGAAAAAGCCTGCTATAAATAGATGAGAGGGACTATCAGAACATATAGGTAGTTGATAAACTACAAATATATATATTATGTAGACAGACAAGCTTACATTATGTTCGTGACAAGAAATGATGACAGACAACACGCTCTGTGACTGGTTGAGTGGCGTGACCGGTGAAATGATAAGTGTCACGGGCAGCTTGACTGATGTCACGTACATCTGAATAGGTCTTACAATAGCTCTAAGTCACACACCTGTCCCACTTCCAAGGTTTGTGTCTCTACACACACACACACACACACACACACACACACACACACACACACACACACACACACACACACACACACACACACACACACAGTGACACACACACACACACACACACACACACACACACACACACACACACCACGTGTTACAAGCGCTTACACGTGTTTGTGAACGAACGCGCGTGCTCATTTGCTTATACGTACAGATTCTTACGCACTACTTTCTTTAAAGATACACTGACGCAACACGATTAAGTCCCTTGGTTTTTTCCTGGGTAGCTGTGACCCACATACAAATGCCCCCAACTTGAAATTGAGGCTGCTCTTTAAAATGATGTTTCGTTTTCGATTTGGGGGCATTTGTATGGGAGTGAACCCTGGTCAAAACAAGATTTCTTCCCAGCTATAAGAGGGGAAACACGTGAAACTCGTGATTTTCACACGTGATCTGGTGGGTCTTTGATACGTTTCCACACACGCAGGCGCATAAACACACTCGCCCGTGCACACTCATTCTTTCACACACATATATTCACATACTCACACATACATTCACGCGCTCATGCACACACGCACACATATGAATGCACACGCTTGCTCCCATGCACAAACATACGTACACGCACCTATTTGTACACACATGTACTCAAATAAATAAAATAAAGTTTGTATGGATGCTTAATAATATTCCAGAGTATCTAAAGACGTTGATAGGTAACTGAAGGAAACTGGGTTTTTTTTGTTATTAAGCTACATTTTAATACAATGTTGCAATTTTGCTTGGACATTATTTCCAGTTAATTACATAAAATAATATTGTTTAGACAAAGATATACCTGATTTAAATGTTTTATTTTCAAAAGAAACATGAACAACGACATAACTGAAGCAACAACAAGCACATGATATACTTGATTTATAAGCAGTAGCCAATCAACGAATATGACTTTGTATCGTTTTTAACACTTTCACCGCCAGCCTGTTTCAGCCATAAATGTCCATGAAATGTACCTGGGTAGAGAACAAAATCCATCTGCAGTATTGGGGATTCTTCTGAACACATAAAAAATAGGGTCTATCCTTACTTCCCAAAACTAAGACAATAGGGCCTTTGGATAATAGACCCCAATTTGTTGCCTTTTGGTGACATAGGTGTTAAATAACTGTGGTGCTAAAATGCGACTTTGGCGGTGAAAGGGTTAATTAATTCAAGTCAAGGCTATCGCATAGAGCTTCCTCGGAGCATCCAATAAACAAAACGGCAACATTCATAGTTGATTAAGCTACATAAATCCTTCACCAATGGTCGATAGCATTGCGCGAAAACAAAACACGGGCATCGTTCTTAGGGTATTATCCCGAACCATTTGGCCACTTTTCATAACTAACGGTCCATAAGTTCCGACTGTGTACACTAAGAACACCTTTTTTTCTGCACAAACGAGCACACGCATGCTTATTTTGACAGACAGACAGACAGACAAAGAAGCATGCAAGGGCATCGCCGAGCGGCAGCAACGCATTGTGACAATGCAAACCCGGCCAGAGTTATGTCCTCACCATCCCCCCCCCCACCCCCCAATAAACACACCACTTTCCACCCTTACAGAACGCATAAAATACATAGCCCACAGTTTAAACGATTCTGTTCAGTAGTTCAAGAGATACAGATGAACTTTTATGCAAACTTCCTTGCACCATGGTACACCACCACACAAAATTTTAAGCGATTCTGTTCACTAGTTCACGAAATAAAGCTGAGGGGAAATTACATAGCCCAAAGAAGGAAATTTCGGTTTTGAAGGTCAAGGTCAGCACGGTGTTGATTAACGAAAGGAAGCTTCCTTTTCAAGCTGTCTACCCCTCTGCCAATTTTAATCAAAGTCCAAACAGTAGTTTTTAAGATAATCGATACACAGACACACAGACACACACACACAACACACAAACCAATCGCAAAACCCCGGCCTCTGGCCGGGTAATAAACCTTCTTTGGGACGCAGGTGTTCCTGTTTTTAAAGAATTTGAAGTGTGAAACGGAGCTACAAAATGTACTCTCTCTCTCTCTCTCTCTCTCTCTCTCTCTCTCTCTCTCTCTCTCTCTCTCTCTCTCTCTCTCTCTCTCTCTCTCTCTCTCTCTCTCTCTCTCTCTCTCTCAGTCCACTCTCAGTCCGACTCCCCTCCCCTGTAACGTGTTGTTTTGTGCTCAAAAGCCTATACACATTAATATGTTCATTGTATGGTGTTCACTATTCTCTCTTATGTTCTTGCATAGTTATGCGGGGATTGTCTTTAGCCATGACAAGCTCCTAACACAACATCATCAGTCAAAATTCCTCCGAAATGGGAATGTGGCTACTCATGTGGCGGGGTAATCAAAAACGGTGACGCACGTAATTTTCTCATCCCTAGCTGGTGCACTTGTATCATAGTGGCCAAGTGCTTCGGCTGTTGGGATGATCCCTGGAGTCTTTAAGCCAGGGTTCAACAACAACAACAACAACTATTCTCTCAGTTTCTCTGTCTGTCTGTCTGTCTGTCTGTTTCTCTCTCTCTCTCTCTCTCTCTCTCTCTCTCTCTCTCTCTCTCTCTCTCTCTCTCTCTCTCTCTCTCTCTCTCTCTCTCTCTCTCTTATGTTCGCTTATAATGGAGTTCTTCGTTCTGATGATTTGTTATCATTGTTGTTTTTTCCTTTCGTAACCCCCTCCCCTCTGACATGGGCAGAAGGCCTGGATCAGTAAACTTTGTGCAATGTGTGTGTGAATTGTGTGTGAGTCTCTCTCTCTCTCTCTCTCTCTCTCTCTCTCTCTCTCTCGCTCTTTTTATGCATTTTATACTTTCTATCTGATTTCATTTTCTTGTTACTTGGCTTTTCGTTTTCCCCTTGAGGGCATGGTGTAAAAAAGCTTGAGCTTATCCGTTTACCCTCATTAAACATTCGTATTCGTATTCGTAAACATTCGTATTCTCTCTCTCTCTCTCTCTCCTCTCTCTCTCTCTCTCTCTCTCTCTCTCTCTCTCTCTCCTCTCTCTCTCTCTCTCTCTCCTCTCTCTCTCTCTCTCCCTCTCTCTCTCTCTCTCTCTCTCTCTCTCCCTCTCTCTCTCTCTCTCTCTCTCTCTCTCTCTCTCTCTCTCTCTCTCTCTCTCTCTCTCTCTCTCTCTCTCTCTCTCTCTCTCTCTCTCTCTCTCTCTCTCTCTCTCTCTCTCCCTCTCTCTCTTTCTCGGGGTTGGGAAATTATAGAGGAGATATCCGAGGAGACGGACAGACGAAGACCTACTACTCTTTATTTTTCTTTCCACCACACATGGTCCACTTTCTTTTGTCGTTGGGACTCCTAATGGTACAAGTCGCCCCATGCCGGTACTATTGTCGCGGGTCACTGGCTGACTGATTCAGGCCCTTGGGGGGGGGGGGGATATACGTCTATAGGGTAGGGGTAGTACCAGCCACCTACAATCACCACGAGTCCACCCACATCCCCTCTCCACCACACCACCACCCCCTTCCAATACCCACCCCCACCCATGTGAAAATAATGCTTTACGCCCTCTTCGGCCTTTGGGCCATGTGGGGCAACCCCCACCCATCCCCTCCGCATTAGGCTTTGTATCGCTAGGGGTCCCTGCCACACCCTGACACTCTTAGTTCATCCTGAGTAATAGGGGGGGGGGGGGGGGGGGGGGGGGGGGGGGGGGGGATAAAATGTCTTTTAGAGATCTACCAAGTGAAAGGCTATTAAATACATAAATGGAGACTTATGTGTCTGGCAGGTAACCTATTTCGGGTGCAATCGTGAGAAAGCAGTTTTTTGTGTGTGTGTGTGTGTGTGTAATAATGATAATAAACGGATATTATATAGCGCTTTTTATCGAGCACAAAGCGCTTTACAATCGCCATTGAAACACTCACAGACAGATACATACGCGCTCACACACGCACACACGCACACACACACACACACACATACACGCACACACACCTGTTCGGAAGAGCGGTCTTGGGTGCACGCACACTCAAACTCGTGCACACGCACCAAATTACATACGTACATACATCGCCCAATCACACGCACGCACACGCACGCACACGCACGCACACACACACACACACACACACACACACACACACACGCATCAGCACACACACACACACACACACACACACACACACACACACACACACACACACACACACACACACACACACACACACACACACACACACACACACACACACACACACACACACACACACACACACACACACACACACACACACACACACACTTCCACAACAAAAGCACATGCACACGTGCAGGCCTTAACCTCAGAGAGAGAGAGAGAGAGAGACGTACGCACACTCACACTCACACTCTCTCACACACGTGCACACGCACAGACTGCACGCTGACACCCACACGCATACCCACACTGACACACAGACATACACGGACACACACACATGAGGGGGGGGGGGGGGTGTTATTGGAAAGACTGCCAAAATATATGGCTTTTCAGGTTTGTTTTGAACGATGCAAACTTACGTTGATATACAGGCACATACAGATACGCGTATACCCATCCACCCACCCGCCAACCTCTTCCCAAACACACACGCACGCACGCACACATACACTCACACACACACACATGCATGAGAGAGAGAGAGAGAGAGAGAGAGAGAGAGAGAGAGAGAGAGAGAGAGAGAGAGAGAGAGAGAGAGAGAGGGAGAGAGAGAGAGCGAGAAGGAGAGAGGGAGAGGGAGAGGGAGCGTATTCCTACATGGCATGTTCATACTTCAAATTCTTTCAAATCAGGACTACCTGGTAATACATCACACACACACACACACACACACACACACACACACACACACACACACACACACACACACACACACACACACACACACACACACACACACACGCATATTTCTTTGTCTGTCTGTATATCTGTCATAATGAGCATGAGAGTGTGCTCGTTATCGTGGAAACAAAAGGGTGTGCTAGTGTGTGTAGCCTAAACTTATGGACCGGTCGTTATGAAAAGTGGCAAAACAGTGACCGTTGACCTTCATGATCGAACTTGGCCTAGATCTTCCTACTACCTACCCGCATGCAAAATTTGAGCACCCTAAGTCCATCCGTTCAAACGCTAGAGAGGATACATACAAACATACAAACACCACCTCAGACACGAGTGAAAACATTACCAATCCGCTCTCTACGATCACGGTTGGCAATCAGCAAGAAAGTCATACTACCAACATTCCAATACAAAGTAATAAAGTTTTTTAAAAAAACCACAAAGACACCCAACCTCGTTCACCAGCACTGCCACTCTTTGATAACACCTCACCCTCGTTCACCAGCACTGCCACTCTTTGATAACACCCCACCCTCGTTCACCAGCACTGCCACTCTTTGATAACACCCCACCCTCGTTCACCAGCACTACCACTCTTTGATAACACCCCACCCTCGTTCACCAGCACTGCCACTCTTTGATAACACCCCACCCTCGTTCACCAGCACTGCCACTCTTTGATAACACCCCACCCTCGTTCACCAGCACTGCCACTCTTTGATAACACCCCACCCTCGTTCACCAGCACTGCCACTCTTTGATAACACCCCACCCTCGTTCACCAGCACTGCCACTCTTTGATAACACCCCACCCTCGTTCACCAGCACTGCCACTCTTTGATAACACCCCACCCTCGTTCACCAGCACTGCCACTCTTTGATAACACCCCACCCTCGTTCACCAGCACTGCCACTCTTTGATAACACCCCACCCTCGTTCACCAGCACTGCCACTCTTTGATAACACCTCACCCTCGCAGAAACTAATTAAAATGTAAACAAGCAACAGGACGGAATGCACCAATACATGCGTACACATGGCCCATACTCTCTCTCTCTCTCTCTCTCTCTCTCTCTCTCTCTCTCTCTCTCTCTCTCTCTCTCTCTCTCTCTCTCTCTCTCTCTCTCTCTCTATATATATATATATATATATATATATATATATATATATATATATATATATATATATATATATATAGTAAAATTTGATAAAACTTTTTTGTCCAAATGTCTTTAAAAAAAAATTATTAAAAAAAAAAATGTTTTTTTAAAGACATTTGGACAAAAAAGTTTTATCAAATTTTACTAGTTGTGCATTTCAAATGCTCCAACTTTCAAGTCCTTTAGATCAGAGGCATGGTGCACAGCAGTATACCGAGATTTTATTTCAAATCTATTTTTAGCCTTTTGGACAAAATCTAATTTTATCCTTTTGGACACCATCTCAGTTGCTGGCCCTCTCTGATCGTGTCGTTTATCTTTTCATATTTGAACATTGTAATGTTCACCTTTTTACATAAGATTCTTATTTCTATTGTTTTATCTGAGTGCTGGTTTGGCTTTTTGGAATTTTTGCTAATATACAACAGGGGAAACCCTTCCCACTGTGGAAGGACCTTGGTGTTGAGGTGAAAATTTCACATGACATGGGTAAGATCCCAATGCCGTGTTCACCTGACGAGATCCTCATCGGATCGAAACAGCTGTCGTGGACTGGGCTCTGTCTGCCTCCCCCACAAAGGGAGGAAAAGCCAAACTAGCACTCTATGTTTTTTAGAACATAGATCAAGAATCCAAGTTCTTGTAACTGGTCCTGATTCTAATGTTCGATTATACTAGTTGTGCATTTCAAATGCTCCAACTTTCAAGTCCTTTAGATCAGAGGCATGGTGCACAGCAGTATACTGAGATTTTATTTCAAATCTATATATATATATATCACTTTCTCTCTCTCTCTGGTATTATTCTGAAAAATTGTCATTGTCTCAGAATTGTTTCCCTTTAAATGAATTGTACTCCATTTAAACCACCAATTCAAGTTCACCATTGTTAATTATTATCCAAGTTTGCTTTTAATTCCCATTTTTGAGTCTTTTTCAGTTATTTCATGTGCCCATTTTTGTTCCTTTTTTTTATGTCAAATTTTCTTCCTTAATGCATGGTATGAATGTGTGAGTGAGAGGACAAGGTGCAAAGGAGCTATTGTAGCTTATCCTTTTTACCCTCGATAAAACATTCGTATTCGTATCTCTCTCTCTCTCTCTCTCTCTCTCTCTCTCTCTCTCTCTCTCTAACATTGTTATTACTTTATTTATTTGTGTGTTTGTTGTTTATCTATTGGGGCCCCGGAGGTTGTTTATGTTTGTTTGCTCTATAACTTTCAACCTGAGACGACCACAACCAGTGATGTCATTGCCTATCGCTTCCTTCAATAGCACAGAAGGCTTTCTGGAGAGTTAAGCCTTAACTGCTTTAATTTCAGTGTTGGTTTTGAAACCAGTGGACCGTGGACAAGCTGACGCTTTTAGTGCGAAGTCAGAATGACAAAGCGATTTTTTTTCTTTCAAAGACACCCCTCCCATTCCCCTCAACATCCCTCCCTCATGTTTCTCCTGGCTCCTCCCATCTACTATTAAAGGGACACCCTGACGGATGAGTTTTTGCAAGAAACACGTCGAGATCATCAGGAAAACACCCTTTACAGAGATCGCAACACTCACTTTGCTCTGGTTTCCCAGAAATCAAACCGTCAAATCGGCGATGCATCCTTGGCGGAGGTGCTGGAAGACAAATTCTTCCATTGATAGAGAGGGCATGTGCCTTCTCTTTTCAAATGGCCGCCTGAGTTTAGACCAAATCGTTTGCACGAAAGTTTTACAATGCAAGCATTTTTATTCATCCTTTTTCTATACAGTTTACCTAAAGGATTTTTGCTCACAACAACGAAAATAGCTCCAAATTATTTTTACTGCACTACAAAAAAGAAAAAGCTTCAACCACAATGAGTGACCTCCACCCACCCCATCCAAACTGGCTTCTCTCTCCGGCATCTCCGCCAAGGAGGAATCGCCGTTTTTGACGGTTTGATTTCTAGGAAACCAGAGCAAAGTGAATGTTCCGATCCTTGAAAAGGCTGTCATTCTTGTGAAAAAACCTCATCCGTCAGGGTGCCCCTTTAAATTCGCGTTCTCGGGTATATAGTAGTGGGGTAGTGGCTAGAAAATGCGATATTTGCTAGGTGCATGGGGGTACGGGTAAGGGATGGAGGGGTGGTGGGGTTGGGTGTGTTTTTTTCATGTAAAAATCTTTTGCCAATGAATACGTGCCTCTATTCTGTACTCTATACTCTGTAATGTAGGCTTTGCAAAGTAACGTAGGCCTATCAGAAACGAGTGCTAGTTGTATTTTGATGTTTTAATTGACATCTGACGCCGAGTACCATTTAAATTTAAAAAAATAAAAACAAACAAAAAACCAAGTTTAATGGAAGTTGAGTGGGAAATAAAAGATAGATATGAATCAGTGATAAACTTATAAAATATTTCTCCCTTTGTCTCTCCCCCTCCCTCCCTCCCTCCCTCCCTCTCTCCCACCTCCTGTCCTCCCTCTCTCTCTCTCTCTCTCTCTCTCTCTCTCTCTCTCTCTCTCTCTCTCTCTCTCTCTCTCTCTCTCTCTCTCTCATTCAATGTACTTCAAAATGATAACGGAGCGATTCACACTAAGGGATTAATCTCCAAAATCAATGTCTGATCATGTTCTTCAAAGTAGAAGTTGCCAGGTGCAAATGAAACAAAAGGGCTACACTATTAATTACACAAACGCAGTATCAGGGTAGATTGGGTAGGGCAGAAAGAACAATGGAATCAAGAGTACCGAAACATTGCAAACCTCCGCCTAGGGATATCTTTTCTAAAGCTCAACTAACAACAAGTGTATACAAGAAACTGAAACAGACTGCAACGTCACTGGAACATACAACAAACAAACAACTACACGACAAGTGTAAAGTGACGTTATTTTATTCACAAGAGACAAAACAAAACTACTGGATATTTCGGCGAATGCGCCTTTATCAACATAGACAAACAATTAAACAGCAAATACAGCAAAAGGAGCAAAAAGCAGGCAACAGAAGGAGCAAAAACCATCAAGATCAAAATAAAAACAATACTTCCCCTCTACAGTCCAACGCGTAAATGATACAACAAAGTTGAAACCAAAAGGGTAAACAAGGGCATACTACGAGAATATAGAAAAGTGGAGAAAAAAACGTTCTCTTTGGATAATACTAATGCGCAATATTTATCATACTGCTATCAGTGATAGGTTATATTAAGCTTCAGAAACTGATAACTTCTTGACTCTTTCATTGTCATGTATTGCCTATGATGAGCTGTTTGTTTTTTCGTTTTTTCTTCCTATTTTTGCACGAATTTTCTCTGATTTGCATGTATGTTGATGGGATGAAAGAGTGAGTGAAAGCAGGAATCGTGGGATGAATAAAGAGAAGGAATACAGACTATTGTTGAATACTAAGAATATAGAAAAGTGCTTCTGTCTGAGTGAAATTCCAGATAACGTGGCGGTACCATAGCCGATGAGATTTAACCGAGGCGTGGTTACTGCTACACTTATCTGCATTGTTAAAAATTCGGGACTTTACTGGTGTTGCACTGCCTCCGGGC
>CM065689.1:53260041-53270041 GCA_017654935.2 Phymorhynchus buccinoides | reverse complement strand
ACTTAAATGCTTCTGTGACTCTAAGCAAATAACCAACTCCTTTAACATCCCATTTATGAGTGTTCATGAGGTTTTCACAGAACTCAGTACATTAAAGCAATCTTGCCGAGGATTAGATGGAATTGATAGTAAACTCTTAAAAATAGCTGCTCCAATTATTTCCGAATTCTTAACATATATTTATAACCTTTGTATTGATAAATGTACCTTCCCACAAGCATTAAAGAACTCTAAAGTTATTCCAATTTTTAAGTCAGGGGATACATCTGATCCCTCAAATTATCGCCCAATATCCATTCTATCTATATTATCAAAGCCGCTAGAAAAATACATTAAAAATAATATTCAATCCCACTTTAGTCAGTATGATTTATTTCACCCAAATCAAAACGGTTTTAGACAAAACCATTCTTGTCATACTATGTTAAGTAATCTCACTGAGAAATGGCATTCTAACATAAATCATGATTTGGTTACTGGCGTAATTTTTATCGATTTTGCTAAAGCGTTTGATACTATAGACCATAAATTTCTCACCATATTTGTTTTATGTATGGCTTAAGTAATAAGGGTGTAAAGCTAATAACGTCTTTCATTAGCGACAGAAGACAGGCAGTTACTCAAGATTCATCTAGACCTAGAACAAATCTATTCATGTCCTCATTAGTCCACTCAGGAGCAAAATTGTGGAACGATATGCCTAACCACATAAAACAGAAACCGAGCTTGTCATCTTTCAGAAAGGCATATCATAAATACTTGATGGACCAATTATAAATCTGTGTTGTCTTATTTTACCTTACGAATTACAATACATATGTTCACAATACACGTTTAATTATGTTTATATATACATTCAAATGATATTACAAGGTGTAGAGAACATTTAAGATTTATGTGAACTGATATAGATGTACATGTACATAATATAAGAATTTGTATGCATGTATGTATGTGTGCTATAGGTTTGTGGGGGTGGGGTATGTGGGGGGTGCTTGTGGGTGTGAGTGTGGGGGGGGGGGGGGGGGGTAGAGACTGGGATGTGTTTTTTGTTTGTTTTTGTTTTTTTGGGGTGGGGTGGGGTGGGGGTGGGGGGTCTTTAATCTTGAATTACTGTTGTGTGGCCATTTTTGCCTTGTTGTATTATATTACTTGTATATTTTTGTCACTATTGTTGCCGGTTTTGTTGTTGTTTTTACGTTTTTGTTAATCATTTTCTTCATTAATTGTTTATTTGCTTGAGGGCAATAGTGTAAAAAAGCTACCCAGCTTATCTGTTTTACCCTCAATAAAAACATTCGTATTCGTATATTCGTATTCGTATTCGTATTCTCTCTCTCTCTCTCTCTCTCTCTCTCTCTCTCTCTCTCTCTCTCTCTCTCTCTCTCTCTCTCTCTCTCTCTCTCTCTCTCTCTCTCGTTTGCTTCAAAAGAGGGTCCTTTTGCACTTCACCAATATTTTGAACTACAATAAGTCTGTTGATGATCCCATGATGCACCAGGTCCATCCAAGCTACCGTGCCCCTTCCAGATGACCTGGCCGACTGTGAGCAGTGCACGTTCCGCATGGTGCGCCAGGCACGAGAGTGGGGATCAGGGTACCGCTTCTGGTCCTGTGCTGACGTCAGCATCCAGCATTCGGGTATGCACCATGATATACAGTCCAGAAGGAGACCGTCTCTAAATCACCTCCTTATACAATAATATCTGTACTGTTAAAAATTCGGGACTTTCCTGATGTTGCATTGCCTCCGGGTATTGCCTCCAGGATCGTTCCCACCATCTTTATATCTACTAATGTCCCATATTGTGTCTGTTTTAGACCGGAGGACGTTAAAACAGATTTTTTATTCTTCTTTCTATAAATCACATAGAAAACGAGATTTCATTTTTCATTTTTTTTTCAGGTGATGGCTACAAATTCCAACTGGTATTGGCAGTATGATATTTAAGAAGTGTTATGGTAAAATAAAATCGCCTCTGACATCCTGAATGTCGCAAATTCTATCTTTAAACGGTTAGAAGAAGAGACAATGGAATTATTCGCTTAGTTACGAGAGTTGTGCATCGAAGTTTGAGTGTTTTTGGAACTTGGGAGACCCTTAGGCATAGTTGCAGGGTGTGTGTGTGGGGGGGGGGTGGGGGGGCTGTGCAGGAAGGTGGTCACCAACTTGAATTGTCATAGCAAGTGTCAGTCTTTATTTAGCTGTGACAGTGGTCCCCGCACAGCCACACCTTCCTGCAGCCACACCAGGGCTCTCCCTAGATAAACAAAAAACAACAACTCAACTTTCGCTGTACAGCCATAGCGACTCAGCAATTCATTGCACTAGCTCTGTTGTCTATATGTCTTTATCAATGGTCAGTTGGTTGACAACGGTTGTTGATATTAAAACCGAAAATTCCCAAATTGCAGCCGAAAGCTTGTTGTGTTGTGCTTTGTTTTCCCCCCTAATTATAGACTATACCTTTTAGGCATCACACACGCGCGCACGCGCGCAAGCACACACACACACACACACACACACACACACGCACGCACGCACGCACGCACGCACGCACGCACACACACACACGCGCGCGCACACGGACACACACACACACACACACACACACACACACACACTTACCAACTCACTCACAAACGTGTAAGTAGCACATAATTATGCATATAGTACGCCCAATCCGTGAAATTGCCTATTTTCATGAAATGGGCAAAATGTTTTGCCCAATTCATCAAATGGACAACGTATATCACATATTTTCAATTTCCATTCACACAGGTATCGATTAAGGTTGATTCAACAGTAGCACATTTTTTACATTGTATTTTTCACCCCCATCCTGTCCCCAACTCCACCAAATGTTGTTCTGGGGCATGCCTGAGCCACATGTTATATCAAACGTTTAATCAACTTATGTCTGAATAAAAGAAGTGCAACCTCATCTTTAGGTATTATTACCCGGCCAGAGGCCGGGGTTTTGCGATTGGTTTGTGTGTGTGTGTGTCTGTGTGTCTGTGTATCGATTATCTTAAAAACTACTGTTTGGACTTTGATTAAAATTGGCAGAGGGGTAGACAGCTTGAAAAGGAAGCTTCCTTTCGTTACTCAACACCGTGCTGACCTTGACCTTGAAGTTTGACTTTGAAAACCGAAATTTCCTTCTTTAGGCTATGTAATTCCCCCCAGCTTTATTTCGTGAACTAGTAAACAGAATCGCTTCACATTTTGTGTGGTGGTGTACCATGGTGCAAGGAAGTTTGTATAAAAGTTCAGCTGTATCTCGTGAACTACTGAACAGAATCGCTTCAAATCTTGGGCTATGTATTTTATGCGTTCTGTAAGGGTGGAAAGTGGTGTGTTTATTGGGGGGGGGGGGGGGGACATAACTCGGTGCAAGGAAGTTTGTATAAAATTTCAGCTGTATCTCGTGAACTACTGAACAGAATCGCTTCAAATTTTGGGCTATGTATTTTATGCGTTCTGTAAGGGTGCTAGTGAACAGAATCGCTTCAAATTTTGTGTAGTTGTGTACCATGGTGCTAGGAAGTTTGTATAAAAGTTAATCTGTATCTCGTGAACTACTGAACAGAATCGCTTCAAATTTTGGGCTATGTATTTTATGCGTTCTGTAAGGGTGGAAAGTGGTGTGTTTATTGGGGGGTGGGGGGGGGGGGGGAGAGGACATAACTCGGTGCAAGGAAGTTTGTATAAATGTTCAGCTGTATCTCGTGAACTACTGAACAGAATCGCTTCAAATTTTGGGCTATGTATTTTATGCGTTCTGTAAGGGTGGAAAGTGGTGTGTTTATTGGGGGGTGGGGGGGGGGGGAGAGGACATAACTCTGGCCGGGTTTGCATTGTCACAATGCGTTGCTGCCGCTCGGCGATGCCCTTGTTTTTCATTTGTTTGAACCCATTCTTAATCTCTGTATGTTAACGAACAAAAATCTTTTTTTTTAATTCATATTGCTTTTCTAAATGGCAGCTTTTAAATTGGCTGTTTCACAAACTGGGCAAGTAGTTGTGCCCATTTCATGAAATGGGCAATTTCACGGATTGGGCGTAACACATATACAATGCATGTCTTGATTCATCTGTCATCTCACCTATTGTGTGTTCAGCTCTACCAGAGGAGGAACAATGCTCAGGCAATGGCTACTTGGACGGGGGAGCGTGCACATGCAACCCACTATACAGTGGAGACCGTTGCCAGTTCAAAGGTAAGGCCAGGCGTTTGGCTAGAATTACGTTTCTGCCTGTCTATCTGTCTGTCTGTCCGTCCGTCCATCGATTTGTCTGTTTACGCCTGTTTGTCTGTATGTCTGTCTGTTTATGAAGGCCCCAATATTAGTCTATGATTCTTCTTCTTCTTCTTCTTCTTCTGTGTTCCCTGGTCATATGGCTATAATGGGTAAGGTACGTATACATCCATTTTTTAGTTCTCACCCATCTCCCCGCTGCATGCAGCCGACACATTCCGATACATTGTGATAAATTGTTCTTCTGTTCAGTACATATGATATTGGACATACGTTTTAAAATTTTTAAGGAGACGAATTCTTGTCAAATATGTACTTTAAACACACACACACACACACACACACACACACACACACACACACACACACACACACACACACACACACACACACACACACACACACACACACACACACACACACATATAAACGACCTGCCATGCTTTGTCAATAGTAAATGTGAAATGTTTGCAGATGACTCATCCCTTCATACTAGTGATATGAATGCTAACAGGCTAGTAAGTAAACTTCAAAATGATGCTCAAAATGTTTTTAACTGGACACAATTAAATCACATGTCAATTAATGCCAATAAAACGAAATGCATGTACGTATCAACCAGACAAAAAAGACAAAAGATGAACTCCCAATTTCCACCACTATTTATTTGCAGCAACAAAATTGAAGAAGTTGATTCACATAAAACATTAGGTGTTGTCATTGACAAAGATCTGTCTTGGACAGACCATATAAAGTCTTTAGGGAAAAGTCTGTCTAGAAAAATACTCCAGCTATCTAAGATTAAACATTTCCTTGATAACCATTCTCGTAAACTATTCTTTAATGCTCACATACTCTCCATGATCGATTATGCTTCAACATTATGGGATAGCTGTAGTGATACAAATTTAAAGATTATCAATCGTATGTACAAAAAAGCAATTAAAATAATTTTATTAAAATCAAGTTCACTTACCTATGAAGACTACAAACAACTAGATATACTAACTTTTCAAGACAGACTTTTCCTCAAAAAGGCAATCTGCATGCATAATATTGTCAACGGAAATGCTCCAAAAAAGATAACAGATAAATTTACGACAAACACAAGCAGACACACCCATTTACTCTCATTCCCTCGACCAAATAATAATCTATTCAAATCTAGTCTCCTCTATTCGGGTGGAGATTTATGGAACAAACTACCCTCCATTTAAAAAAAACATGAAAACAAGAACTACTTCAAGAAAAAAATGAAAATGTATCTCTTTAACAGAACATAATTGATAACTTTATTCCAATTATTTAAAAGAATGGAAACGTAGCCTACATAACATATTTTGGTAAGTAAATGTGATGTTTTAAATGTTTCGTTATTGATGTTGATGTATATATTGTACATAATATGCTATTCGCATATGTCCCCATCCTTTTTCCTGTTTTTGGTGTGTGGAATATTTGCTTGTTTCTTTAATTAATTGTTTACTTGTATATTTTCCTTTTCTTGTTCGCTACTTTGGAATGTTTAGTTCTTTATTTTTTCTTTATATCATTTTTTATGGATGGCTTGTTGAAAAAAAGCATGTTTTGCTTATACAATGTTCCCATCTGGAAATAAAATTTTGACTTGACTTGACTTGACACACACACACACACACACACACACACACACACACACACACACACACACACACACACACACACACACACACACACACACACACACACACACACACACACACACACACACACACACACACACACACACACACACACACACATACCTCCTGTGTTTGCCACTCTCGGTCTCAAAGTCTGGTGCTTTTCCGTTTCATGACAATAACCCTATCCTTGATCCTAACCCTATCCCTTTCCCGAGAATGGCAGAATGTTGCTTCTCAGTGAAATGTTTCAATGCCAAAAAATTGATGGGGGGGGGGGGGGGGGGTATAGACTACAACATAGCCTTCCACCTGAACTACTGCACCGCACATAATTTGTAGCCAACAAGCAAAGGCTCGATAGTTCACCTTCCAGTTCCTTGTTTCTCTGAGAGCCGTGTACTGCACTCTGCCAGTCCTTTCTGTCTTTACACTATCATGTTTTGGATACTGAGCATAGTGGCGTTTTTTTCCAGACGAGTGCATGTACGACGCTGACTGCGGGCCACACGGGAAATGTGAGGACACCCGCGCTACCTCCTACCCCAAAAAACAGTGCTACTGTGCCATGGGATGGTTCGGCCCCACATGCCAGCATGGTAAATAATGTTGTGTCCGTCTCTTCTTCGTCGTCGTCTTCTTCTTCTTCGTTTTCTCCTCCTCCTCCTCCTCCTCCTCCTCCTCCTCCTCCTCCTCCTCCTCCTCCTCCTCCTCCTCCTCCTTCTTCTTCTTCTCCTTCTTCTTCTTCTTTTTCTTCTTTTTCCTTCCCCTCTTCCTTCTCCTCTCCTTCTCCTCCTCCTCCTTCTCCTTCTCCTCCTCCTCCTCCTTCCTCTCCTCTTCCTCCTCCCTCTCCTCCTCCTACGTCTCCTCCTTCTCCTCCTCCCCCTTCTTCTTCTCCTTCTTCTTATTCGTCTCCTCCTCCTCCTCTTTCTCCTCTTCCTTCCTCTTCTTCTTCTTCTCTTCTTCTTCTTCTTCTTCTTCTTCTTCTTCTTCTTCTTCTTCTTCTTCTTCTTCTTCTTCTTCTTCTTCTTCTTCTTCTTCTTCTTCTTCTTTCTTCTTCTTCTTCTTCTTCTTCTTCCTCCTCCTCCTCCTCCTCCTCCTCCTCCTCCTTCTTCTTCTTCTTCTTCTTCTTCTTCTTCTTCTTCTTCTTCTTCTTCTTCTTCTTCTTCTTCTTCTTCTTCTTCTTCTTCTTCTTCTGTGGTGGTGACCAACTCCTTTATATAGAAGTCATTGTACAGTTTCACTTTGTCTCTTTGTCAGTCTATAAAACGATGTCCACATTAACATCCTGAAAAAATACAGGAAATTGTAATTGAATTATTGAAGGCTAACAGAGGCTTCTTCAGTAATTTGACACATTATCTCCTCTTGTTGAGATAAAGGTAGATATTGCCCTCGTAACAGCATATTAATTTTATAGAAAAGGCAAGCTTGCTCATGTGTCTCTGAATACATTTAATTAACCAACTCATGTGTCACTTAGATGACAGCATCAGCAACATTTACTCAAAGCTATATTCCTAGGTAGGTAGGTAGGTAGGTAGGTAGGTAGGTATAGTTTATAGTCACAGAGGCGTCTCTGTGAAATTCGGGTTGTTCCCACCTGGCGAGCGTGTTGCAGCCAGAGGCG
Source organism: Phymorhynchus buccinoides (assembly GCA_017654935.2). Classification (NCBI taxonomy): domain Eukaryota; kingdom Metazoa; phylum Mollusca; class Gastropoda; order Neogastropoda; family Raphitomidae; genus Phymorhynchus; species Phymorhynchus buccinoides. The sequence continues at coordinate 53,262,487 of CM065689.1, read as the reverse complement.
CGCCACACAGTTTTTTTTGCATGCGATTTTTGTGTGACTGATGAGGAAGGAAATGGGAGGAGAGGGGTACATTTTAACCAAATGATAACATTTTCGTTGCCACTGGTATTAACTATGCCCATTGCACTATCACCAAACCGACCACCACGATTAGATACATGCGTGCATAAGAGAAAACGTTGTGCTGCAGCCTTGGGGCTCCGTTGCATCCGTTGTAGTTGCAGGTGACGAGGCATTCCTGGATTCGCTCCTCCTTGTCGCTGAAGAGGTTGCGGATGTGTCCGCAGTTATTGCCCCAGTCCGCGTCACTGCACTTCCGCACGATGAAGTGGGTGCCGTCCTGTCTGATGCCTTTGAGCTTGAAGCAGTGGGAGGTCTCGAAGAAGGTGTATTTACAATCACGGTGGATGAGGTGATAAATGCTCAGGTCCTGCCTGAACTCATCTTCACAGGCCAGGTTACTGCCAGCCACTGACACACCGACACATTATTCCTATAAATAAAGCTCCTTACATGTACCTTCCATTTCAGATAGCGTATTTCTTAGAAGACAAACCACGCCAACGCCCATGTAGAATGCCGTGATATTTCAAATATGTCTCTTATGTTTCCGCCTAAGTTTTAAGTATAGTCCTAAAGATTTGCTGCTCATAACATCTTGTATGACTGATTTGGACCTCAAACCTACAGTAGCCATACTCTGTTTTAACGAAGAGATAGGCCTGTGTATATGATGATAAAGTGAGTAGTCATTGGTTAGATGTCTTTGTGTTCCAGAATCTTCGGTGAAGATCAAGCCTTCAGACTTGAGCAGCTACACTGCACGTACTCTTTCGGACGACGCCGGTGTCACAGTCTACTATAAGATCATCCAGGTCAGTCAAGTTGTCAGCATAATCCTTTTCACCCATTTGGTTTAAACACATGTATTTATATAAAGAATCATATGACAACGCAGCATCAACAAGAAGATAATAGAGCACAACAAGCTTGCAGATTATACCAGGTGCTCGAAACATCTAAATGACATAGTATTGGCTGCAAGAAACACGATAAGCTCACTGGCATTATGAAGGACAAGCTTTAACAATGTGGTGAACACTAGGTAAAAGACAATGAAAAACACACTAGAAAACTAGGTAAAAGGGAATGAACAAGACAAATATAAATAGTTATAAACAACCAAACAAACGGATAAAAATGTACAACATCATAATGCAAAGTGGCAGGATGAGGTTGGTTGTATAAATGATATAGCAAACTCATCAAGCTTCAGCATCAAACAGATCCTGTTAAAAGCATACTAATTCAACCAGGGCTGCGTGTTATGCGATTCAGATTAAATCCACAGAACCCAGGAAAGCATTTAATCAATGAAATTCTTTCGACAGTTGCAAAAATGTACTAAGTGCAGATAGTATTTGTGAGTTTTAAGGATGGTTTTTATATTGGCTACCCATTTCACTCAATTCTTCGAAATTAAGATTGACTGCAGAGTGACAGCTAATTTAAGCAGTACGTGTCACAGAACTCTCCTTCATCAGCCTTAACCTTCCCTCAGCTGAATCAGCTACCCGTTTCAGAACTACCCGTTTGGAGGGTGAAAGAGGAGAAAGGAAAACATTTTGTTGAAGTTTCAATTTGTGACCCGGCACCACGAAAGGGACATTAAATCGCTGGGGCTCACAACAGGCTTGGAAAGTCAAAAATATAATTTTGTTTGTCAATTTTGAGTTATGGGTATTTTCGTGTTCTCTAATATCTTATCTTTCATACTTACATAGGCCAATCTTTAATATGATCTATAAATGGTCTTATAAGTGCTTTAAATGTGTGCTTGTGCTCGCGAGCAAGCGTGAGCGTGCTTGTGTGTGTGTGTGTGTGTGTGTGTGTGTGTGTGTGTGTGTGTGTGTGTGTGTGTGTGTGTGTGTGTGTGTGTGTGTGTGTGTGTGCGTGCGTGTGTGCGTGCGTGTGCGTGCGTGCGTGCGTGTGCGTGCGCGCGCGCGTGCGTGTGCGTGTGTGTGTGTGTGTGTGTGTGTGTGTTCAGATCTGAATTGCTTTGAGATGTTGCTTTGCCACTGCACTATGCTTATTGAAATGATTGAGGTTTGTTCATACATCATAGTTTGGAATTGTACTGTGTGTGTCATGATGTGGCTTGATGGCTGAAGCACATTGTAGTGATTTTGTATGTAATAGGTAGATCGGCTGATGTGTAATGTCATGAGATTGGTTGTGTATTTCGGAAAGACCTCTGTGTGTTGCAGTGCCATGCTGTGGCGGTAATGTAGTTGATTGACTGCCTTGTAATGATGTAAGGTTGATGTGATGTGATAAATGATGCCCGTAATCGTTAAATCTTCGGTTGAAACTAGGTCGGTTGAAGTGTGTTGTAGCGTTATCATGATCTAGTGTTGTAGTTCAACGATGATAGGACGGTGCGTGT
>CM065689.1:53235041-53255041 GCA_017654935.2 Phymorhynchus buccinoides | reverse complement strand
GAAAGCAAAGAGAAAAGGCAGAGTCAAAGAGAGTGACACATTAGAGGATGTTACAAGCACATATCTCCCAGAAGGTGGAGGAACTATTTATACCAAAAATACCCCCGGTATCCCCACGGGTGGAAAAAAGACTGTCGCCAACCTTTTAAAATGTCTATAGTTGCCTTCGCAAAGGGGAATAATGTTTGACGAAAGGACCTTTGCATTAAAAGTTGGGTTTTTTTAGTTAATAGACGATTTTCGGAAGAACAAAACCTAGGGGAGAGCACTTCGTGAAAATTAGAGTTGATTACCTCGACTTACTTGATCAAAACCATAGCAACAATGGCGGCATAGCGGCGAAGCTTGAAACCTCAGCATGCGACTCAGCGACTTGCAAACTTTTTTTTTTGGAGAAAAAATGAGGGGCGGCCAATATTCACAAACTGAGAGAACTTGCAAAATGTGAAGTAAAAATATAAATGACATCAATTTTAGAATGACGCATGGTATTCTAAGTGATGTAAGTCTGCTCAAACACACGAGGCGAGAGCTGGGGATCTACCTGAAGGTAGAGTAACTTCCCCTGTTTGACCAATTGAATTAGGCAAGATCACTCCCACACACCATGAAATTACTCCCCTTAATTATTTCCGAACAATTCCTATTAGCCAGTGTTTCTAGTAAAAATGATGTAGCTTAAATGGGCACCCTGACGGATAAGATTTTGCAAGAAACACGTCGAGATCACAAGAAAGACAGCCCTTTCAAGGATCAGAACACTCACTTTGCTCTGGTTTCCTAGAAATAAAACCGTCAAAACGGCGAGTCCTCCTTGGCGGAGATGCCGGAGAGAGTAGCCATTTTGGACGGGGTGGGTGGAGGCCACTGAGAGTGGTTGAAGCTTTTTCTTTTTTGTGGTGCAGCAAAATAAAAATGGAGCTATTTTCTTTGTTGTGAGCGAAACTCCTTTTGGTAAACTGTATAACATTATTTTTTAGAAAGGCTTGTATTGTGAACATTTCGTGCAAACGATTTGGTCTAAACTCAGGCGGCCATTAGTCTGATACATTTCAGTAAACAAATAGCCCATGTGTGTGTGTATGCGTGTGTGTGTGTGTTTCAATGAAAGAATATGACTTCCAGCACCTCCGCCAAGGAGGAATCGCCGATTTGACGGTTTGATTTCTGGGAAGCCAGAGCAAAGTGAGTGTTGCGATCTCTGTAAAGGGTGTTTTCCTGGTGATCTCGACGTATTTCTTGCAAAACATCATCCGTCAGTGTGCCCCCTTAAATGTGGGTGCAGTTTGAACGGAATAATAATTGCAACCTTGCTCTGTTCATTCAATCATCAGTCCTACACCCCATGGACTGTACCGACATTATCATTGCGAGCGCCAAGGGGGACTACTCTCGCATCGGCGATTACTACACCCGTGACCGCTCCACGCCCGTGCGGGACGAATACCTGGGCGGAGAAAATAGTCTGACTGCTGCTCTGGCCTGGGAGGACGACACGAACACCTGGATGCTCTTCAGGAGGAAATTGATTTGTAAGTGTTATGTGTTCTCTTGTCTTTGTATATAGTTCTCTCCTTCCCCCCTCCTCTCTCTCTCTCTCTCTCTCTCTCTCTCTCTCTCTCTCTCTCTCTCTCTCTCTCTCTATCTCTCTCTCTCTCTCTCTCTCTCTCTCTCTCTCTCTCTCTCTCTCTCTCGTGTTTTGCCCCAGGGCAGATTCGTGGAAAAAAGTTGTACGTGCTTATATCATTACCCTGTTTAAATAAAGTTTAGTTACGTTTCGTTTCGTTTCGTCTCGTCTCTCTCTCTCTCTCTCTCTCTCTCTCTCTCTCTCTCTCTCTCTCTCTCTCTCTCTCTCTCTCTCTCTCTCTCTCTCTCTCTCTCTCTCTCGATCATTTAAGTCATCGTTTAAATTAGAAAAGTATTTGTCAGCCATTACTATTAGTAAATTCCGTTATGCCTTAGCAAGATTGAGACTTGGACTGTGTGATCTAAACATCAATAACAGATATAATGAAAAATCAAAGAAATGCCCATTTTGTAACAAGATAGAGAGTGAATTTCATTTTGTGTTTGAATGTCAAACATATGCTTCTCTAAGAAAAAAACATTTATCAAAATACTATACGTTCGTAATCAATGAAGAATGTCTAGCTCGAATGTTACAATCTGATGACGTAATGCTCCTAAGAAATTTAGCAATGTATGCATTTCTTGATTTCAAGACTAGAGATATACATGTCAATAACTGAATAAGAGCTGAATACTGTATTTTTGTGACTGAATTGAAACATTTAATTTTGTTGCTTATTTTTATATATCAAATTAATTCCCTTGATTCTATTTGATTATGATGTAGGAAGTTACATCCCTTTTTCGTGATTCGTTTTTTGGTTCTCCCATGATAACGTGTACCCATTGTATACAGGCCGGTGGCCTTACGATTAAACTTTCCGACTTCCGACTTCCGACTTCTCTCTCTCTCTCTCTCTCTCTCTCTCTACAGGCCTATATTATCTATATGTCAGTGTGTGCGTGAATGCGCGCTTGCGCGTCCAGCTAACTCGAATTAGCCTTTGGACTGTTATTTGGCTATGTTAAGATGTGTATGTTATGTTATGTTATGTTATGTGTACTACTGTATCTGACTCCTTTTTATATACAGATGCATTATTATAGTAAATGGTCGTATTTTCTTTTTATGTGTCCTACAAAGCGCATTAGTGCAATAAAAAAAAATTAGGGGTCAACTGTCCCCGCTGCGAGTAGCGATTCAAATGACAGCGCGCAACTCTCGTGAAAGCATTATATATATACCGGCTGTGTTTTTAATTGATTAATTACCAGCCGTGAACGAAGAGAGCGAAGCTGATAATGTTTTCACTGCTGTCTGTGGCTATCTATCTATCTATCTATCTATCTATCTATCTATCTATCTATCTATCTATATCTATCTATCTATCTATATCTATCTATCTATCTATCTATCTAACTATATCTATCCATATCTATCTATCTATATCTTTATATCTATCTATCTATCTATATCTATCTATCTATGTATCATATATATCTATATATATATATGTATGTTAACACGATAGCGTTTGAATGGAAAAACCTAGGAAGCGCCCAATACGCATGCGGATAGGTAGTTAGAATATCTAGGCCGAGTCCGAAGATGAAGGTCATCGGTCGAAGGTCAAGGTCACTGGAGCCGTTTTTATGCCAGACACAGTCCAAGGGAAAGCAATCTTGAACGGAGGGACCTAGGAGGCTCACATTTTGCATGTGAATAGGTAGTTAGGATATCTAGTTAATTCATTAACTCATTTAATCATTCGGCCAGCCACGGACACCACCACAGACCACAACCTGGAGGACGAGCTGATGCACGTGATCTGGGCCATTGGTCAGCAGCAGGACAACTACAACCACAGACCGGGGTCCGCCCTGGAATCCACGGGCAACGCCTCCCCCGGCATCCCCGACTTCTACAGGGAGGACGAGCTCAAGTACCACGGCCATCAGGGACAGAGGGCGGCCACCTCTCTCAACTTCTATGGTGGGTTAGACTGTGCTTCTGTCTTGTTGTTGTTCTTCTTCTTGAAGTACCACGGCCATCAGGGACAGAGGGCGGCCACCTCTCTCAACTTCTATGGTGGGTTAGACTGTGCTTCTGTCTTGTTGTTGTTCTTCTTCTTGAAGTACCACGGCCCTCAGGGACAGAGGGCGGCCACCTCTCTCAACTTCTATGGTGGGTTAGACTGTGCTTCTGTCTTGTTGTTGTTCTTCTTCTTGAAGTACCACGGCCCTCAGGGACAGAGGGCGGCCACCTCTCTCAACTTCTATGGTGGGTTAGACTGTGCTTCTGTCTTGTTGTTGTTCTTCTTCTTGAAGTACCACGGCCCTCAGGGACAGAGGGCGGCCACCTCTCTCAACTTCTATGGTGGGTTTGACTGTGCTTCTGTCTTCTTGTTGTTCTTCTTCTTGAAGTACCACGGCCCTCAGGGACAGAGGGCGGCCACCTCTCTCAACGTCTATGGTGGGTTAGACTGTGCTTCTGTCTTGTTGTTGTTCTTCTTCTTGAAGTACCACGTTTCTCAGGGACAGAGGGCGGCCACCTCTCTCAACTTCTATGGTGGGTTTGACTGTGCTTCTGTTTCGTTCTCCGTTCGTTTGACTGTGATTCTTTTTTTTCATTTTTCTTTTTTTTTTCTTTTTTTTTCTGGGCTTCTGTTTCGTTCTCCGTTCGATTGACTGTGATTCTTTTTTTTCTCTTTTTTTTTTCTCTTTTTTTTCTGCTTTGTGTTCTTGTACTTGTTCTTGTTCTTGTTCTTGTTCTTCTTCTTCTTCTTCTTCTTCTTGTTCTTCTTCTTCTTCTTCGTCTTCTTCTTCTTTTTCTTCTTCTTCTTCTTCTTTGTTTTGTTCTTCTTCTTCTTGAAGTACCACCGTCATTTGGGGACAGAGGGCGGCCACATCCCTGAATTTCTGCGGTGGGTTTCTGTGCTTCTGTTTCGTTCTTCGTTTGAGTGTGATTCTTTTTCTTCTTCTTGTTGTTGTTGTTGTTGTTGTTGTTGTTGTTGTTGTTGTCGTTGTTGTTGTTCTTCTTCTTCTTCTTCTTCTTCTTTGTCTTCTTCAGGCGTCTTCTTTTTCTTCTTTTTCCTCCTCTTCTTCCTCTTCTTCCTTTCTTCTTCTTCTTCTAAATCAGATTGTCGATTATTCGTTGTAGCCCAATCTGCAATATGCACAAGGGCCTATGTACTGTTTAATTTTAGGTCGTGTCCTTTCTTTCGTCAAGGTATTTATCTTTAACCCTTTCACCGCCAGCCATCTTTGAGCCAAACATTTCCATTAAACTTACTTGGCTGCAGAAAACATTTCATCTGCAATATTGTGAGATTTATCTGTGATCTATTTGGAAGAGGGTCAATCCTTACTGCTCAAATTGAGGAACACAATATCATTGAATAATAGAACCTGATTTCAAGGGTTTTAATGACATGGGTGTTAAATCATTGTCGTGCAAAAATGCGACATTGGCGGTGAAAGGGTTAAGAAATTGTTCCGGTTCAAGGAGAGCAATGAAACCAACGATGATCAAGAATATCTTCTTTTTTTCTCTTTACTTGTGTCTTTGTAAAGTTTGTTTTAGGACATAGCTTTTAGTTTTGAAATGACGATTCCTCGTGAATGTGAATGTATCTCTGCTGATAACCGTTCCCTTTTAATTTGGCAGAACTATCTCAAGAAAGACTTAGCTTCAACTACAACAGTAAGATGAGATCTGTACCAACAAATATTTTCTACAGTAGTGGAAAATCATGGTACAGCTTAGTCTTTTGTGGAAGACTATGACTCTCAAACTGGGGGGGGGGGCTTTGCACAGCCACTGGCTCTGATGCTGCAGCCAAAGGGATAGGTTGGTCTTTGGGGACCTTCCCCAACACCAGCTGTCCTCAAATTCCTCTGGCCGAGAGAATGGGGTGTACCCTGGGCAAGGAATCTCCACTGAACTATAAACAAATGCTAGCCCAGCCCGCCGGAATAGCGTCTGCCCCTCTCCCACCTTTGCTATCTGACAATCATGGTCGGAAACGACTGACTGGCATAGAGGTGTAGGTGGCACAGCGGTAGCGCATTCGCCTCGTGCCAAGTAAACCCGGGTTCGAACCTGGGTACAGGGGATATTTCCTCTCACTTTGCACTAGGCCTTACAGTCTGAACGTGGAGTCTTTCGGATGAGACGATAAACCGAGGTCCCGTGTGCCCATGCACTTAGCACACGGTAAACCCAGTGGCAACGAAAAAGTTGTCATTTGGTCAAACTTTACCTGCCCCCCACCCCTTCCCTTTCCTTCCTCATCAAATCACACAAAAATCGCACGCACAATTCTTTTTTTTTAATTGGGTGGCGCGCCTCTGGCTGCGATGCGCTCTCCAGGTGGGAGCAACCCGAATTTCACAGAGACGCCTCTGTGACTATAAAGTACTCAATAATACCTAATAATTCTGTGGACAGCCGTGGACAAACCAGTGGCGGGCGTGGACGGCTGTCCCGTGCAAGGTTGGTGCCCCTCCAGCCTGTGTGGACTGGACTTTGGCTGGACCTACGACAACGCCACTGACCTCGTCACCTTCAACATCTCCGCTTCCCCCATCTCCCCCAACCAGTGGATCGCCATCGGCTTCTCCGACAACAGGAACATGGTACTGTGCAGTCACCGCAATAGCCTCTTAAAGGAGCACCCTGACGGATGAGTTTTTTTTTCAAGAAACACGTCGAGATCACCAGAAAGACAGCCTTTTCAAGGATCGGAACACTCACTTTGCTCTGGTTTCCTAGAAATTAAACCGTCAAAATGGAGATTTCTCCTTGGCGAGAGAGTAGTCATTTTGGATGGGGTGGGTGGAGGACACTCATTGTGGTTGAAGCGTTTTCTTTTTTATTGGAGCTATTTCGTTTGTTCTGAGCGAAACTCCTTTAGATAAACTGTATAACATTTATTTTTTGTAAAGAAAAAAAGTCTTGTATTTGGCGGCCATTAGAAAAGAGACAGCACAAGCCTTCTCTCTGGGTGAAATCATTTGACTTCCAGCACCTCCGCCAAGGAGGAATCGTGGATTTGACGGTTTGATTTCTAGGAAACCAGAGTGAGAGTTGCAATCTCTGTAAAGGGTGTTTTCCTGATGATCTCGACGTGTTTCTTGACAAAAACGCATCCGTCAGGGTGCCCCTTTAAAGGGCCTGCTGCCACACACATACGATTCGGATCTGTGCTTATTTTTTATGAAGTTCTACTGAAGCTTACGTGGGAAACTAAACGTTGTTACTTTCTAAATTAAGTAAATCGGTTTACTTAATTCAGAAAGTAACAACGCTTAGCTTCACACTTAAGCTTTTGTAGAACTTCATACAAATTAAGGGGAGCCTCAATGCGACGCAGTTTTGACGACGTGAGTCATGATTCACGTGAAATTCACGTATTGGGTCAACTTGAGTATAATGAGCGAAAATGGCAGAATTATGTTTTTAGACGGGGGTACTTCGCGGGAATCATGACTCACGTGACCCAATCGCATCGCATCCCCATACGAATTTACCCGTGTGTGGCACCGGCTTTAAAGGCCTAGCCACACTACATACGATTCGATTCACCACGATCCGATTTTGACATTTGTGAGGCATGATTGACGTGAAATTCTACTGACTAAATAAATCTGATGAAATCCTACTAGTTATGTTCACTGTATTTTGTAGTACACGAATCTGATGAAACATCTGTATTTTTGTATCAAACATTAGTTTATTTGATTCGTGTATTGGGGTCTAGTCTCCATGAGTACAGTGAACGAAAACAGTAGAATTTGTTTTCAGACGGAAGTATTTCACGTGAATCATGACTCACAGACATCGTCACAATCGGATCGCATTTGGATTGAATCGTATGCAGTGGGTTGGCCCGATAGCTGGAGGAAAACAAGGTTGGAAAGTTTAAAGACCCAGCACGTCGCGTGTCAAAATCATGGTTTTCACGTGTTTTCCCTCTTTTAGCTGGTAAGAAATCTTAAAGACACACTGACGCACCACGATTAAGTCCCTTGTTTTTTGTCTGGGTAGCTGTGACCCACATACAAAATGTCCCCAACTTCAAATTGAGGCTGCTCTTTAAAATGGTGTTTCGGTTTGAATTTGGGTGCAATTCTATGGGAGTCAGACTTGGTCAAAACAAGATTTCTTTCCAGCTATAAGAGGGAAAACACGTGAAAGCTGTGATTTTGACACGTGATCTGGTGGGTCTTTAAGAAATCTTCCTAGCATAAGAGGGAATGTGACATATGACGTTGGGGGTCTTTAGAGAGCTGCTTAGGGTGTAATTATGGCCCTTAGCCATTACTTACCACCAGGTGGCGTTCCATTTGAAGAAGAGAATGTATTTAGCGTCCTTGTATTTTACAAGCAATGAGTCACACCACAAGCTATATTGTTTTAAATTCTCATTGTTCAACCAGTGACTTGACCACTTCTCTATAATAGCTGTTCATGGCTGACCAATGATAGCTGTTTGAACATTTTCATTATATGCGTGTCATTGTTGACCTAAGTGATTTCACCTTTTCTACATGTGTGTCCTTGCTGACCTAGTGATTTGACCTTTTCTACATGTGTGTTCTTGTTGACCTAGTAATTTGACCTTTTCTACATGTGTGTCCTTGTTGACCTAGTAATTTGACCTTTTCTACATGTGTGTCCTTGTTGACCTAGTGATTTGACCTTTTCTACATGTGTGTCCTTGTTGACCTAGTGATTTGACCTTTTCTATATCTGTGTCCTTGTTGACCTAGGGATTTCACCTTTTCTACGTGTGTGTCCTTGTTGACCTAGTGATTTGACCTTTTCTACGTGTGTGTCCTTGTTGACCTAGTGATTTGACCTTTTCTACGTGTGTGTCCTTGTTGACCTAGTGATTTGACCTTTTCTACATGTGTGTTCTCGTTGACCTAGTGGTTTGACCTTTTCTATGTCTGTGTCACTGTTGACCTATTGATTTGACGTTTTCTATATATGTTGACCTAGTGGTTTGACCTTTTATATGCATGTTGACTATTGTTGACCTAGTGATTTGACCTTTTATATGCATGTTGACTATTGTTGACCTAGTGATTTGACCTTTTCTATATATGTTGACTATTGTTGACCTAGTGCTTTGACCTTTTCTATGCATGTTGACTATTGTTGATCTAGTGGTTTGACCTTTTCTATATATGTTGACTATCGTTGACCTAGTGATTTGACCTTTTCTATGTATGTTGACCTATTGCTTTGACCTTTTCTATATATGTTGACCTATTGATTTGACCTTTTCTATATATGTTGACCATTGTTGACATAGTGATTTGACCTTTTCTATGCATGTTGACTATTGTTGACCTGGTGGTTTAACGATTTATATGTATATGTGTCATCGTTGACCAAGTGATATTCCCCCCTTCGATGAACATGTCATTAATGACCATGTAATGTGACTTTTTCAGCCTGATTCGGACGTCATTTTTGGAGCCGTTGGACCTGATGGCAATGCAGTTGTCATGGATGGGTAAGTCGTTTCGTTGTTTTCCAGCATAGGCCTAATTATACTATCCAGCAAAAAAGTTAATGGTCGATTTTTCACAAACGCTTGAAACAAAGACAAACGTAAAAACGAAGAGAACTGGTTTAAACAATTCTTTATTCATTTGAAAACATAGTCAAGCAGAAAGACAATTAGAGCAACACAAGCTCGAAGCTTATCTTTACATTTTGGTGTACCCCCGTATTGCCTACTTTTATAAGGCCTGACATTTGCATCATTCTTTAGATTATTTTTCATTTTCCTTAACGGATAAGAACGCTCGCGAAGAAAACGAAGCTACACATTTTGATCTTCATATTTAAGTCAATGAATGACAAGATTTGTATTGCATCCAAAGACATTCTTCTGTACACGTAATGCCTATTTCTATAAATCCTGAAATTTATATCATTCTTTGGAAATAATTTCTTTTTCTTAGGGAAAAGAACGCTTGCAAAGAAAATAAGGGTGCGCTTTTAAGTCAATGAACAACAAGATGTTTTGCATGTGTATGTCCCCAAAGCCATTTTTGTGTGCTCATCGCAATGCCTAGTTTTATCATGCCTGACTCGCCTTGTATTAAGGCTATGTCGGACCAACTGACATAGGCTAGAACACTGGCCAACGCTACATTAAAATGTTGTTATGCTCTGCATAGTTATGCGGGGATTGTCTTTAGCCATGACAAGCTCCTAGGATAACATCATCAGTCTCCAAAATCCTCCGAAATCGGAGTGTGGCTGCCCACGTGGTGGGGTAATCAAAAACGGTCACACACGTAATGTTCTCATCCGTAGCTGATGCTCTTGTGCCATAGTGTTCAAGTGCTTTGTCTGTTGGGATGATCCCTGGAGTCTTTTAGCCAGGGTACAACAACAATAACAACACAATGCCTGACATTATAATTATCATCTGACACGCTGGGCCTAACTATTTCTTAATTTGGCGATTAACGGCAGCATGACGCATCTGCGCTCGTATTTCAGGAAACTGTCTGAGCGATCGTAGTAGAAGAAGAAGAATCATCGTCTTATTCATTGCAGTTGGCTAAGCGCCTACGCCGCTCCCAGCGTGGACAATTCCAACGACGTCAACCTCGTGAGCGGTCACCTCGTTGACAACACCCTGACCTTGACCTTCACCCGCGCACGGACCACGGGGGACTCCGAGGACCTGGATCTTGCTCAGTGTCGCCACGTCCTGTTCGCCTACAGAGGGGGCAGCATGCTGGAAGCCGGCATCACCAAGCACACCGCCACTCCTCTTGTCTCCAGCCAGAAGATCTGCTTCGGAGTTTGCCCTGAAGGTAATGGTCGCAACACATCTTGATAAAAAAAATATATTTTCCCATGGCAAATTAGATCTGCTTCGGAGTTTGCCCTGAAGGTAATGGTCGCAACACAGCTTGCTATTTCCTTTGCTCTTTTCCCATGGCAACATAGGAGATCTGCTTCGGAGTTTGCCCTGAAGGTAATGGTCACAGCACACGTTTGTATTTTTTTGCTCTTTTCTCATGGCAACATGGAAGATCTGCTTCGGAGTTTTCCCTGAAGTTAATGGTTGCAACGCATCTTACTATTTTTTTCTCTTTTCCCATGGCAAATTAGAAGATCTGCTTCGGAGTTTGCCTTGAAGGTAATGGTCGCAACACAACTTGCTAAAAAAATATCTTTTCCCATGGCAAATTAGAAGATCTGCTTCGGCGTTTGCCCTGAAGGTAATGGTCACAACACAGGTTTGTATTTTTTGCTATTTTCTCATGGCAACATAGGAGATCTGCTTCGGAGTTTGCCCTGAAGGTAATGGTCGCAACACATCTTGCTATTTCTTTTTCTGTTTTCCCATGGCAAATTAGATCTGCGTCGGAGTTTGTCCTGAAGGTAATGGTCGCAACTCAGCTTACTATTTTTTTTCCCTCTTTTCCCATGGCAACATAGGAGATCTGCTTCGGAGTTTGCCCTAAAGGTAATGGTCGCAACACAACTTGCTATTTCTTTTTCTTTTCCCATGGCAACATAGGAGATCTGCTTCGGAGTTTGCCCTGAAGGTAATGGTCGCAACACACGTTTGTATTTTTTTGCTCTTTTCCCAACACATTGATTTGCAGGTCATATTATTACAAGCGAATCATTGTGCTTCAATGGGCAAAGAGCAAAAAATTCCAACGTGTGTTGTGATCATAAGAAAGGAACGGGTAAAACAAAAAACACGATATGAAACGAAGCGTAAACGCCAGAAGGTACTGTCAGCTGTCAGCCATGTTTTGTTTCTTCTATGATGGCACCCTTTGGCTTTTACTTTTTGATATTTGGAAGATTTCATCTAACGTGACGGGTGAGCTTCCAAAAGGTTTGCAAAAATGTGCCTACTGCTAGAACAAAAGGTAAAATATATTCACTTTGTTAGGTCATCAAGGGTTCAATAACTAAATTATAGGTTGCATTTCATGTAAAACAAAATTACATCTCTTCCTATCTTTATCTCTCTATCTCTCTCTCTATATATATATATAAGAATTATTAAGTAAAAATAAAACTCGAATAGTCAGTGTGGTTTTGACTTTTGCTTTTTTATTTGGGCCAAATTTTAAGTTTGTGAACCTAAGAAAGAAACTCAATTCTTTAATTTTAACTTTACGATTTGTTCTGTGTTCTGAAAAGAATAAAAGAAAATAATGTGCTGATTTACTTTTTCTCCCAAAGGGGGAGATAGACAGCTGTTCCGTCTTTGAGAAAGACTCTTCAGTCTGCATATCAGCCTGCAAAGAATGTCCACAGTGAACATTCAAACTGAGCTAGAAGACTTTCTACAAAAGAAAGGTTGTCCTCTTTGCACCAGATTGAAAGTCCACAATAAAAGCAAACCAGCACTCTCTCTATATATATATAGGAATATAGGATAAAAATAGTATGAAAGGAAAAGCTCCGTACCCCTACTCTGAAGGACTGAACAGTTAGTGCATTTGAAATGCAGAATAGTTTGCTCTAATAAAAGTAAATCAGCACAATTTATATAACTTTCTTTCTTTTTTTTTTTCTTTTTTTGGAACACAACGTACACAGAAGATTACTCAAAGTTAACGTTAACTGGTTTTGTTTCTGAGGTTCACAAATAAAGACATTGGACACAGACAAGTTTTATGAAAGCAAACTGGTTTTTATAGGAATATATATATATATATATATATTCTCTTAGGTCGAAACAGCTGTCTTTGCATAAGGCACTGTCCCTCCCCCATTGGGAGAAAAAGTAAATCAGCACAATTTATATAATTTTTTCGAGTTTTATTTTTTTTAATTTTTTCTTGAACACGGAACATTACTCAAAGTTAACGTTACTGGTTTTTGTTTCTGACCAGGCAAATAAAGACATTGGACACAGAAAAGCTTTATCAAAGCAAACTATATATATATATATATGTCGTGCCTAACTCGCAGAATTAGTTTGTGAACTAGGCACTCGGACTGCCTAACTTGCAAACTAACTTTTCAGACGTTCTGTTACTGTTGTTGTTCCTGTTGGCGATGCTCCTGTGTCTCATTGATCATTTATAGTAGTAATTATGTATTGCATGCTTAGAATCAAGGACAGAATGGAAGACTAGGCCCAGCCTAAATTCTTATCCTTGTAAAATAAAGTATTTGATGTTTGAAGTTTCAAGTCTTATTCTCATTCTACGCTTCGTGACTAATACAAATCATTTCAAAGATCCTCCAGCATTATATCATGGGATGACCACTTCTTCTTCTTCTATTTCTTCTTCTTCTCTTCTTTTTCTTCTTCTTCTTCTTTCTTCTTCTTCTTCTTCTTCTCTTCTTCTTCTTCTTCTTCTTCTTCTTCTTCTTCTTCTTCTTCTTCTTCTTCTTCTCTTTCTCCTCCTTCTTCTTCTTCTTCTTCTTCTTCTTCTTCTTCTTCTTCTTCTTCTTCTTCTTCTTCTTCTTCTTCTTCTTCTACGATCGCTCCTGTAGTATGAGTGCAGATGCGTTATGCGCCAAACTAAGAAATAGTTAGATCCAGCATGTCCATTTTCGGCTGGAGAAAATCTTTATAAGAGTTTCTTAAACAAAGCCAGGAGAATGGACCAACAAGACAGAAAGATAGTAGATGCAAAGGGAAAAGGCAAGAGCCAAAGAGAGTGACAGATTAGAGGAATGTACAAGCACAGAACTTCCAGAAGGTGGGGGAACTATTTGTACAAAAGAACCCCCGGTATCCCCAACGGGGGTGATGACCATTTGAAAGTTATGAAAATGTTACAAAAACGTTTTGAACTATTATGGCGGGTGGTGTGTGCCAAGCGAGTATAGTTTGGTGTTGGTGCTGCTGCTGCTGCTGTTGCTAAATAATAATAATAATAATAATAATAATAAATAAAGCTTCTATAGCACTCTTCGATGATAAAAAATCATCCTCAGAGCGCTTTACAAATATTACGAGAGAAAACAATCAAGGGAAAAAAAAAAAAAAATGCTCACGCCGCTCATCCCACTCACCCCTTTCACATACACATTATTGACACCATTTCAAAGAAGGGGGGAAACAAAATCAAATCAAGGCATGGACAAACAGACCCCCACCCCCACCCACCTCACCCTTTCAACACGCACGCCATTTATGCACTCACAAATTCTCGGGGAGGGGGGGGGGGGAAAGCCATACGAGCTCACAAATTCCCACAAACAATATGTGAATGGAGGGCAGAGAGGGTGAAGAGAGAGATGGGGAGAAAGAGAGAGAAGAGAGAGACAGAAAGAGAGAAGAGACAGAGAGAAAGAACACACACACACACACATATATATATATACCAATTTTAAACTCAAAGACTATGTGTGTATGTGAAAGGGTGTTGTGTTTGTGTGTGTGTGTGTGTGTGTGTGTGTGTGTGTGTGTGTGTGTGTGTGTGTGTGTGTGTGTGTGTGTAATTATAATGCTAATGCTAAAGCTGTTGAGTAAATACTGAGTTTATTCATTCGTTCTAACAAAAGAAACAACGACTGTGGCTGTGGGTACTGGTGCTTTCACAACGGTCGAAGACACCACAACGGTCGAAGACACCACAACGGTCGAAGACACCACAACGGTCGAAGACACCACAACGGTCGAAGACACCACAACCGTCGAAGACACCATTGTCAGGCCAGGAAGACAGCAAGGTGAACAAAAAAAAATTTCTTTCTTGAAATCTCTTTCCCTGTGCCTTCATTTTAAATTAATTGCATTGACAAATTAAAAGATCTGTTGTTAATATGGCCAAAAGAAACTGTCACCTGAAAATAACTATAATCTTTAAACAAAAACAGAAAAAAAGAAAACAACCAAAAACTAAAACTTGCCACTCGTTTGATACCGAAAATGTGTGTGGTCCGAGGACCTTTTGTTTTACAGTGGAACCTCCCATTATAAGACTCCCTCCCACATAAGACCTACTTTTCTGAGACATTGCCCTTCTTTGTAACTATTAAAATTACCTCCCTTTTAAGACCCCTCCCTTATAAGACCTCATTTTGGATGATTTTTGAAGGTCTTATAAGGGAGGTTCCACTGTATTATCAAAAGGCCTATTCACATGAAAGGCGTGTGGATGAAGATCGGGCTATGTTGTCCTTTAATCTCGGGAGACTAGGATTAAGATTAGCCTAGGGTTAGGCCGGGTTCACATTAGACGCGTAAGTTCCGTACGGAAAACCCTAAATAAGTGGAAGAAAGAGGGATACAAGTGTACGCATATAGGGGAAATTCGGACACGTCCGCAAATCTTTTCCCTTCTTTGTTTCACTTATTTATGGATTGCGCACGGGTTTCCGCATGGAATATCCGCTTATGTGTGTACACGGCCTTATTGTCACATAACGCACAGAGTCAGGTACCGTAATCATGAGTGTGTCTTAAACAGCTAACACGGGTAGTAGCACCTAAAGTAGACTAAACTACCAAGCGATTGTCCGTTTCTTCTCATTTTACATTTTAACGCCCGTGTTAACCGTTTAAAGGTGACCCACCACATTCAATCCAGCTGCGATCCGATTGTGACGATGTCTTGTTTGACATGATTCTCGTGAAATACTTTTATCTAATAATAATAATTCTGTTATTTTCGTTCGCTGTACTCGTAAAGACCCCGATTACACGAATCACATAAAATGTCTGATACAAAATTACAGATATTTCATCAGATTCGTGTACGACGGGGGACTACAAACATAGTGAACAAAAAAACCTTATAGGATTTCATCAGATTCATTTAGACGGTAGAATTTCAGGAGAATCATGCCTCACAATTGTCACAATCGGATCGCAGTTGGATTGAATCGTACGCAGTGGGTCGGCCCCTTGTAAGGACACGCCTCGTGATCACGGTACCAGACTTTGAGATGGAGAGTCGTAAACATGATAGAGGTGTCTTTTTTTAAGTATCACCAAAAAGCCTAAGTGTCACAAAGAGTGATGGCTTCGCAGCCTAGAAACCTGGCAAAGAATGAAGCCAACTTTCTTACTTCCCACCTGGAAGATGAAAGGTGGAAGGTGGGAAGTGTTAAGTATGGTAACAGTAGGCAGTGAGTGAGTTCACAATGATCCCCACCTGTAGTGTAGGTGAAAGGGTGGTAGTACACACAAAAACTGGCTTTGCAAAATATAGTCTACTGCTAGAACAAAAGGTAAAATATAATTCACTTTGTAAGGTCATCAAGGGTTCAATAACCAAATTAAAACTGGCTTCAGTCAGCTGCGAACTGCAAACTCTTTGTATGTTCAGGCGTTTTTGGTATCAGTTTGCTGAAGATCGTATACATCTGTATATGGTAAGGGGAGGTACCCACCCTTGCTCCCTACAACATAAATCCTTTTCCTCTTCTCTTTGAACCTACTACAGACATTTTGTATGAAATGTAAGCGATAGAGGCTCAGCTTCCCTACAACATATCCTAACCGTTTGAAATTGGAAAGAATCGTTCGCATGCAAGAGGGAATAAATGCAAAGACATTTGTGACCTAATACCAAGAAAGGGACATTAAGTGTCAAAATGACCATTATGAGAAAACGGCACGGTTGAAAACTTCAGGCAATGCCCTTTCTAATGACATAAATATCATTCTTGTATCCTTTTTTGTTATTAGAGTTATTAGCATTTAAATTTGGTAAGATGACTGTCAGCCATTTTGATAAATCACAGTCTAAAGTCTAGCCTATCCTAAGAAAATGCATCAACCTACTAATTTTAAAGCACTTTTTGGAATATTTACAGACCATATTAAAGGTTATCCTTTATGAATATGAAAGATAAGATGTTAGAGAGCACAAAATGCCCATAACTCAAAATTGATAGAAAATGATATTTTTGACTTTCTAAGCCTGTTGTGAGAAACTAGCCCAGCGACTTAATGTCCCTTTCGTGGTGCTGGGTGACATTTGTTTGGCCCTTTTGCCCCACTTTATCATAGGTCAACATTCATTCAAGGTCATAGGCCCTATTATTACAGGTGATGTATTATAAGCTTATTATTGTGTTCGATTTTGGTGCAGAGGTGTACAGATCGCAGATCACCCTTCGCTTCTCAGAGAAAGAGTACGACGAAGACGAGCTTAGCGATCCAGACTCCGCTTCCTACAGACGCCTGGCCGGAGTCATTGAATCTAACGTGAGTCAGCCTGCATTCACCACAGACATCATTAGTTTTATTAGTGTAGAGTGTGGCACAGGTGTAGAGTGGCACAGAGGTAACGCGTTCGCCTCGTATACAATAAACCCGATTTCTAACCTGGGTACAAGGGATTCTTCCTCTCATTTTACACTAGGCCTTACGGTCTGAACGTGGAGTCTTTCGGATGAGATGATAAACCGAGGTCCCGTGTGCCCATGCACTTAGCACACGTTAATCCCAGTGGCAACAAAAAAGTTGTCATTTGGTCAAAATTTACCCCCCCCCTCTTTTCTCATAAGTCACATAAAAATCGCATGCAAAAAAAAATGGGAGGCACGCCTCTGGCTGCGATGCGCTCTCCAGGTGAGAGCAACCCGAATTTCACAGACACATCTGTGACTATAAAGTACTACGTACCAAACACCAAACACCAAATAGTTCGCAAATGTTATTTGGTTGGTTCATTGGTTTGCTGACCACAGTTTAGTCTTTTGCGGAACACTATGACACTCAAACGAGGGGGGTGGGGGTGGGGGGCTCTTGCACTGGCTCTGGTGCTGCAGCCAAAGGGATGACTTGGCATTTAGGGGACCTTCCCCAACGCCAGCTGTCCTCAAATCCCTTTTGGCCGAGAGAGTGGGGATGTACTTATGGCAGGCATGGCATCTCTCGAATGTAAACAAATCCTGGCCCAGCCCGCCGGAATAGCATCTGTCCCCTCTGCTGTCTGGCAGTCATATTCGGAAACGACTGACAGGAGTGGCATACATGGTGTCCTGACTGGTTAATGGACTGGATAGTAAGTTGATTCTTTGGTTGGTTGATTGGTTGGTTGGTTGGTTGGTTGGTTGGTTGGTTGGTTGATTGGTTGGTTGGTTGATTGGTTCGTTGGTTGGGTGGGTGGCCGGTTGATTGGTTGGGTGGGTGGCTGGTTGGTTGGTTGATTGGCTGGTTGGTTGGGTGGGTGGCTGGTTGATTGGTTGGGTGGGTGGCTGGTTGATTGGTTGGGTGGGTGGCTGGTTGGTTGGTTGGTTGGGTGGCTGGTTGATTGGTTGGTTGGTTGGGTGGGTGGGTGGGTGTTTGCTTCATTCTGATTCTGACGATTCTCCGAAAGGGTTACTTTTAAGTTTAACGGAAAAATATCTTAAACGGTTAAAGTGTCTTAGACGGTTAATCGGTTTGGCTGTTGATGCTAATTTACATGTTACTACCCGCGTTAGCTGTTGAAAACAAACTCGTGATTACCGCACCAGGTACCGTGACCACGAGTGCGTCTTAAGCACGTAACACGGGTAGTAACATGTAAATGAGAAGAAACAGGCCATCGTTTAGGCAATGTCTTCTAATTTACATGGTAATAGCCGTGCTAACTGTTTGAAGACGCACTCGTGATTACCACCGTGCCAGCTGCTCAATTTGGTCAGTGAACAAGTAAAGAACGGGCATAATGATGGTATAAATAGTCGTCATAATATCAATGGGTGTAAGAAATTATGGTGGTTGTAAGGTTTGTAAATTCTCAAATGGCTTTTGTCATTGGTTGACGTTAGCCAGTAGTAGGGGACAACAGCAACATGAGAGCTGTACAAGAGATGGGTTTTCTACAGTAATGGAAAATCATGGTACAGTTTTAGTCTCTTGTGGAAGACTGACTCTCGAACGAGAGGGAGGGGGGGCCGAGAGAGTGGGGATGTATCCTGGGCAAGGCATCTCCGCTATAAACTAATTCTAAACAAGCCCAGCCCGCCAGAATAGTATCTGCCCCCTCTGCTGTCGGAAACGACAGACTAGCATAAAATGCAAAACAAATTGTGACGGTTTACCTTTGTTCTTGCAGACGTTTGTTCGGCTCCATCCCCGCCTGCCTCACAACCTGCTGAATGTCATTGTCAAGGCTTTCAGGTGAGAATGGAAGGGGAGAACACGGACATGTTCCGCGTTCTATTTCACAGGCTGTTTTTTTGTTTGTTTGTTTCTTTAAAGTAGTCTGCCTTCGGCTGTTTTTCTGGAGTCTGGTTCTTATTTTCCAGTATTAGCCCTTTAGTGACTACAAAATAAGGAATACTTACGCTTGCATGTTTCTGTTCAAACTGGGAAGATATTTCAGAATGCTCACAGGTTGTGTGGGTTTTTGTTTTGGGGGGGGGGGTTAAAATGCTCATCATTAATACCTTTAAATGATTGTCTTAATAATGTAACATGACCACAGAACCGAAAAGCAAAGTCTACCCAAGTATATGTTTGCATCTTTGCCTATATAATTATTATTATTATTATCGTGGTATTCTTGAGGACGAGATTCGGTCATTATATATATATATATCAAGCGTACGGTGTGAGTTTTTTGGTAGAAACCTTTTCTTTGCAGACGCACTGCATACAATGCGATCCGACTGCGATCCGATTGTGACGATGTCTGTGAGTCATGATTCGCCTGAAATATTTCCGTCCAAAAAATAATTCTATAGCGAACAAAAACCATAGTAGGATTTCATCAGATTCGATCGTCTAGACGGTCGAATTTCACGAGAACCATGTCACAATCGGATCGCATCGTATGCAGTGTGTCCTCCCCTTAAAGACACAGTGACGCACCACGATTAAGTCCCTTGGTTTTTTTCTGGGTGGATGTGACCCACATAGAAATGTCCCCAACTTCAAATTGAGGCTGCTCTTTAAAATGATGTTTTGTTTTCAATTTGGGGGCATTTTGTATGGGAGTCAAACCTGGTCAAAACAAGATTTCTTACCAGCTATAAGAGGGAAAACCCGTGAAACCCGTATTGTTGACACGTGACCTGGTGGGTCTTTAACTCTCAGGTCCGGGAGCCTCATCGCGGACGTAGAGGTGGAGACAGTTTACGAGGCGGAGACCCCCAAACAGCAGGTGGAGAGGGCTGTGGAGAATGCCGTGAGGAGCACCCTGGACGATCAGATGGTCCCGGAGCTGGGCCTCATGGAGGTCGTCAGCATCTCCCCTCCTGCCTCCGCCATGGGTCAGTGGTCCATATGTCAATCATCCATGGGTGAAAGCTGAACATTCTCTCCATCCTGAAATGACACGTTTCCAATTACTCTGAAACTTCCCAATCCTCAAGTGGTGACAACATTAGAAATCATTTCCAATGTGTGTGTGTGTGTCTGTGTTGTATACAGGATGGGGAGGGGATAGTGTTAGAATTGCATATTCATCATATTGTTTTAAATCTGCCATCGATTTGGGCAGCATTGTTTGATTTTATTGGACAG
>CM065689.1:53220041-53230041 GCA_017654935.2 Phymorhynchus buccinoides | reverse complement strand
AAGATGTAATACCCAATACTTACAGGTATTTTGGTTGGGTTTTTTAAGGGCAGTGTAAGCATCTGTTATTGCTGCATAAAATAAATTTCTTGTTCATTCAAGATAATTAGCAAGAACCCAACGCAAATTCCGTGTTCGTTAGCTACTTAATTTATTGTACGTTGTTGTTTTTACCTTAGGTTATACTGATTTTAAAATGTCGTTCATTCCATTGAATCATTGGAATAATTGCTTTTATTTCACTTTCTCATCTTAAAAAAAAGAAGTAATCACAACAAGAAATGGTTCAGCTTAATGTTTTCAATTCAGCTTAGTGATGTATTATTCGTTAGCGGAGTTTTCCCTTTCGCCACCAGCCATTTTTCAGCCCCCCAAAAATAATTAAACTTACCTGGGTAGAGAAACAAATGTCTGTAATATTGGGGATTCCTCTGTGACATATTTAAAGGAAGACCTATCCTTACCTCCCAAAATTAAAACAATAGGGTCTTTGGATAACATATCCTGATGTGATGCCTTTTTAGTGACATGGGTGTTAAATCGTTGTGGTGCAAAAATGCTACGTTGGCAGTGAAAGGTTTTTAATTATAAACAGCATCAAATTAATACACTAACGAGCTGAATTATCATACTTATGAACAAAGTCCATATTGAACCATTCAAAACATTCAATCCATGAGCTGGGATGTATTATAACGGTTCATTCATATCTGTAAGTCCATGTAATCATTCACCTTGTTTATTCCATGCGTGCATTCATATGGTTCAAATGGCATTTTTATTATCGAGTGTCACAAATTAATACACTAACGAGGTAGGGCAACAAGAAGACTTAGGGGAAGACGGGGTAAAAAGCGCATGGGCGGGTAAGAAGCCCACCCCAATTATCTCATGAAATGCAGCAAATTTCAGTCTCATTTTGCCCATGAGACGAGCGTTAATGTCTAGCATTCGTCTCATGGGCAAATTTGACTGAAATTTTCTTTATTTCATGAGATAATTGGGGTGGGCTTCTTACCCGCCCATGCGCTTTTTACCCCGTCTTCCCCTATATAAAGAAAGCTCTATCAAAGACACGTACAAAGACACATGTGACAGAAGCTGAACAACAAAGTACCATTTAGCTGTTTGAACATACAGGACAGGAGTAACAATATTTATGGTATAAAGAGAAATGAATTGAAAAATACTCAAAAAATAAAGAAAATAGTACATCACTGAAAACATGAAAATGACAAAAGGACCAATATGTAGGGAGGTGGTCAGAGCAGGAAAAAAACCTACATTCGTTGATATGGGAACATGAGCATATTTATGTTTAACGAATGCTAGTTGCACACGCACGAACATTCAAATGGATCCTTAATTTAATGTCTTTTCACACGAAAAATTTAACCAATTAAAAACAAAATACATGCAAGCTTAAAAACAACAATTACAACAACACACAAAGCAAAACATCTACAGTAAGCTTCCAGTAGGCGTGGACAGCATTAATTTAGCCATTAAAGCAATGTCAATTTCTGCGTCACTCTAGATATTCTCGGTATTATCATACTTATGAACAAAGTCCATATTGAACCATTCAAAACATTCAATCCATGAGCTGGGATGTATTATAACGGTTCATTCATATCTGTAAGTCCATGTAATCATTCACCTTGTTTATTCCAGGCGTGCATCTATTTATATCTGTGTGTCTTCTTCTTCGTCGCTCGCTCAGACAGTTTCCTGTCACATGAGCGTAGATGCGTCACGCTGCCGTTATGCACCTAACTAAGAAATAGATTGGACTGTACACTTGCATATATATAGTATCCATGGAAATAAGTTAGGCCCAGCATGTCCGACTTTGGCTAAAAGAAATCTTTGTAAGAATTTATATGGAAAAACAAAACAGGCAGAAAAATGGACCTGTAAGATAGAAATATAGCAGACAACAGTAAGCAAATGGAAAAGGCAGAGTCAAAAGAGTGACAGATTAGAGGACGTTACAAGCACAGAACTTCCAGAAGGTTGGGGAACTATTTGTATGAAAGACCCACCGGTATCCCCACGGGGGGGGGGGGGGGGGGGGTATCTTGTCAGAATGGTTCACTTTGTGAACATTCGCTCTTTCTTCGTAAGGCCGCGCACCACACATCAAACTACAGTCGCAGGGCCATCCAACTATCATCTGTGATACATGAATCTGGTGAAATACTGCTGTCTACGTGAATCCGATGAAATCCTACTCGTCTCGTTTACTATGTCTATAGCCCCCAGATACGAAAATCTGGTGAAGTATTTGTAGGCTATGACTGTATCAGATGTTTCAGCTGATTAATTAAAGTATGGACGTCTACATAGTGTAGAGTGGCACAGTGGTAGCGCTTTCGCTTCGTGTCAAGTAAACCCGAGTTCGAACCTGGATACAGGGGATTTTTCCTCTCACTCTGCACTAGGCCTTACGGTCTGAACGTGGAGTCTTTCGGATGAGACGATAAACCGAGGCCCCGTGTGCCCATACGTTAAACCCAGTGGCAACAAAAAAGTTGTCATTTGGTCAAAATTCACACACACACACAAAGTACCTAACCTAACATGAATATAGTGAACGAAACTAATAGGATTTCTTCGGGTTCATTTAGACTGTGGCATTTCATCAGGTCCATGCCTCACAGACGTCGTTACATTTGGATAGTCGTACTATGGAAGTTGGACGTGTGTAGCACGGTCTTTAAGTGGCCCAAATCAAATGAATATTATGCTTGCTTTGGTTGCTTTGATGCTTAATGATTGCCGACAATCAATCAATCAATCTAAAAGGTAGCCTATTTAGCTGCAGTGTTTTTCATATTGACTGCGTATCTATATATAATGTTATACATTTTAGTTGATATATACTGGCCTAATACCATGTCGAGTAATGCTGTATCTAGTGTGTTAACGTGGTTATTTCACACATACATGCAGCCCAACAGATCTGGTATTGCAGTACCTCCAGGATCTGCTGTAAGCTCTGTGTGATGGTTGTGGTGGTTGGCTGATGGTTCGTCTCACACGTGTGTTCTTTGTAGACGAACAGGCGTTAAACCCAACTTTCATTCATGTATGTTATTGATGTTAGCAATGCTTGTAGGAACAAAAACAAACAAACTATAGCCTCTGTTTCCAAAGAGTCAATCCAACTAGGTAACAATATCATTCCCCTCTCTGACTCTGGCAAAAATAATTAGGTGTTACTGTGGACAATACTCTTTCTATGCAGAGCTTCCCGAGTCAGACCTGTCATTCATGCTACCATCAAATCCGTCGTATCGGCTCTATTCGTAAATATCTCTCAGATGAAGCCACAGCAAAGCTTGTTACTTCCCTCATCCTATCTCGTCTTGACTACTGTAATGCTCTTCTTTCTGGCCTATCGGTTTCTTCTCTATCTTGTCTCCAGCGTGTTCAAAAACACAGCTGCTCGTCTTGTCCTTAGAAAGAAACAGTGTGATCATGTTAGTCCTCTTCTCCGTTCTTTGCACTGGCTTCCTGTCGCAGACATGATTGAGTATAAACTAAACACCCTTTGCTATATATCTACAATCAAGCTGCTCCATCTTACCTCTGCGATAATATTTCCATTTATACGCCAGCTTGCACATTGCGTTCAGTTTCGAACCCTGCATCTAGCTTTCAACTGTTGGTCGGCGCTCTTTTGCTGTTTCAGGACCAACCTCATGGAACAAACTTCCCTCTCTCCCTCCATCAGCGACCGACCCTCTCTGCTTTTAACTCAAATATCAAAACCCACCTGTTCCCCCGTCTATTCTCTCTTTCCATCATCTCGCTTGCCTTTAGGTCTATTTCTCAAACGTGTGCGTGTTTGTTATCTTCTTGTTCGTTTTTGCATACTGTCTTTGTTTGAATGCGTTATAATAATAATAATAATAATAATAATAATAATAATAATAATAATAATAATAATATAATAATAATAATAATAATAATAATAATAATAATAATAATAATAATCATATAGTAAAAAACCAACTGTCCGTGTGTGTGTGTGTCTGAAACACAAAACGGGCCTTATAACTCCGCCGTTTTTTGACCGAATCGCTTCAAATTTGCTGTGAGCCCTAACGGGGCGATGGCAACGACAACCGAGGCGGCCGTGAACTATAGACAAAACGGCGGGTTGGACAAAACGGCGCCCGATTTTGAACCGCCGTTTTGTCCAAATGAAAGTTGGAGTTATAAAAACTCATTCTTGACAAGTTCTCATTTTAAAAAAAATCTTTGTTAAATAAAATGAATAACAAGCTGACCACTGACACTGGTCACTTTGGCCTAATTTTACCGTTTGAATGCTAATTAGTGTATTAGGAGATCATATGAACAATTCGATGGCTTGGAGTCAAAACGGACTATCTTTAGATAGTCCATTGACATATTATTGAACTTAGTACGAAAACTAATAACTTGTATCAAAAACAGACTGCAGAAATATAACAAGCATAACCTCCTTTATATATTTCTGCAGTCATTGTTTGATACAATTTATTAGTTTTTGTAATAAGTCCAATAATACGTCAATGGACTATCTAAAGATAGTCCGTTTTGACTCCAAGCCATCGAATTGTTGATGTGGTTGACCAGTGGTCAGTCTATAGACAAAACGGCGGAATTTTGACAAAACGGCGGTTAACAGGGCCACAGACGAACACGACTTAAGAATTGATTACAAAAGTCTTAACGCAATGCGTTTTCTGCTTGGAAAATGTTTTATGAAGTATTCAGCATTTTTGTATTTTTACACTACTACTGTAGCACCATTAAAGTCAAGACGGAACGAGCGATTGAAGCTTTGAGTTAATGCTGTTGTTTGTTGTTGTTGTCGTAGCCTGGCTAAAAGACTCCAGGGAGCATCCCAACAGCCGAAGCACTTGAACACTATTCTACAAATGCACCAGCTAGGGATGAGAACATTACGTGTGTGACCTTTTTTGATTTTTTCTGCCACGTGGGCAGCCACACTCCGACTTCGGAGGATTTAAGAATTGATCATAAAAGTCTTAACAATGCGTTTTCTGCTTGGTAAATGTTTTATGAAGTATTCAGCATTTTTGTTTCTACACTACCAGCGGCAGTAAAGTCCAGATTTAATGGGCGATTGAATTCCTGAGTTCACGCCTTTAACCAACCGTACTGGTTAGTAGCCTACTAGTTAAAGAAATATGAACGACGCATTCCAGTTGACAATATTATTTTGTTTATTAGGAATACGTTATTTATAATTGTGTTGCTCTTTGCTTGCTTTTCACGTAGAGCATGTTAGCTATTTTAAAATAATTATATTCCTGCGATGCACCATGCCCATGACGCTCTTTTCTTTTTAATGAATGTGCGCCTTAGTGACATTTATCATCAATCTCATCATTATTGTTTTCATCGTCGTCATCATCGTTGTCGTTGTTAATGCATCATCATCGTCGTCGTCGTCGTCGTCGTCGTCATCATCAGCAGCAGCAACAGCAGCAGCAACAGCAGCAGCAGCAGCAGCAACAGCGTGATCATCATCATCATCGTTATCATCATCATCATCACCATCATTATCGTGATCCTCATCATCGTCACCACCATCATCATCATGGTCATGTTATCATCATCATCATCATCACCATCATCGTCATTACCATCACCATCATCATCATCACCACCACCACCATCATCATCATCACCATTATCATCATCATTATCCTTCGCCACCTCCTCCTCCTCCTCCTCCTCCTCCTCCTCCTCCCCCCCTCATCATCATCATCACTATCATAATCATCACCATCACCACCATCATCATCATCATCAACATCATCACCATTATCATCATCTTCAACATCATCATCACCACCATCATCATCCTAATCATTATCACCGTCATCATCACCGGTCTATTATTCATCATCAGCATCGTCACCATCATCACCATCATCATGACCATCGAGGATTCTGGCTGTTGCAGAAGCACAAGGTTAGCCGCGGGGAGAGCAACAGTAACTCCGTGTCGAGCGGTTCAGGGGAGAGCAATCGCAAAGACACCATGACCTACAACGAGTTCTTGGCCCTGGGGCCAGACAACATGAAAGGCGTGACCCCTCCCCCCGGCTCCGCGGCGTTCGACAACCTAGCGTACGAAACTTCCACCTTCCAACAAGTGCCTTAGTGTAGGCAAACAGCCACAACTTTCTCACGGGGAGGGGGGGGGGGGGGGGGGGGGCAGTTTCACCACCTTCCAACAAGTGCCTTAGTGTAGGCAAACAGCCACAACTTTCTCACGGGAGGGGGGGGGGGGAGTTTCACCACCTTCCGGGTGGGAAGTGTTAAGCGTGGTAACAGTAGGCAGTGAGTGAGTTCACAATGATCCTCACCTGTAGTGTAGGTGAAAGGGTGGGAGTAAAAAATCTGGCTTCAGTCAGCGGCGGACAAATCACTCTTAGTATATTCAGGCTTTTTGGTGTAGGGCAGGGGAAATGTACTTTTTTTAAAATACGCTCAGTGAAGCTGAAGTGTGTCAGGACTAATAGTGTAAAATATAAATAATAATTAATATTACTGTTGTGTTTCTGCAGTCTAGAAACACTGCAGAAGCCACTAGGCTTTCGTAGGGAATATGTCTCATAAATTCCCCAGGGGGGTGCAGGAGGGGCATAGTGTGGCCTACAGACTATGATTGCGAATTGCTTGGAGAGAGGAGGCATGTGTCCTTTAAATGCTGCTTTCACGTTTCTGCAGTCTAGGCCTGGTTGTAAATTGTTCCAAGAGAGGAGGCTGCCATGTGTCCTTTTTATTACAGGTGAAGACGGGGTAAAAAGCCCATGGGCGGGTAAGAAGCCCATGCCAATTATCTCATGAAATGAAGCAAATTCAGTCACATTTTGCCCATGAGACGAGTGTTAATGTTTAGCATTCGTCTCATGGGCAAATTTGACTGAAATTTGCTTTATTTCATGAGATAATTGGCATGGGCTTCTTACCCGCCCATGGGCTTTTTACCCCGTCTTCCCCTATGTGTGTGTGTGTGTATGTGTCTGTGTGTGTGTGTGTGTGTGTGTGTGTGTGTCTGTGTATGTGTGTGTGTGTCTTCTGTTTGTTTAGGGTTTGTGTCTGTGTGAAACCTCTACCTTCAAACAAGTGCACCCCCACCCCCGTGGGGATACCGGGGGTCTTTTGTATAAATAGTTCCCCCACATTCTGGAAGTTATGTGCTTGTAACTTCCTCTAATCTGTCACTCTCTTTGACTCTGCCTTTTCCCTTTTTGCTTGCTGTCATCTGCTATCTTTATGCCTTTCCGGTCCATTCTCCTGCCTGTTAAAAAAATCTTCCAAATAATGTTTCTCCTTTGAACTCCTCCGAAATCGGAATGTGTCGGCTGTACGCAGCGGGGAGACCAGTGAAAACTGAAAACCGGACACATACGTACCTTGTACGTTATGGCCATATGGCCTGGGGACGTAGAAGAAGAAGTAGAAGAAGAAGAAGAAGAAGAAGAAGAAGAAGTAGAAGAAGAAGAAGAAGAAGAAACAAGTACCTTAATAAAAGCCCAACCACGTAATTTCTTCTTCTTCTTCTTTTTCTTCTTTTTCTTCTTTCTTCTTCTTCTCTCCTCTTCTTCTTCTTCCTCTTCTTCTTCTTCTTCTTCTTCTTTGCAATACAAGCTGAAGTTTGTCGTGGATAATGTGTTGCTGCAAAATATTACTTTTTAAAGGTCCTCTCGGACTGTTCAATGAAGATGAGTAAAACGGGCGACTGTGGTTTTCACTCAACTAAACATGCTACTGTACATTTTGTTCAGTCACTCCAATCAAAATTCATACCCTGTTTTGCTCGACTGAATTGAACCATCTGAGGGACCCTTAATCTTGTTTGCTGGCTGGGGTCCTGTCATAATAACTTGAATTAATTAAGTCTGTCTTGTTTCCTTGTTGCTGATGTCTTTCTTTCGCTTTGATTGCCCTGAACAAAGATTCGGTTCTTTTACATATTGTGACAGAGCTCCATACAATGCTTGTATTCTTTATTGTTGAACTGGGTTGTTTTTTAAAGTCTTCTGTTTATTTGTTTGTTGTTGTTGTTGCTGTTGCTTAATGAAAATTATATGCAGATATGAAAACGTCAAAATTATATGAAACGGATATGCCATGACCATTTATTTGGTACTTTATAGTCACAGAGGCGTCTCTGTGAAATTCGGATTGCCTCCCACCTGGAGAGCGCGTCGCAGCCACAGGCGCGCCACCCTTTCTTTGCAGGCGATTTTTATGGAAGGAAAGGGGTGAGGGTAAATTTTGACCAGATGTCAACTCTTTCATTGCCTCTGGGTTTAATATGTGCTAAGTGCATAGGCACACGGGGCCTCGGTTTATCGTCTCATCCGAAAGACTCCACGTTCAGGCCGTAAGGCCTAGTGCAAAGTGAGAAAAAAAATCCCCTGTACTCAACACAGCACAACCAATCAGAGAAAAGAGCAAGGTCACATGATTACAACACAACCAATCAGAGAAAAGAGCAAGGTCACATGATTACAACACAACCAATCAGAGAAAAGAGCAATTTCTTTGACGTACAAGCAGTGAATAATACTTTGTGTGATATTTGTTTGAATAGTGGTGGATTTTCGATTTTATAATGGTGAAGGAGTGTTATAATAACGTGAATAAGCGGTATTTTTGTGCCTTTGATTATGACAATATCCAGGTTGTGCTAAAAACAATTAACGTTTTGTTCAAGTTCGTATTTATTGGCAGAAGTTACTCCTCTCTTTGGTTGAAATTGAATCTTTTTTTTTAATGTAGATTTTTTTCATTGGAACCGGTGGTGATTGTTCAATTGTGTTTATGCTTACGTCAGAAATTTTTCACATTAACAAAATATGTTTGCATACGCTTAATATTTTATTTCTTAAGACTTTTTTTATTTGTTTATTTGTTGCTTGCCTTTGCTTGTTGCTTCGTTTGTTGGGTTCCCTTTAGTTGCCAAATGTTATTTTTAATCAGAAAATGAAGCTGCGAGTACAAAAACCCGGTTGTTTGATCCAAGTACAAAACACGAAAGAAATCCTTGACTGCAGTGCCCTGTGTGTAGATAGTTGAATATGTTTTCAATGTCCAAGTAGGTTGTGCTCAACTAGAGTAATAGCTGACAGATACTGGCAGTCTGGATGTATCATTCTTGGATTTTAAAATGTGTGTATCCTTGTAATTACGGCAGTATATTTGCCTGGAGATTTAAAGTTTTTGGGTCTTTTCCGTTTTCATCATAGCTACTTAGGTGTTCGATTTCACCAATCAATTGCATTCCACATTCCATTGCGCTTCTGTTGTGCTTAGTATACCTGCATCCAAAGGCTTTTTTATTTAACCGTTCATACAGCTTTATGTATGGTAAGAAAGGCAAACACGGAAAAATACAATTAACCGAGAAATGTAGGGGGGGGGGGTGAAATGTAGGGGTTTCACAGTAACTGGGACTTACAGTTTATGTGGCTCTGTCATCTTGTTTTAATCTTATATGTCTTTATGGGTAACATTACTGAGGGTAAGATAACATTATCTTTGCGACTTCGGTGCTGACTTGTGTCATTTTTGCCTTGATCAGAAATCGTGTGCAATAAGTATTTTGCCCGTTTCCTGCCTATTACGAGATTTATTTTTCTTCTAAGAATTCGGTGACTTTTGTGTATTTCATTCACACATGTTATTTGAAACGTTGTTAAGCTTTGCATGCCAATTATGCATATCCTTTTTTATTGTTTTCTTTTTTAATGCTGACGTTTGTTTACCTGTGCTTTTGTAAAGCTCTGTTTACTTTCATTTTCTTTTATTGGTTTAAAGAGCGTTTTATTTCTCAAAGTCACAAATGAAAATCAGCAATGATCATTAGATAGGGCAACAAGAAAACTTATATAAAGCCCTATTTTAAAGAAAAAAGTGCACAGACAATAATAGTGACGGACGGCTCAGCAGAGTAATGAAG
>CM065689.1:53205041-53215041 GCA_017654935.2 Phymorhynchus buccinoides | reverse complement strand
CCCGGAAGTGTCGATAAAACGTTTGCGCTACGTAGCCTCTGCCTTTTCACATTCGACTGCAGACCAAGCAGGTTGTATCGTAAAGCGCACATTAATAGCTGAATTAATCCAAGTCTTTTTGTTGAACTGATTTATATGTCTATTAATTAAGTTGGTTGCGCAAAAGGCAAGGAAGCAAGTAAGAATCTTCAGTACGATGAATGTGGAAGATCAAACGAAGAAGAAGAACTTGCTCTATGAGTATGAATCTATCATCCAGTCAGTGACTGAGTCTAGCTGAGTCATGTGATTCTGGCAACAATCATGAATAACATATTAACATAGATCTACGATTGTCACCCTCGAGTCAAGGCGTTTTGTCAATAATTATGTGTTTCGTTTATGTCCAGGAATGGATGCCGGTACCCATCAATGATTCGACTTGGAATACATGGATCCGTGACAAGCCACAAACCTATAACTCACTTTGTCGGTCGGTCGGTCCAAAATTGTCGCACTTCAAATCGAGGCTGCACTTCAAATTGAGGCTGCTCTTT
This sequence comes from Phymorhynchus buccinoides, assembly GCA_017654935.2. Lineage (NCBI taxonomy): Eukaryota > Metazoa > Mollusca > Gastropoda > Neogastropoda > Raphitomidae > Phymorhynchus > Phymorhynchus buccinoides. The sequence goes on along the minus strand of CM065689.1, from coordinate 53,214,505 downwards.
AAAATGATGTTTCGCAAACTTAGCCTCGATCCGAAAAGCTAATAGTATCACTTGAATTTTCAGTCAACTTTAAGTATAACCATTTCAAAGTCTTTCTATTCCTAAAATGCTACATTTTCAAATACAACAACGCTAAAAGTTTAATTTGTACATAAATGAATGTATACAAAGTAAGGTAAAATACAACAGAGATGCAATTATAATCATTCTTATACAGTCAACATGCAAATTAAAACAGCCTAGAAATACGACGTCACGTCGTGGATTGGCTGAGGTTCATGAAACCGTTGACTTGTATCGCTTCTCGGCCTTTTGGCTAAGATAAAAAATGAAAAAAGTATCGGTTCTTATCAGCTTAATATCTGATACGCTCCCTATCGGGGGCTTCGATATAAAACTGATTAAACCTCGGCGAAGAGTCAGGGGCTTGCTCCACCTTCGCCACGGGTTGGCCTGGTATTACAGTACCTCCAGGATCGGACCACTCTCCCCAAGTGGAGAAAATCCAATGAAACTTTCTTTCCTCCGCTTTTGTTTGTGGCACAAGCCACTCACTTTGTCGGTTTGTCAGTAGGTCCAAAATTGTCGCACTTCAAATCGAGGCTGCTCTTTAAAATTTTGTTAAGTTTTCAACTGTCGCACGCTACAAACGATTGCGAATCCGCGCTTGTTTTATTTTGACAAAGCAATCAGCCACAGGCTATGAGAGCATGAGGATAAGATCTGCAAGTAAGTAAACTGTTCCGATGACGATGTGCGAAATTTAGATCTAGTCATGATAATTCTACCGTCCAAAGTAGTATTTGCAAACGTTGAAACAATCTTCTTCTCTGGTCTAGTATCAGTAGTATGTCTGATTGAAATAGATCGAATTGACTACAAATAGTTATGTAATGAGTAACAACAGCTTAGCGCATTTGGCACTGCAGTGTGAGCACTCTTGATGTGTTACGAAACAAGAGGCAAAGCCTGCAAGGCTCACGTCTGATTTTTATTACTAAAGCAAAGGTCAAGGTCACAGCCAGCAAGCTCATCCATGTTTATCTTCCCCTGTACATTCTTTGCTCATGGTGATCAATCGTCTAGGCCTAACAAAGGATTCGTACGTCGAAGGCAGTGAAATCGACGAACCCTGGATTTTCCGTATATATTTTTTTCAAGACTGAAATGAATGTGGGCTAAATGTTAAGTACGTCGTCTTGATTATGAGGTAAGGCATGGACTCTAGGCCTAGGCCTTGTTGCCGGAAGTGCAGTAGGCTAAGTTATGCGCAGAGATGATGTGCAAATGAACACGAACAACCGTTACTCAAAGGCGCAAATAAAGCTAAACAACCGGGCCGTCAACGCACACACTCGGTACACCCATTTGTTACAGAAAATATAAGTTGACGACGTTAAAATGTACCTATTTGTACACACCTGAAGTCTTGTGTTTCTTTTTAAAGAGCGTTTTTGTATATCTAATGGAGAGTCTTCTTTCCAGTATGTATCTCCTACTCGGTACAACACAACAGTTACATTAATCTCTGCAACAAATGATTTTCTTTCTTTTGTTCCTTACCGATGTATCTGACTGCTTTGATCGCCATGACTTGAAGGCTCACGTCAAAATCAAGTATCCTGCTAAATTTAACCCTCTAACATCTTATGTTTTTTTGAGAAAATTACAACGTTAAAGTTTCAGTGGAGAGAGACTGAGAATCTTTAGTTTGAAGAGTGTGAGTGAGTCAAGGTTAAAGGTTGCACAACAGTAATCTCTGCAACAAATGATTATCTTTATTTTGTTCTTTATCAATGTATCTGACTGCTTTGATCGTCGTGACTTGAAGGCTCACGTCAAAATCAAGTATCCTGCTAACTTTAACCTTCTAACGCCTTATATGCATAGAGAAAATGACAACGTTAAGGTTTGAGTTAAGGTTAAAGGTCAGGGCCACGGACGCAACACACACATACACACAGACACACAACCGAACATGTACGATACTATAGACTCACTTTGTTTTAAAAAACGACGTGAGCCAAAAATGGATCGATTCCGTTCGAATATTTTATCCGTGCGTTTTTCAATGGCTAAACTTTGTGTCTGATCAGTGAAGACAGTGAACAATTTAGAGCTGCTACAGACGTTCTACGCAGTATAATATAGAGCATTTCAGTCTAGACTTGTTATAAAGGAAGGGTTAGACCCAATTCTATCTAGAAAAGTGTCATTCTAACACTGTAACAGTGCCTTAGTTATCTAGACTAGTCTAGATCTAATGCATGCTCAAGACTGGAAGGAATACTAAACACTAACAGTAACAGCAGCCACGACTTCAGTTTGTTGTGTTGCCATGTCATCTTTGTGTGCATGTATGTGCGTGCGCATGTGTGTGTGTGTGTGTGTTTCATTAGACTAGCAGGGTCCGTTCCAGTGACAAGATGATGCATAAACGTTGGCTGCATCATAGACTCCAAACAGGAAACATACCAACATTTGAGTAAGTTACTTACAGCAATGTAGAATAGTTTTGCGCACGCGCGCGTTGTGTTTGTGCGCACGCGCGTGGTGTGTCAGCGTTTGTGCGGGTGTGAGTGGGTAGGTGTGTGTCGGTGTGACTGTATGTGTGTGCGTGCGTGCGTGTGTGTGCATTTGTTCTTCTCCTGCTAAGGTAACCACAGTATCCACTGTATGCAGTTTGATCTTGCTGAGTGTTTGTAGTGTTACTGTATCCATCACTAGATTGGCTATAAATTACTGGATCTAGGCTTCTGAAGAAATTGTGTGTGTGTGTGTGTGTGTGTGTCAACTTGACTCTCTCTCTCTCTCCCTCTGTGTGTGTGTGTGTGTGTGTATGTATGTGTATGTTTTCACATAGATTAAATTCAGTTTCAATTTCATTTAGTTTTAAAATTCCCTTTATTTTTTGGTAACAACTAATTTCGAAAAGTGTGCTATACACCTTGTCTGGGATTCAAGTAGCAAATATAGGAACTTTACAAGATGTAGTTTACAGCCATGAAATGATCAAAATAGCTTCTGTCATATCCAGCTCTGGAATTGCAAAATTACTATAATTGATACGTTAGTTAATATTAATGTTCTTTTCTTTGCCACAAATCCTTTTTTTTTTTTTTTCTTCCCCCATCACGGACATACTCTCTCTCTCTCTCTCTCTCTCTCTCTCTCTCTCTCTCTCTCTCCTCTCTCTCTCTCTCTCTCTCTCTCTCTCCTCTCTCTCTCTCTCACACGCACTAACGCACGCACACACATATACAAACACACACACTCACACTCACACACTGTTTTCACCTCATTTTAATTCAATATTTTGTTTGTCTGTTTTGTTTTTGTTTAATTAATGTATTTATTTAAGTTTAATATCACCATTGTTGTGAACAGACATTTAAATTAAATCAATCAAATCAAATCTCGCCACCACCACCACTACCCCACTCACCACCACCACACGTGCGGATACCGGTAAGGTATTTCATACAAATAGCTACCTCCACCACCACCCTTCCCCCAGCTTCTGGTAAAAGTTCTGTGCTTATAACCTATTCCCATTTGCTTTCTGTCATCTAGATATTTCTGCCTTAGTGTTCTAAAAACTCTTATAAAGATTTCCTCAAGCAAAAGAGGGACAGACTGGGACTATTTTGTAGATATGCGCACAATGGCAGCATGATGCATCTGCGCTCAGAAACTGAGTGATAGATAAATAACTGTTATTTTGTTGTACTTATCGTGGGGGACATCCCGCAATCGCTACGTATCGGTAACATTGCCAAGATAAACCAGCCCGGCTTTCACTGCGTATCGATAACTCTACTGGGCTAATTCACTAGGGCAACTAAGGGTTAGGGTTAGGGTTTAGGGTTAAACTTAGGTAAGGAATAGGAATAGGTTACGAAAAGGGTTCGGGTTAGGGTTAGGAATACGGTTAGGGTTGGTCTGTCGGAATTCAAACTGACAGATTGGCACAGTCATCATCAATTGTTCTCTATGGGTCGTAGTGGTGACAGCGCTACGCACCCCTTATCGTGTACATTTTGTTGGGAAACTATTTTAATGACAGTGAGATAAGGAACGGGAAGGTGTGTGTGTGTTTGAGGGGGGGGGGGGGGGGGGGGGGGCGGGGGGGGGGGGGGGGGTGGGGGGGGGGGGGGGGGGGGGGGGTGGGGGGGGGGGACAGTGTGTAGAGAATTCAAGCTATAATTATTAATTTTAAAATGTATGCATCCTCGTAACAATACAAGATAGACTTGAATTGTTTTAGGCCTATGACTCAATATTTAGCTCATAGAATCGATGACATCAAATCCACTTAACAATAGCTTTCAGAAATATCATTAGTTTCTTAGAAGCATGAAACGTGTCTTGGACTTTTTACACATAATATTATTTTGAATAATACACATGCGTGTGCGGTGGGTGTGTGTGTGCGTGCGTGCGTGTTTGTGTGCGTGTGTGTGTGTGTGTGTGGACTGGATCTAGGTAGATTGAATCTAGTTACAGTATAAGTTGTTTGTTCCATTATATGGGAGATAACCGTCAAAATAAAATAGAGAATGCTAAAATGTGTTACTTCCCCTGTATATTGATAAACATGAGCACCCATATATGTACACATAATGTAAATGAAGATGAATCAGTCACTCTTTCAGGAAGCTGCCCGGCAACATCACACACAAGGCGCTGGAATGGAACCCTCAGGGCAAGCGACCAAAGACAACGTGGAAGTGGTCCTGTAAGGAAGAAATGAAGTTCAGCTTGTCCTGGGGGAACTCGAGAAAGCTGCCCCAAACCGAATTTGCTGGAGAACTGTTGCTGAGGTCCCATGCTCCACAATGAATCCAAGGAAATAAATCAAGTAAATGAAGCCATATACTCGTGCACAGGCACATGCGTGTGTGCGTGCACACACACGCGCGCACACACACACGATCACGCGCACACACAAACACGCACGCACGCACACGACTGCGCACACACGCACACACACACCAACCTCTTTATAGTATTGTGAATAAAACAAGGTACATGTCAATTGTCACATTAGCCATGCCCAATAACATAGCATGTGAACTCCTGACACATGCAACCTGCTGCTACTGTTTGTACAATATTAAATGGTCTACTTTAGTGACTTTCATATCACTTGATCAATGGAAAACATCAGCCATTGTTTTGTTGGAGTGAGTGGTTACAGTGACTCTTATAAGACCTCTCATTATAAGACTCCCTCCCATATAAGACCCACTTCTCTGAGACATTGCCCTTCTTTTGTAAGTATTAAGATTACCTCCCTTATAAGACCCCTCCCTTAATAGACCCCTCCCTTATAAGACCTCATTTTGGATGATTTTTGAAGGTCTTATAATGGAGGTTCCACTGTATTAGGAATTTGCAGAATATTTATATTATTCATGTTATGTAATTATGGATTGATTCATTATATTATATTATTAATATATTGTATTCTTTAATTCTAAGTATATTAATAAGTTATTAAAGTGTGTTGTTTTTAATGCACTTACTTATAAATAATGAATTGTCATTGTCATAATAATGATGTTCACACATTTGATTAGCTTGTATCTCATATCTGTGTATAAATCAAAATAATTTTACACACAAAAATATATCACTTATTGTTTATTATTGCACTGTTGTGATGTGTGTTATATGACTGAATATATAGAAGACGTATAAGGCTTTATACTGAACATGCTCTGCCCTGGTCTTGTGCACTGTAGTGTGTGCGCCACCTACATGAAATTATTGCTTTTTCCTGACACAAAGTAGAAGTATGTACTCTGCCCCTAACTTGTCATGTAGTAGTAGTAGTAGTAGTAGTAGCAGTAGTAGTAGTTGTAGTAGTAGTTGTAGTTGTAGCAGTAGTAGTTGTAGTAGCAGTAGTAGTAGTAGTAAGTAGTAGTATAGCAGTAGTAGTAGTTGTAGTAGTAGCAGTAGTAGTAGTAGTAGTTGTAGTAGTAGTAGCTGTAGTAGTAGTAGTTGTAGTAGTAGTAGTAGTTGTAGTAGTGGTAGTAGTAGTAGTAGTAGTAGTAGCGTGGTCGATTCAGTCTTAACATTATCGCCCTTTCGTGTCACGAAGAAGTAATATAAAGCCCCATTAACACTTCGTCAGGTGATAAAAAGTAAACAACTTGTTCTTAGTAGCATTAGTACATAGTTTTAGGCGAAGGGCTTTTTCATTGACATATTGTGTTCCTGTAATAGGCAGGTGCCTGTCGTAAATGACTTACTGGTTTTCTTATGGCTTACTAAAGTTTACTTTACATAGTTGTAATTAACAAATCTCTGGTCTTTATAATAACAGGTGAGGTGGCAAACTTTAAGCTCCACCACACAGGATAAACAGGAGACTTTCACGGGCGAGGACTATGCATTGTGTTGTTAAGTTAATTATGTTACATTTACTTTGGTTATGTACATTTTATTTACTCAATCAGAGTATGGCAGTAAATCCTTGAATTTTGAAAATTCAGGGCATGAAATATTAATCATGCTTTACTTTAATGGACTATTTTTTGGACATTACTAATCCACACACTTTACTGCCATTGTTCATTACAACACATACACTGACATTACTAATCCACACACTTTACTGTCATTGTTCATAACAACACCATACACTGACATTACTAATCCACACACTTTACTGTCATTGTTCATAACAACACAGACACTGACATTACTAATCCACACACTTTACTGTCATTGCTCATAACAACACATACACTGACATTACTAATCCACACACTTTACTGTCATTGCTTATAACAACACATACACTGACATTACTAATCCACACACTTTACTTTCATTGTTCATAACAACACATACACTGACATTACTAATCCACACACTTTACTTTCATTGCTCATAACAACACATACACTGACATTACTAATCCACACACTTTACTTTCATTGCTCATAACAACACATACACTGACATTACTAATCCACACACTTTACTTTCATTGCTCATAACAACACATACACTGACATTACTAATCCACACACTTTACTTTCATTGCTCATAACAACACATACACTGACATTACTAATCCACACACTTTACTTTCATTGTTCATAACAACACAAACACTGACATTACTAATCCACACACTTTACTTTCATTGTTCATAACAACACATACACTGACATTACTAATCCACACACTTTACTGTCATTGCTCATAACAACACATACACTGACATTACTAATCCACACACTTTACTTTCATTGCTCATAACAACACATACACTGACATTACTAATCCACACACTTTACTTTCATTGCTCATAACAACACATACACTGACATTACTAATCCACACACTTTACTTTCACTTGCTCATAACAACACATACACTGACATTACTAATCCACACACTTTACTGTCATTGTTCATAACAACACATACACTGACATTACTAATCCACACACTTTACTGTCATTGTTCATAACAACACATACACTGACATTACTAATCCACACACTTTACTGTCATTGCTTATAACAACACATACACTGACATTACTAATGCACACACTTTACTGTCATTGCTTATAACAACACATACACTGACATTACTAATCCACACACTTTACTTTTATTGCTCATAACACATACACTGACATTGCTAATCCACACACTTTACTGTCATTGCTCATAACAACACATACACTGACATTACTAATCCACACACTTTACTTTGATCATAGTTAAATGACAATCGAGGGTTACACCAAGGTTTTTAGCTGATTGACAGAAAAGGACGGTAGCATCGCCAATGACAAGAGAGTCAGGAAACTGAACAGAGGTGGAAGTTCTCTGAGTGGAAACAATCATTGCCTCAGTCTTATCTTCATTGGATTTTAATTTATTGGAGGTCATCCAGGACTTGACATCTGAAACAGTATCCTGCATGGACAAAACTAGATCATCAATTTCATTAGGCTTAGAAGACTTCTGCAGTTGGGTATCATCAGCGAATTTTAGATGGAGAGCTGAATGCTGGGACATGACGTCTGAAAGAGGAGAAGTGTAGAGAACAAATAGAACAGGCCCCAGGACTGATCCCTGTGATGTGTGCGTGTGTGTGTAGATATATATAATGTGTGTGTGTGTGGGGGGGGGGGGTTCCAGTTCCGGTGAACGAAGAGGTGCATTTTCCAAGCTCTTCAACAAAAATCCTTTCCCCCCATATTCCCTTGTCCCCTCCCACTTTCCCATGGCCTAATCACTCAATTCCATCACGAGTGGCATAGAATGGAGCTGAAAGGACTATTTTCATCGTTATTTTTGTGAATTTATACTATCTCCATACGAGGACTGTGAGTACTTTCATTTTGACAACAAATATGGCCGCCTGAGTACTTCCATCATAGACACCGGCTGCTTTGAGTTTTGACTGAGAAGAACAGCGGGCTCTCTCCTTTAGTAGGTATGTCACCTATCATTGTGACTTGAAAAGAACTTGTGGTAGTTATTCGTTGCTGGATTGGTCACTCCTAGCATCATTGTGACCAGACTTCTACAAGTTTTTATAGTGTGCAGAGGCATTTCCTCCTTCGCTTTGTGAGCTTATCTCCCTTCGCCCATGTCGAGCTAGGTGTGTGTTGTTGTTTTTCTGACTGTTTACACCAAAAACTGTGAGTACTAAATTTTTCTTTCTTGTGTTCTACACCCAGTGCATGGGTAAAGATGGTGTTCCCGTGGCATGTCTTCCCCACCTAGTACAATGTACTACAGAGTGGTAACAGTAGCGCTTGCAGCAACGCTGTTATTAGTAACGGCGTGTGAACCCAGTCACTACTTTTATTGCAAAGACACTTGTATCTGTGACAACTCCATAAAAATGTCAACAAATTCACACTCACCTTCTGATGGAAATAGAAGCCAGCAGGCCTCAGAAAATCCGTTCATTTCAAAATACCCCTGAGGCACATGTGACAGGACAGTAGCATGGGACCAACGAGGAGTAGCCTGCGAAGGATGTGGACAATGGTTCCACGCCTCGTGTCAGAGCATGTTGTCCGCCTCCTACGATAAACTATGTGACTCAACCAACAAAGACACCCTACCATAGCTACCCGGCAAAACAAGCAACACAACAGACCCCTCAGGTTCCTGAACATCAACGTTCAGTCAATTACTGGCAAAGTGCCGGAACTACTGAACCTCATCAACCTCATCAACAGCTCCAAGCCTGACATTATTCTAGCAACAGAAACCTGGCTAGACTCATCCATCTCTTCCAGTGAACTCTTCCCTCAAAACTACAGAGTTTTCAGAAAGGACCGCAATAGAAATGGTGGTGGCGTGTTGATTGCGGTGTGTGACAATCTCACCAGCCATGAAGTCCCAGAACTCAGTATACCAGAATGCGAGATCATCTGGGCTAAGGTCAAACTCCAAGGCAGAAAACAGCTGTTAGTGG
>CM065689.1:53184644-53204541 GCA_017654935.2 Phymorhynchus buccinoides | reverse complement strand
AGAGAGGGACAGATTTAGAGGGAAGTTACAAGCACAGAACTTCCAGCAGAAGGTAGAGAAGAGGAGAGGAGGAACTATTTATACAAAAGACCCCCCGGTATCCCACGGGGGGGATGCATTCTTAAATCAGTAATTTAAGGGATGTGGAGATTCGGGACTCCTCACCCCTCCTTCTCCAAGTTTGGCAATCCAAGTACCAGCTAAGCTATCGCCGCACATTAAACCCACGCACAGTCTGCATCGTCTTTTCTGCTCCGTTCAAGCTGTGCTCTTGGTCGAGTTGAACTTGTCAAAAGACAGTCACATTTCTTTTTAAAATATCCTTGGTTGCCCTCGCTAAAGGGCAATATTGTTTCACCGAAATGGCCTTTGTGTTAAAATAAATTGTCAAAAGACTGTCTCGAACCTTTTAAAATATCCATAGTTGTCCCCCCCAAAAAAAAAAAGAAGGGAATAATGTTTGAACGAAACGGCCTTTGTATTAATTTTATTTTTAATGTCAATGTCTATTAATTTGAATGTCCATGTCAAAAGACTGTCTCGAACCTTTTCAAATGTCTATCGTTGCCCCCCCCCCCCACCCCCCACCCCCCCACCCCCCCCCCCCCCCAAAAAAAAAAGAAGGGAATAATGTTTGAACGAAACGGCCTTTGTATTAATTTTATTTTTAATGTCAAAAGACTGTCTCGAACCTTTTCAAATGTCTATAGTTGCCCCCGCAAAAGGGAATAATGTTTGAACGAAACGGCCTTTGTATTACAAATTGTCAAAATACTGTCTCGAACCTTTTCAAATATCTATTGTATTAAAAAATTGTCAAAAGACTGTCACTTTTTCTTCTTCTTCTTCTTCTTCTTCTTCTTCTTCTTCGATCGCTCAGACAGTTTCCTGTCACAATTATGAGCGCAGATTCGTCATGCTGCCGTTGTGCGCCTAGCTAAGAAATAATTAGGCCCAGCATGTCCGTCTTCGGCTGGAGGAAATCTTTTTGAAAGTGAAAAAAGCCAGGAAAATGGACCGGGTAAGGCAGAAAGATAGTAGATAACAGAAAGCAAAGAGAAAAGGCAGAGTCAAAGAGAGTGACACATTAGAGGATGTTACAAGCACATATCTCCCAGAAGGTGGAGGAACTATTTATACCAAAAATACCCCCGGTATCCCCACGGGTGGAAAAAAGACTGTCGCCAACCTTTTAAAATGTCTATAGTTGCCTTCGCAAAGGGGAATAATGTTTGACGAAAGGACCTTTGCATTAAAAGTTGGGTTTTTTTAGTTAATAGACGATTTTCGGAAGAACAAAAACCTAGGGGAGAGCACTTCGTGAAAATTAGAGTTGATTACCTCGACTTACTTGATCAAAACCATAGCAACAATGGCGGCATAGCGGCGAAGCTTGAAACCTCAGCATGCGACTCAGCGACTTGCAAACTTTTTTTTTGGAAAAAATGAGGGGCGGCCAATATTGACAAACTGAGAGAACTTGCAAAATGTGAAGTAAAAATATAAATGACATCAATTTTAGAATGACGCATGGTGTTCTAAGTGATGTAAGTCTGCTCAAACACACGAGGCGAGAGCTGGGGATCTACCTGAAGGTAGAGTAACTTCCCCCTGTTTGACCAATTGAATTAGGCAAGATCACTCCCACACACCATGAAATTACTCCCCTTAATTATTTCCGAACAATTCCTATTAGCCAGTGTTTCTAGTAAAAATGATGTAGCTTAAATGGCACCCTGACGGATGAGTTTTTTTGCAAGAAACACGTCGAGATCACAAGAAAGACAGCCCTTTTCAAGGATCAGAACACTCACTACTTTGCTCTGGTTTCCTAGAAATAAAACCGTCAAAACGGCGATTCCTCCTTGGCGGAGATGCCGGAGAGAGTAGCCATTTTGGACGGGGGTGGGTGGAGGCCACTCATTGTGGTTGAAGCTTTTTCTTCTTTGTAGTGCAGTAAAAAGTATAAAAATGGAGCTATTTTCTTTTGTTGTGAGCGAAACTCCTTTTGGTAAACTGTATAACATTATTTTTTAGAAAGGCTTGTATTGTGAACATTTCGTGCAAACGATTTGGTCTAAACTCAGGCGGCCATTAGTCTGATACATTTCAGTAAACAAATAGCCCATGTGTGTGTGTATGCGTGTGTGTGTGTGTTTCAATGAAAGAATATGACTTCCAGCACCTCCGCCAAGGAGGAATCGCCGATTTGACGGTTTGATTTCTGGGAAGCCAGAGCAAAGTGAGTGTTGCGATCTCTGTAAAGGGTGTTTTCCTGGTGATCTCGACGTATTTCTTGCAAAACATCATCCGTCAGTGTGCCCCCTTAAATGTGGGTGCAGTTTGAACGGAATAATAATTGCAACCTTGCTCTGTTCATTCAATCATCAGTCCTACACCCCATGGACTGTACCGACATTATCATTGCGAGCGCCAAGGGGGACTACTCTCGCATCGGCGATTACTACACCCGTGACCGCTCCACGCCCGTGCGGGACGAATACCTGGGCGGAGAAAATAGTCTGACTGCTGCTCTGGCCTGGGAGGACGACACGAACACCTGGATGCTCTTCAGGAGGAAATTGATTTGTAAGTGTTATGTGTTCTCTTGTCTTTGTATATAGTTCTCTCCTTCCCCCTCCTCTCTCTCTCTCTCTCTCTCTCTCTCTCTCTCTCTCTCTCTCTCTCCTCTCTCTCTCTCTCTCTCTCGCTCTCTCTCTCTCTCTCTCTCTCTCTCTCTCTCTCTCTGTGTTTTGCCCCAGGGCAGATTCGTGGAAAAAAGTTGTACGTGCTTATATCATTACCCTGTTTAAATAAAGTTTAGTTACGTTTCGTTTCGTTTCGTCTCGTCTCTCTCTCCTCTCTCTCTCTCTCTCTCTCTCTCTCTCTCTCTCTCTCTCTCTCTCTCTCTCTCTCTCTCTCTCTCTCTCTCTCTCTCTCTCGATCATTTAAGTCATCGTTTAAATTAGAAAAGTATTTGTCAGCCATTACTATTAGTAAATTCCGTTATGCCTTAGCAAGATTGAGACTTGGACTGTGTGATCTAAACATCAATAACAGATATAATGAAAAATCAAAGAAATGCCCATTTTGTAACAAGATAGAGAGTGAATTTCATTTTGTGTTTGAATGTCAAACATATGCTTCTCTAAGAAAAAAACATTTATCAAAATACTATACGTTCGTAATCAATGAAGAATGTCTAGCTCGAATGTTACAATCTGATGACGTAATGCTCCTAAGAAATTTAGCAATGTATGCATTTCTTGATTTCAAGACTAGAGATATACATGTCAATAACTGAATAAGAGCTGAATACTGTATTTTTGTGACTGAATTGAAACATTTAATTTTGTTGCTTATTTTTATATATCAAATTAATTCCCTTGATTCTATTTGATTATGATGTAGGAAGTTACATCCCTTTTTCGTTATTCGTTTTTTGGTTCTCCCATGATAACGTGTACCCATTGTATACAGGCCGGTGGCCTTACGATTAAACTTTCCGACTTCCGACTTCCGACTTCTCTCTCTCTCTCTCTCTCTCTCTCTCTCTCTACAGGCCTATATTATCTATATGTCAGTGTGTGCGTGAATGCGCGCTTGCGCGTCCAGCTAACTCGAATTAGCCTTTGGACTGTTATTTGGCTATGTTAAGATGTGTATGTTATGTTATGTTATGTTATGTGTACTACTGTATCTGACTCCTTTTTATATACAGATGCATTATTATAGTAAATGGTCGTATTTTCTTTTTATGTGTCCTACAAAGCGCATTAGTGCAATAAAAAAAAATTAGGGGTCAACTGTCCCCGCTGCGAGTAGCGATTCAAATGACAGCGCGCAACTCTCGTGAAAGCATTATATATATACCGGCTGTGTTTTTAATTGATTAATTACCAGCCGTGAACGAAGAGAGCGAAGCTGATAATGTTTTCACTGCTGTCTGTGGCTATCTATCTATCTATCTATCTATCTATCTATCTATCTATCTATCTATCTATCTATCTATCTATCTATCTATATCTATCTATCTATCTATCTATCTATCTAACTATATCTATCCATATCTATCTATCTATATCTTTATATCTATCTATCTATCTATATCTATCTATCTATGTATCATATATATCTATATATATATATGTATGTTAACACGATAGCGTTTGAATGGAAAAACCTAGGAAGCGCCCAATACGCATGCGGATAGGTAGTTAGAATATCTAGGCCGAGTTCGAAGATGAAGGTCATCGGTCGAAGGTCAAGGTCACTGGAGCCGTTTTTATGCCAGACACAGTCCAAGGGAAAGCAATCTTGAACGGAGGGACCTAGGAGGCTCAAATTTTGCATGTGAATAGGTAGTTAGGATATCTAGTTAATTCATTAACTCATTTAATCATTCGGCCAGCCACGGACACCACCACAGACCACAACCTGGAGGACGAGCTGATGCACGTGATCTGGGCCATTGGTCAGCAGCAGGACAACTACAACCACAGACCGGGGTCCGCCCTGGAATCCACGGGCAACGCCTCCCCCGGCATCCCCGACTTCTACAGGGAGGACGAGCTCAAGTACCACGGCCATCAGGGACAGAGGGCGGCCACCTCTCTCAACTTCTATGGTGGGTTAGACTGTGCTTCTGTCTTGTTGTTGTTCTTCTTCTTGAAGTACCACGGCCATCAGGGACAGAGGGCGGCCACCTCTCTCAACTTCTATGGTGGGTTAGACTGTGCTTCTGTCTTGTTGTTGTTCTTCTTCTTGAAGTACCACGGCCCTCAGGGACAGAGGGCGGCCACCTCTCTCAACTTCTATGGTGGGTTAGACTGTGCTTCTGTCTTGTTGTTGTTCTTCTTCTTGAAGTACCACGGCCATCAGGGACAGAGGGCGGCCACCTCTCTCAACTTCTATGGTGGGTTAGACTGTGCTTCTGTCTTGTTGTTGTTCTTCTTCTTGAAGTACCACGGCCCTCAGGGACAGAGGGCGGCCACCTCTCTCAACTTCTATGGTGGGTTTGACTGTGCTTCTGTCTTCTTGTTGTTCTTCTTCTTGAAGTACCACGGCCCTCAGGGACAGAGGGCGGCCACCTCTCTCAACGTCTATGGTGGGTTAGACTGTGCTTCTGTCTTGTTGTTGTTCTTCTTCTTGAAGTACCACGTTTCTCAGGGACAGAGGGCGGCCACCTCTCTCAACTTCTATGGTGGGTTTGACTGTGCTTCTGTTTCGTTCTCCGTTCGTTTGACTGTGATTCTTTTTTTTCATTTTTCTTTTTTTTTTCTTTTTTTTTCTGGGCTTCTGTTTCGTTCTCCGTTCGATTGACTGTGATTCTTTTTTTTTTCTTTTTTTTTTCTCTTTTTTTTTCTGCTTTGTGTTCTTGTACTTGTTCTTGTTCTTGTTCTTGTTCTTCTTCTTCTTCTTCTTCTTCTTGTTCTTCTTCTTCTTCGTCTTCTTCTTCTTTTTCTTCTTCTTCTTCTTTGTTTTGTTCTTCTTCTTCTTGAAGTACCACCGTCATTTGGGGACAGAGGGCGGCCACATCCCTGAATTTCTGCGGTGGGTTTCTGTGCTTCTGTTTCGTTCTTCGTTTGAGTGTGATTCTTTTTCTTCTTCTTGTTGTTGTTGTTGTTGTTGTTGTTGTTGTTGTTTGTTGTCGTTGTTGTTGTTGTTCTTCTTCTTCTTCTTCTTCTTCTTTGTCTTCTTCAGGCGTCTTCTTTTTCTTCTTTTTCCTCCTCTTCTTCCTCTTCTTCCTTTCTTCTTCTTCTTCTAAATCAGATTGTCGATTATTCGTTGTAGCCCAATCTGCAATATGCACAAGGGCCTATGTACTGTTTAATTTTAGGTCGTGTCCTTTCTTTCGTCAAGGTATTTATCTTTAACCCTTTCACCGCCAGCCATCTTTGAGCCAAACATTTCCATTAAACTTACTTGGCTGCAGAAAACATTTCATCTGCAATATTGTGAGATTTATCTGTGATCTATTTGGAATAGGGTCAATCCTTACTGCTCAAATTGAGGAACACAATATCATTGAATAATAGAACCTGATTTCAAGGGTTTTAATGACATGGGTGTTAAATCATTGTGGTGCAAAAATGCGACATTGGCGGTGAAAGGGTTAAGAAATTGTTCCGGTTCAAGGAGAGCAATGAAACCAACGATGATCAAGAATATCTTCTTTTTTTCTCTTTACTTGTGTCTTTGTAAAGTTTGTTTTAGGACATAGCTTTTAGTTTTGAAATGACGATTCCTCGTGAATGTGAATGTATCTCTGCTGATAACCGTTCCCTTTTAATTTGGCAGAACTATCTCAAGAAAGACTTAGCTTCAACTACAACAGTAAGATGAGATCTGTACCAACAAATATTTTCTACAGTAGTGGAAAATCATGGTACAGCTTAGTCTTTTGTGGAAGACTATGACTCTCAAACTGGGGGGGGGGGCTTTGCACAGCCACTGGCTCTGATGCTGCAGCCAAAGGGATATGTTGGTCATTGGGGGACCTTCCCCAACACCAGCTGTCCTCAAATTCCTCTGGCCGAGAGAATGGGGTGTACCCTGGGCAAGGAATCTCCACTGAACTATAAACAAATGCTAGCCCAGCCCGCCGGAATAGCGTCTGCCCCTCTCCCACCTTTGCTATCTGACAATCATGGTCGGAAACGACTGACTGGCATAGAGGTGTAGGTGGCACAGCGGTAGCGCATTCGCCTCGTGCCAAGTAAACCCGAGTTCGAACCTGGGTACAGGGGATTTTTTCCTCTCACTTTGCACTAGGCCTTACAGTCTGAACGTGGAGTCTTTCGGATGAGACGATAAACCGAGGTCCCGTGTGCCCATGCACTTAGCACACGTTAAACCCAGTGGCAACGAAAAAGTTGTCATTTGGTCAAAATTTACCTGCCCCCCACCCCTTCCCTTTCCTTCCTCATCAAATCACACAAAAATCGCACGCACAATTCTTTTTTTTTAATTGGGTGGCGCGCCTCTGGCTGCGATGCGCTCTCCAGGTGGGAGCAACCCGAATTTCACAGAGACGCCTCTGTGACTATAAAGTACTCAATAATACCTAATAATTCTGTGGACAGCCGTGGACAAACCAGTGGCGGGCGTGGACGGCTGTCCCGTGCAAGGTTGGTGCCCCTCCAGCCTGTGTGGACTGGACTTTGGCTGGACCTACGACAACGCCACTGACCTCGTCACCTTCAACATCTCCGCTTCCCCCATCTCCCCCAACCAGTGGATCGCCATCGGCTTCTCCGACAACAGGAACATGGTACTGTGCAGTCACCGCAATAGCCTCTTAAAGGAGCACCCTGACGGATGAGTTTTTTTCAAGAAACACGTCGAGATCACCAGAAAGACAGCCTTTTCAAGGATCGGAACACTCACTTTGCTCTGGTTTCCTAGAAATTAAACCGTCAAAATGGAGATTTCTCCTTGGCGAGAGAGTAGTCATTTTGGATGGGGTGGGTGGAGGACACTCATTGTGGTTGAAGCGTTTTCTTTTTTATTGGAGCTATTTCGTTTGTTCTGAGCGAAACTCCTTTAGATAAACTGTATAACATTTATTTTTTGTAAAGAAAAAAAGTCTTGTATTTGGCGGCCATTAGAAAAGAGACAGCACAAGCCTTCTCTCTGGGTGAAATCATTTGACTTCCAGCACCTCCGCCAAGGAGGAATCGTGGATTTGACGGTTTGATTTCTAGGAAACCAGAGTGAGAGTTGCAATCTCTGTAAAGGGTGTTTTCCTGATGATCTCGACTTGTTTCTGACAAAAACGCATCCGTCAGGGTGCCCCTTTAAAGGGCCTGCTGCCACACACATACGATTCGGATCTGTGCTTATTTTTTATGAAGTTCTACTGAAGCTTACGTGGGAAACTAAACGTTGTTACTTTCTAAATTAAGTAAATCGGTTTACTTAATTCAGAAAGTAACAACGCTTAGCTTCACACTTAAGCTTTTGTAGAACTTCATACAAATTAAGGGGAGCCTCAATGCGACGCAGTTTTGACGACGTGAGTCATGATTCACGTGAAATTCACGTATTGGGTCAACTTGAGTATAATGAGCGAAAATGGCAGAATTATGTTTTTAGACGGGGGTACTTCGCGGGAATCCATGACTCACGTGACCCAATCGCATCGCATCCCCATACGAATTTACCCGTGTGTGGCACCGGCTTAAAGGCCTAGCCACACTACATACGATTCGATTCACCACGATCCTATTTTGACATTTGTGAGGCATGATTGACATGAAATTCTACTGACTAAATAAATCTGATGAAATCCTACTAGTTATGTTCACTGTATTATTGTAGTACACGAATCTGATGAAACATCTGTATTTTTGTATCAAACATTAGTTTATCTGATTCGTGTATTGGGGTCTAGTCTCCATGAGTACAGTGAACGAAAACAGTAGAATTTGTTTTCAGACGGAAGTATTTCACGTGAATCATGACTCACAGACATCGTCACAATCGGATCGCATTTGGATTGAATCGTATGCAGTGGGTTGGCCCGATAGCTGGAGGAAAACAAGGTTGGAAAGTTTAAAGACCCAGCACGTCGCGTGTCAAAATCATGGTTTTCACGTGTTTTCCCTCTTTTAGCTGGTAAGAAATCTTAAAGACACACTGACGCACCACGATTAAGTCCCTTGTTTTTTGTCTGGGTAGCTGTGACCCACATACGCATGTCCCCAACTTCAAATTGAGGCTGCTCTTTAAAATGGTGTTTCGGTTTGAATTTGGGTGCAATTCTATGGGAGTCAGACTTGGTCAAAACAAGATTTCTTTCCAGCTATAAGAGGGAAAACACGTGAAAGCTGTGATTTTGACACGTGATCTGGTGGGTCTTTAAGAAATCTTCCTAGCATAAGAGGGAATGTGACATATGACGTTGGGGGTCTTTAGAGAGCTGCTTAGGGTGTAATTATGGCCCTTAGCCATTACTTACCACCAGGTGGCGTTCCATTTGAAGAAGAGAATGTATTTAGCGTCCTTGTATTTTACAAGCAATGAGTCACACCACAAGCTATATTGTTTTAAATTCTCATTGTTCAACCAGTGACTTGACCACTTCTCTATAATAGCTGTTCATGGCTGACCAATGATAGCTGTTTGAACATTTTCATTATATGCGTGTCATTGTTGACCTAAGTGATTTCACCTTTTCTACATGTGTGTCCTTGCTGACCTAGTGATTTGACCTTTTCTACATGTGTGTTCTTGTTGACCTAGTAATTTGACCTTTTCTACATGTGTGTCCTTGTTGACCTAGTAATTTGACCTTTTCTACATGTGTGTCCTTGTTGACCTAGTGATTTGACCTTTTCTACATGTGTGTCCTTGTTGACCTAGTGATTTGACCTTTTCTATATCTGTGTCCTTGTTGACCTAGGGATTTCACCTTTTCTACGTGTGTGTCCTTGTTGACCTAGTGATTTGACCTTTTCTACATGTGTGTCCTTGTTGACCTAGTGATTTGACCTTTTCTACGTGTGTGTCCTTGTTGACCTAGTGATTTGACCTTTTCTACATGTGTGTTCTCGTTGACCTAGTGGTTTGACCTTTTCTATGTCTGTGTCACTGTTGACCTATTGATTTGACGTTTTCTATATATGTTGACCTAGTGGTTTGACCTTTTATATGCATGTTGACTATTGTTGACCTAGTGGTTTGACCTTTTATATGCATGTTGACTATTGTTGACCTAGTGATTTGACCTTTTCTATATATGTTGACTATTGTTGACCTAGTGCTTTGACCTTTTCTATGCATGTTGACTATTGTTGATCTAGTGGTTTGACCTTTTCTATATATGTTGACTATCGTTGACCTAGTGATTTGACCTTTTCTATGTATGTTGACCTATTGCTTTGACCTTTTCTATATATGTTGACCTATTGATTTGACCTTTTCTATATATGTTGACCATTGTTGACATAGTGATTTGACCTTTTCTATGCATGTTGACTATTGTTGACCTGGTGGTTTAACGATTTATATGTATATGTGTCATCGTTGACCAAGTGATATTCCCCCCTTCGATGAACATGTCATTAATGACCATGTAATGTGACTTTTTCAGCCTGATTCGGACGTCATTTTTGGAGCCGTTGGACCTGATGGCAATGCAGTTGTCATGGATGGGTAAGTCGTTTCGTTGTTTTCCAGCATAGGCCTAATTATACTATCCAGCAAAAAAGTTAATGGTCGATTTTTCACAAACGCTTGAAACAAAGACAAACGTAAAAACGAAGAGAACTGGTTTAAACAATTCTTTATTCATTTGAAAACATAGTCAAGCAGAAAGACAATTAGAGCAACACAAGCTCGAAGCTTATCTTTACATTTTGGTGTACCCCCGTATTGCCTACTTTTATAAGGCCTGACATTTGCATCATTCTTTAGATTATTTTTCATTTTCCTTAACGGATAAGAACGCTCGCGAAGAAAACGAAGCTACACACTTTTATCTTCATATTTAAGTCAACGAATGACAAGATTTATATTGCATCCAAAGACATTCTTCTGTACACGTAATGCCTATTTCTATAAATCCTGAAATTTATATCATTCTTTGGAAATAATTTCTTTTTCTTAGGGAAAAGAACGCTTGCAAAGAAAATAAGGGTGCGCTTTTAAGTCAATGAACAACAAGATGTTTTGCATGTGTATGTCCCCAAAGCCATTTTTGTGTGCTCATCGCAATGCCTAGTTTTATCATGCCTGACTCGCCTTGTATTAAGGCTATGTCGGACCAACTGACATAGGCTAGAACACCAACGCTACATTAAAATGTTGTTATGCTCTGCATAGTTATGCGGGGATTGTCTTTAGCCATGACAAGCTCCTAGGATAACATCATCAGTCTCCAAAATCCTCCGAAATCAGAGTGTGGCTGCCCACGTGGTGGGGTAATCAAAAACGGTCACACACGTAATGTTCTCATCCCTAGCTGATGCATTTGTACCATAGTGTTCAAGTGCTTTGTCTGTTGGGATGATCCCTGGAGTCTTTTAGCCAGGGTACAACAACAATAACAACACAATGCCTGACATTATAATTATCATCTGACACGCTGGGCCTAACTATTTCTTAGTTAGGCGCATAACGGCAGCATGACGCATCTGCGCTCGTATTTGACAGGAAACTGTCTGAGCGATCGTAGTAGAAGAAGAAGAATCATCGTCTTATTCATTGCAGTTGGCTAAGCGCCTACGCCGCTCCCAGCGTGGACAATTCCAACGACGTCAACCTCGTGAGCGGTCACCTCGTTGACAACACCCTGACCTTGACCTTCACCCGCGCACGGACCACGGGGGACTCCGAGGACCTGGATCTTGCTCAGTGTCGCCACGTCCTGTTCGCCTACAGAGGGGGCAGCATGCTGGAAGCCGGCATCACCAAGCACACCGCCACTCCTCTTGTCTCCAGCCAGAAGATCTGCTTCGGAGTTTGCCCTGAAGGTAATGGTCGCAACACATCTTGATAAAAAAAATATATTTTCCCATGGCAAATTAGATCTGCTTCGGAGTTTGCCCTGAAGGTAATGGTCGCAACACAGCTTGCTATTTCCTTTGCTCTTTTCCCATGGCAACATAGGAGATCTGCTTCGGAGTTTGCCCTGAAGGTAATGGTCACAGCACACGTTTGTATTTTTTTGCTCTTTTCTCATGGCAACATGGAAGATCTGCTTCGGAGTTTTCCCTGAAGTTAATGGTTGCAACGCATCTTACTATTTTTTTCTCTTTTCCCATGGCAAATTAGAAGATCTGCTTCGGAGTTTGCCTTGAAGGTAATGGTCGCAACACAACTTGCTACAAAAATATATTTTCCCATGGCAAATTAGAAGATCTGCTTCGGCGTTTGCCCTGAAGGTAATGGTCACAACACAGGTTTGTATTTTTTGCTATTTTCTCATGGCAACATAGGAGATCTGCTTCGGAGTTTGCCCTGAAGGTAATGGTCGCAACACATCTTGCTATTTCTTTTTCTGTTTTCCCATGGCAAATTAGATCTGCGTCGGAGTTTGTCCTGAAGGTAATGGTCGCAACTCAGCTTACTATTTTTTTCCCTCTTTTCCCATGGCAACATAGGAGATCTGCTTCGGAGTTTGCCCTAAAGGTAATGGTCGCAACACAACTTGCTATTTGTTTTTCTTTTCCCATGGCAACATAGGAGATCTGCTTCGGCGTTTGCCCTGAAGGTAATGGTCGCAACACACGTTTGTAATTTTTTGCTCTTTTCCCAACACATTGATTTGCAGGTCATATTATTACAAGCGAATCATTGTGCTTCAATGGGCAAAGAGCAAAAAATTCCAACGTGTGTTGTGATCATAAGAAAGGAACGGGTAAAACAAAAAACACGATATGAAACGAAGCGTAAACGCCAGAAGGTACTGTCAGCTACCAGCCATGTTTGGTTTCTTCTATGATAGCACCCTTTGGCTTTTACTTTTTGATATTTGGAAGATTTCATCTAACGTGACGGGTGAGCTTCCAAAAGGTGTGCAAAAATGTGCCTACTGCTAGAACAAAAGGTAAAATATATTCACTTTGTTAGGTCATCAAGGGTTCAATAACTAAATTATAGGTTGCATTTCATGTAAAACAAAATTACATCTCTTCCTATCTTTATCTCTCTATCTCTCTCTCTCTATATATATATATAGGAATTGATTAAGTAGAAATAAAACTCGAATAGTCAGTGTGGTTTTGACTTTTGCTTTTTTTATTTGTGGCCAAATTTTCGCTTTTAAGAAAGCTTCTTCTGGGCACTGGAACATACGATTTGGAACATGTTCTGAAAAGAATAAAAGAAACGAATGTGCACACACACTTTTTCTCCCAAACACACACACACACAGCACCGTCACACAGAAAGACTCACAGTCACATACACACACAAACACACACACACAGTGAACATTCACACTGAGCAGAACACACACAAACACAAACACACACACTCTTTGCACCACATTGAAAGCCACAATAAAAGCAAACCAGCAGGCGAGAGAGGGAGAGGGAGAGATATAGGAGAAGGATAGAGAAAGGAAAAGAGAGTAGAGAGACTCTGAAGGACTGAAAAGAGAGTGCATTTGAAGATGCAGAGAGAGATAAAAGAGAGAGAGCAGAATTTATATAAGAGAGAGAGAGAGAGAGAGAGAGAGAGGAAGAGAACGAGACGAACAGAGAAAGTTAGAGAGAGAGGTTTTGTTTCTGAGGTTCAGCGAGAAAGACATTGGGGATGTGAAAAGTTTGACAAAGCAAACTATATTTGAAAATGTATCCCTGAGTATGTTCTCTTAGTGTCCAGACAGAAGCTTTGCAAAAGGCGAAAATTTGGCCCATTGGGAGAAAAAGCAAAAGTCACAAACCACACTGACTATTCGAGTTTTATTTCTACTTAATATTCTCTTGAACTCGACATTACTCAAAGTCACTTTACTGGTGCGACCTGAGGCTAAAGACATTGGAGTGAGTATCTTCCATTATATAGGAATATATATATATATATATGTTGTGCCTAACTCGCAGAATTAGTTTGTGAACTAGGCACTCGGACTGCCTAACTTGTAAACTAACTTTTCAGACGTTCTGTTACTGTTGTTGTTCCTGTTGGCGATGTTCCTGTGTCTCATTGTTCATTTATAGTAGTAATTATGTATTGCATGCTTAGAATCAAGGACAGAATGGAAGACTAGGCCCAGCCTAAATTCTTATCCTTGTAAAATAAAGTATTTGATGTTTGAAGTTTCAAGTCTTATTCTCATTCTACACTTCGTGACTAATACAAATCATTTCAAAGATCCTCCAGCATTGTATCATGGGATGACCACTTCTTCTTCTTATATTTCTTCTTCTTCTTCTTCTTCTTCTTCTTCTTCTTCTTCTTCTTCTTCTTCTTCTTCTTCTTCTTTCTTCTTCTTCTTCTTCTTCTTCTTCTTCTTCTTCTTCTTCTTCTTCTTCTTCTTCTCTCTTTCTCCCTCCTTCTTCTTCTTCTTCTTCTTTCTTCGCTCGGATTCTTCTTTTCTTCTTCTTCTTCTTCTTCTTCTTCTTCTACGATCGCTCCTGTAGTATGAGTGCAGATGCGTTATGCGCCAAACTAAGAAATAGTTAGATCCAGCATGTCCATTTTCGGCTGGAGAAAATCTTTATAAGAGTTTCTTAAACAAAGCCAGGAGAATGGACCAACAAGACAGAAAGATAGTAGGTGCAAAGGGAAAAGGCAAGAGCCAAAGAGAGTGACAGATTAGAGGAATGTACAAGCACAGAACTTCCAGAAGGTGGGGGAACTATTTGTACAAAAGAACCCCAGGTATCCCCAACGGGGGTGATGACCATTTGAAAGTTATGAAAATGTTACAAAAACGTTTTGAACTATTATGGCGGGTGGTGTGTGCCAAGCGAGTATAGTTTGGTGTTGGTGCTGCTGCTGCTGCTGTTGCTAATAATAATAATAATAATAATAATAAATAAAGCTTCTATAGCGCTCTTCGATGATAAAAAATCATCCTCAGAGCGCTTTACAAATATTACGAGAGAAAACAATCAAGGGGAAAAAAAAAAAAAAAAAAAATGCTCACGCCGCTCATCCCACTCACCCCTTTCACATACACATTATTGACACCATTTCAAAGAAGGGAAAAAAAAAAAAAAATCAAGGCATGGACAAACAGACCCCCACCCCCACCCACCTCACCCTTTCAACACGCACGCCATTTATGCACTCACAAATTCTCGGGGAGGGGGGGGGGTCATACGAGCTCACAAATTCCCAAACAATATGTGAATGTAAAACAATATTACGAGAAAGGCAGAGAGGAAGGAGAGAGGGGGGGGGAGAGAGGGGGTGGGGGATGAAAGGGCATAGGGGGGGAGAAAGGGGGGAGAAAGAGAGAGGGAGAGAGAGGGAGAGACAGAGAGAAAGAACACACACACACACACACATATATATATATACCAATTTTAAACTCAAAGACTATGTGTGTATGTGAAAGGGTGTTTGTGTGTGTGTGTGTGTGTGTGTGTGTGTGTGTGTGTGTGTGTGTGTGTGTGTGTGTGTGTGTGTGTGTGTGTAATTATAATGCTAATGCTAAAGCTGTTGAGTAAATAATGAGTTTATTCATTCGTTCTAACAAAAGAAACAACGACTGTGGCTGTGGGTACTGGTGCTTTCACAACGGTCGAAGACACCACAACGGTCGAAGACACCACAACGGTCGAAGACACCACAACGGTCGAAGACACCACAACGGTCGAAGACACCACAACCGTCGAAGACACCATTGTCAGGCCAGGAAGACAGCAAGGTGAACAAAAAAACATTTCTTTCTTGAAATGTCTTTCCCTGTGCCTTCATTTTAAATTAATTGCATTGACAAATTAAAAGATCTGTTGTTAATATGGCCAAAAGAAACTGTCACCTGAAAATAACTATAATCTTTAAACAAAAACAGAAAAAAAGAAACAACCAAAAACTAAAACTTGCCACTCGTTTGATACCGAAAATGTGTGTGGTCCGAGGACCTTTTGTTTTACAGTGGAACCTCCCATTATAAGACTCCCTCCCACATAAGACCTACTTTTCTGAGACATTGCCCTTCTTTGTAAGTATTAAAATAAAATTAGACCCCTCCCTTATAAGACCTCATTTTGGATGATTTTTGAAGGTCTTATAAGGGAGGTTCCACTGTATTATCAAAAGGCCTATTCACATGAAAGGCGTGTGGATGAAGATCGGGCTATGTTGTCCTTTAATCTCGGGAGACTAGGATTAAGATTAGCCTAGGGTTAGGCCGGGTTCACATTAGACGCGTAAGTTCCGTACGGAAAACCCTAAATAAGTGGAAGAAAGAGGGATACAAGTGTACGCATATAGGGGACAATTCGGACACGTCCGCAAATCTTTTCCCTTCTTTGTTTCACTTATTTATGGATTGCGCACGGGTTTCCGCATGGAATATCCGCTTATGTGCGTACACGGCCTTATTGTCACATAACGCACAGAGTCAGGTACCGTAATCATGAGTGTGTCTTAAACAGCTAACACGGGTAGTAGCACCTAAAGTAGACTAAACTACCAAGCGATTGTCCGTTTCTTCTCATTTTACATTTAACGCCCGTGTTAACCGTTTAAAGGTGACCCACCACATTCAATCCAGCTGCGATCCGATTGTGACGATGTCTTGTTAGACATGATTCTCGTGAAATACTTTTATCTAATAATAATAATTCTGCTATTTTCGTTCGCTGTACTCGTAAAGACCCCGATTACACGAATCACATAAAATGTCTGATACAAAATTACAGATATTTCATCAGATTCGTGTGTACGGGGGACTACAAACATAGTGAACAAAAAAACCTTATAGGATTTCATCAGATTCATTTAGACGGTAGAATTTCAGGAGAATCATGCCTCACAATTGTCACAATCGGATCGCAGTTGGATTTAATCGTACCCAGTGGGTCGGCCCCTTGTTAGGACACGCCTCGTGATCACGGTACCAGACTTTGAGATGGAGAGTCGTAAACATGATAGAGGTGTCTTTTTTTAAGTATCACCAAAAAGCCTAAGTGTCACAAAGAGTGATGGCTTCGCAGCCTAGAAACCTTGCAAAGAATGAAGCCAACTTTCTTACTTCCCACCTGGAAGGTGAAAAGGTTGGAAGGTGGGAAGTGTTAAGTATGGTAACAGTAGGCAGTGAGTGAGTTCACAATGATCCCCACCTGTAGTGTAGGTGAAAGGGTGGTAGTAAACAAAAAACTGGCTTTGCAAAATATAGTCTACAGCTAGAACAAAAGGTAAAACATATTCACTTTGTAAGGTCATCAAGGGTTCAATAACCAAATTAAAACTGGCTTCAGTCAGCTGCGAACTGCAAACTCTTTGTATGTTCAGGCGTTTTTGGTATCAGTTTGCTGAAGATCGTATACATCTGTATATGGTAAGGGGAGGTACCCACCCTTGCTCCCTACAACATAAATCCTGTTCCTCTTCTCTTTGAACCTACTACAGACATTTTGTATGAAATGTAAGCGATAGAGGCTCAGCTTCCCTACAACATATCCTAACCGTTTGAAATTGGAAAGAATCGTTCGCATGCAAGAGGGAATAAATGCAAAGACATTTGTGACCTAATACCAAGAAAGGGACATTAAGTGTCAAACCATTCTGAGAAAACGGCACAGTTGAAAACTTCAGGCAATGCCCTTTCTAATGACATAAATATCATTCTTGTATCCTTTTTTGTTATTAGAGTTATTAGCATTTAAATTTGGTAAGGTGACTGTCAGCCATTTTGATAAATCACAGTCTAAAATCTAGCCTGCCCTAAGAAAATGCATCAACCTACTAATTTTACAGCACTTTTTGTAATATTTACAGACCATATTAAAGGTTATCCTTTATGCATTTGAAAGATAAGATGGTAGAGAGCACACAAATGCCCATAACTCAAAATTGATAGAAAATGATATTTTTGACTTTCTAAGCCTGTTGTGAGAAACTAGCCCAGCGACTTAATGTCCCTTTCGTGGTGCTGGGTGACATTTGTTTGGCCCTTTTGCCCCACTTTATCATAGGTCAACATTCATTCAAGGTCATAGGCCCTATTATTACAGGTGATGTATTATAAGCTTATTATTGTGTTCGATTTTGGTGCAGAGGTGTACAGATCGCAGATCACCCTTCGCTTCTCAGAGAAAGAGTACGACGAAGACGAGCTTAGCGATCCAGACTCCGCTTCCTACAGACGCCTGGCCGGAGTCATTGAATCTAACGTGAGTCAGCCTGCATTCACCACAGACATCATTAGTTTTATTAGTGTAGAGTGTGGCACAGGTGTAGAGTGGCACAGAGGTAACGCGTTCGCCTCGTATACAATAAACCCGATTTCTAACCTGGGTACAAGGGATTCTTCCTCTCATTTTACACTAGGCCTTACGGTCTGAACGTGGAGTCTTTCGGATGAGATGATAAACCGAGGTCCCGTGTGCCCATACACTTAGCACACGTTATATCCAGTGGCAACAAAAAAGTTGTCATTTGGTCAAAATTTACCCGTCCCCCTCTTTTCTCATAAGTCACATAAAAATCGCATGCAAAAAAAAATGGGAGGCACGCCTCTGGCTGCGATGCGCTCTCCAGGTGAGAGCAACCCGAATTTCACAGACACATCTGTGACTATAAAGTACTACGTACCAAACACCGAACACCAAATAGTTCGCAAATGTTATTTGGTTGGTTCATTGGTTTGCTGACCACAGTTTAGTCTTTTGCGGAACACTATGACACTCAAACGAGGGGGGTGGGGGTGGGGGGCTCTTGCACTGGCTCTGGTGCTGCAGCCAAAGGGATGACTTGGCATTTAGGGGGACCTTCCCCAACGCCAGCTGTCCTCAAATCCCTTTTGGCCGAGAGAGTGGGGATGTACTTATGGCAGGCATGGCATCTCTCGAATGTAAACAAATCCTGGCCCAGCCCGCCGGAATAGCATCTGTCCCCTCTGCTGTCTGGCAGTCATATTCGGAAACGACTGACAGGAGTGGCATACATGGTGTCCTGACTGGTTAATGGACTGGATAGTAAGTTGATTCTTTGGTTGGTTGATTGGTTGGTTGGTTGGTTGGTTGGTTGATTGGTTGGTTGGTTGGTTGGTTGGTTTGTTGGTTGGTTGGTTGGTTGGTTGGTTGGTTGGTTGTGGGTGGTGGTTGGTGGTTGATTGTTGGTTGGGTGGGTGGCTGGTTGATTGGTTGGGTGGGTGGCTGGTTGGTTGGTTGGTTTGGTGGCTGGTTGGTTGGTTGGTTGGTTGGTTGGTTGGTTGGTTGGTTGGGTGGGTGGGTGTGGGTGGGTGTTTGCTTCATTCTGATTCTGACGATTCTCCGAAAGGGTTACTTTTAAGTTTAACGGAAAAATATCTTAAACGGTTAAAGTGTCTTAAACGGTTAATCGGTTTGGCTGTTGATGCTAATTTACATGTTACTACCCGCGTTAGCTGTTGAAAACAAACTCGTGATTACCGCACCAGGTACCGTGATCACGAGTGCGTCTTAAGCACGTAACACGGGTAGTAACATGTAAATGAGAAGAAACAGGCCATCGTTTAGGCAATGTCTTCTAATTTACATGGTAATAGCCGTGTTAACTGTTTGAAGACGCACTCGTGATTACCACCGTGCCAGCTGCTCAATTTGGTCAGTGAACAAGTAAAGAACGGGCATAATGATGGTATAAATATTAGTCATAATATCAATGGGTGTCAGAAATTATGGTGGTTGTAAGGTTTGTAAATTATCAAATGGCTTTTGTCATTGGTTGACGTTTAGCCTGTAGTAGGGGCCAACAGTAACATGAGAGCTGTACAAGAGATGATGTTCTACAGTAATGGAAAATCATGGTACAGTTTAGTCTTTTGTGGAAGACTATGACTCTCGAACGAGGGGGGGGGGGGCCTTGGCACCGGCTCTGGTGCTGCAGCCAAAAGGATGGGTTGGCCTTTGGGGACCTTCCTCAACGCCAGCTGTGTCCTCGAATCCCTTTGGGCCGAGAGAGTGGGGATGTACCCCTGGGCAAGGCATCTCCGCTATAAAACAAGTTCTCGCCCAGCCCGCCAGAATAGTATCTGCCCCCTCTGCTGTCGGAAACGACAGACTAGCATAAAATGCAAAACAAATTGTGACGGTTTACCTTTGTTCTTGCAGACGTTTGTTCGGCTCCATCCCCGCCTGCCTCACAACCTGCTGAATGTCATTGTCAAGGCTTTCAGGTGAGAATGGAAGGGGAGAACACGGACATGTTCCGCGTTCTATTTCACAGGCTGTTTTTTTGTTTGTTTGTTTCTTTAAAGTAGTCTGCCTTCGGCTGTTTTTCTGGAGTC
>CM065689.1:53162144-53179644 GCA_017654935.2 Phymorhynchus buccinoides | reverse complement strand
CATTTGTATGGGAGTCAAACCTGGTCAAAACAAAATTTCATTACCAGCTATAAGAGGGAAAACACGTGAAACCCGTGATTTTGACACATGATCTGGTGGGTCTTTAAGATTTCTTACCAGCTATAGGAGGGAAAACACGTGAAAACCGTGATTTTGACACGTGACGTGGTAGGTCTTTAAGACCCTTGCAAATCAGCCAAAAGAGGGTCTTCTTCTTCTTCTTCTTCTTCTTCTTCTTCTTCTCCTTCTTCTTCCACTTCTTCTTCTTCTTCATCATCGACCTTTTTCTTAATTTCCTGTCATTATGATCGCAGATGCGTCATGCTGCCGTTATGCGCTTAAAATAAAATAGGCCCTAGCATGTCTGTCTTCGGCTGCAGAAAATAGTTGTAACCAAAAAAATTTAGAAGCAAAAAGGCAGGAGAATGGATCAGGAAAGGCAGAAAGATAGCATAGATGACAGCAAGCAAAGGGAAAAGGCAGAGTCAAAGAGAGTGACGGATTAGAGGAAGTTGCAAGCACAGGACTTCCAGAAGGTGGGGGAACTATTTGTACAAAAGACCCTACCCCCCCGGTATCCCTACTGGGGGGAGGAGGGGGGAAGAAGGTCTTAATAGGGAGGGGTCTTATAGGGAGGTGGACACCCACTAGCCCAGATATGAAGGGGAAAAAATCGGAAAGTGAAAAAAAAAAAACGTTTGGGTCACATTTTAGAGGGAGTCTTTACAGGGAAGGGTCTTATTGGGAGGTTCCAAGGCAAGTACTTGTTGGTACTTTAATAAATGTGATATTATCCGCAGATACATATGGTTTCTTTCTTTGTCTGTTACATACCTAGTCTTAAAGGAGCACCTTGACGGATGAGTTCTTTTTGCAAGAAACACGTCGATATCGATAAACCGTGAAAACACCCTTTACCGAGATCGCAACACTCACTTTGCTCTGGTTTCCTAGAAATCAAACCGTCAAATCGGCTATTTCTCCTTGGCGGAGGTGCTGGAAGTCAAATTATTTCACTGAAAGAGAAGGCGTGTGCCGGCTCTTTTGTAATGGCCGCCTGAGTTCAGACCAAATTGCACGAAATGTTTGCAATACAAGCCTTTTTATTATTTTTATTTTTTTAATTTTATACAGTTTATGTAAAGGAGTTTCGCTCACAACAAAGGAAATAGCTTCTTCTTTTTTTTACTGCATTACGAAAAAAAAAAAAGCTTTAACAACAATGGGTTTGGCCTCCACCCACCCCATCCAAAATGGCTTCTCTCTCCGGCATCTTCGCCAAGGAGGAATCGCCGTTTTGACGGTTTGATTTCTAGAAAACCAGAGCAAAGTGAGTGTTCCGGTCCTTGAAAAGGCTGTCTTTCTGGTGATCTCAACGAGTTCCTTGCAAAAACTCATCCGTCAGAGTCCACCTTTAAAAGTATTAATCTCAGTGCGCTTTACAGACGTCAAAGAAATCCAGTGTATTAACTTTCCTATATTTTCTCCTTCACAGTAATCGGACCCATATAATGGTCGGGATACACGTTTGCATTTTTCGCTCTTTCACTACGACAACACAGTGCTATGCAAGTCATGTTATTACTAGCGAATCGCTGTTTTTCCACGGGGAAGGAGAAAAAATATCAATGTGTACTTTGACCATTATGACTAGCATATCACTGTGTTCCAATGGGGAAAGAGTGGAAAATGTTAACATGCATTGAGACCATTAATACAAAATATGTGAACGAGTAATACTGTTTGTGGTTGAATGTTATTGTTGTTATTTTATGTGACTGTCGTATATCTCGGTTTTTGAAAATATCCAGCGAACAAACAGACAAATGTTTATTCAGGTTTAAAATATCCTCACTAAATAAGTAGGGCACGGGCAAAAACACCCCCACGGGCGGCACTTTGATTTGTAATTCTGGTACCTATGCAACTTTACAAAAGAAATGTAAAAAAAAGACAAACCACAAATTACACAGAAAGGGCCCGGCATAAACAGCTGATAGCAAATAATCCTAGGCTGATTTTATCCCTATCCATTTTACCCCAAAATGGCAGCATATTACTTCTCAGTGAAAATCTTCAAAAAGTTGTCATTTGGTCAAAATTCACACACACACACACACACACACACACACACACACACACACACACACACACACACACACACACACACACACACACACACACACACACACACACACACACACACATTTTCCTTCCTCATCAATCACACAAAAATTGCATGCAAAAAAAAAAATTGGGTGGCGCGCCTCTGGCTGCGACGCGCTCTCCAGGTGGGTCCAACCCGAATTTCCCAGAGACGCCTCTGTGACTACAAAGTACCTAACCTAACATGAACATAGTGAACGAAACTAATAGGATTTCTTCGGGTTCATTTAGACTGGCATTTCACCAGGTTCATGCCTCACAGACGTCGTTACATTTGGATAGTCGTACTATGGAAGTTGGACGTGTGTAGCACGGTCTTTAAGTGGCCCAAATCAAATGAATATTATGCTTGCTTTGGTTGCTTTGATGCTTAATGATTGCTGACAATCAATCAATCAATCTAAAAGGTAGCCTATTTAGCTGCAGTGTTTGTCATATTGACTGCGTATCTATATATAATGTTATACATTTTAGTTGATATATACTGGCCTAATACCATGTCGAGTAATGCTGTATCTAGTGTGTTAACGTGGTTATTTCACACATACATGCAGCCCAACAGATCTGGTATCGCAGTACCTCCAGGATCTGCTGTATGCTCTGAATGATGGTTGTGGTGGTTGGTTGATGGTTCGTCTCACACGTGCTGTTTGTAGACGAACATGCGCCAAACCCAACTTTCATTCATGAATGTTATTGATGTTAGCAATGCTTGTAGGAACAAAAACTAACAAACTAGCCTCTGTTTCCAAAGAGTCAATCCAACTAGGTAACAATATCATTCCCCTCTCAGACTCTGTCAAAAACTTTGGAGTTACTCTGGACAATACTCTTTCAATGCAGTTTTCTGACTCAGACCTGTCAGTCATGCTACCATCAAATCCGTCGTATTGGCTCTATTCGTAAATATCTCGCAGATGAAGCCACATCAAAGCTTGTTACTTCCCTCATCCTATCTCGTCTTGACTACTGTAATGCTCTCCTTTCTGGCCTATCAGTCTCTTCTCTATCTTGTCTCCAGCGTGTTCAAAAACACAGATGCTCGTCTTGTCCTTAGGAAGAAAAAGTTGTGATCACGTTAGCCCTCTTCTCCGTTCTTTGCACTGGCTTCCTGTCGCAGACAGAATTGAGTATAAACTAAACACCCTTTGCTATATCAAGCTGCTCCATCTTACCTCTGCGATAATATTTCCATTTATACGCCAGCTTGCACATTGCGTTCAGTTTCGAACCCTGTGTCTAGCTTTCAACTGTTGGTCGGCGCTCTTTTGCTGTTTCAGGACCAACCTCCTGGAACAAACTTCCCCTCTCCCTCCATCGGCGACCGACCCTCTCTGCTTTTAAATCAAATATCAAAACCCACCTGTTCCCCCGTCTATTCTCTCTTTCCATCATCTCGCTTGCCTTTAGGTCTATTTCTCAAACGTGTGTGTGTGTGTTATCTTCTTGTTCGTTTTTGCATACTGTCTTTGTTTGAATGCGTTATAATAATAATAATAATAATAATAATAATAATAATAATAATAATAATAATAATAATATAATAATATAATAATAATAATAATAATAAAATAATAATAATAATAATAATAATATATCATATAGTAAAAAGCCAACTGTCCGTGTGTGTGTGTGTCTGAAACACAAAACGGGCCTTATAACTCCGCCGTTTTTTGACCGAATCGCTTCAAATTTGCTGTGAGCCCTAACGGGGCGATGGCAACCACAACCGAGGCGGCCGTGAACTATAGACAAAACGGCGGGTTGGACAAAACGGCGCCCGATTTTGAACCGCCGTTTTGTCCAAATGAAAGTTGGAGTTATAAAAACTCATTCTTGACAAGTTCTCATTTTAAAAAAAATCTTTGTTAAATAAAATGAATAACAAGCTGACCACTGACACTGGTCACTTTGGCCTAATTTTACCGTTTGAATGCTAATTAGTGTATTAGGAGATCATATGAACAATTGTTGATGTGGTTGACCAGTGGTCAGTCTATAGACAAAACGGCGGAATTTTGACAAAACGGCGGTTAACAGGGCCACAGACGAACACGACTTAAGAATTGATCACAAAAGTCTTAACGCAATGCGTTTTCTGCTTGGAAAATGTTTTATGAAGTATTCAGCATTTTTGTATTTTTACACTACTACTGTAGCACCATTAAAGTCAAGACGGAATGAGCGATTGAAGTTTGGAGTTAATGCTGTTGTTTGTTGTTGTTGTTGTCGTAGCCTGGCTAAAAGACTCCAGGGAGCATCCCAACAGCCGAAGCACTTGAACACTATTCTACAAATGCACCAGCTAGGGATGAGAACATTACGTGTGACCTTTTTTGATTTCCCTGCCACGTGACAGCCACACTCCGACTTCGGAGGATTTAAGAATTGATCATAAAAGTCTTAACACAATGCGTTTTCTGCTTGGTAAATGTTTTATGAAGTATTCAGCATTTTTTGTTTCTACACTACCAGCGGCAATAAAGTCCAGATTGAATTCCTGAGTTCACGCCTTTAACCAACTATACTGGTTAGTAGCCTACTAGTTAAAGAAATATGAACGACGCATTCCAGTTGACAATATTATTTTGTTTATTAGGAATACGTTATTTATAATTGTGTTGCTCTTCGCTTGCTTTCCACGTAGAGCATTTTAGCTATTTTAAAATAATTATATTCCTGCGATGCACCATGCCCATGACGCTCTTTTCTTTTTAATGAATGTGCGCCTTAGTGACATGTATCATCAATCTCATCATTATTGTTTTCATCGTCGTCATCGTCGTTGTCGTTGTTAATGTATCATCATCGTCGTCGTCATCATCATCAGCAGCAGCAGCAGCAGCAACAGCGTGATCATCATCATCATCGTTATCATCATCATCATCACCATCACCATAATCACCATCATTATCGTGATCGTCATCATCGTCACCACCATCATCATCATCGTCATGATTATCATCACCACCATCGTCATTACCATCACCATCATCATCATCACCACCACCACCATCATCATCATCACCATTATCATCATCATTATCCTTCGCCTCCTCCTCCTCCTCCTCCTCCTCCTCCCCCCCCCCCCTCATCATCATCATCATCATCATCATCATCACTATCATAATCATCACCATCACCACCATCATCATCATCATCATCATCATCATCATCACCACCATCATCATTGTCATCATCATTATCACCGTCATCATCACTGGTCTATTGTTAATCATCAACATCGTCACCATCATCAGCATCGTCACCATCATCACCATCATCATGACCATCGAGGATTCTGGCTGTTGCAGAAGCACAAGGTTAGCCGCGGGGAGAGCAACAGTAACTCCGTGTCGAGCGGTTCAGGGGAGAGCAATCGCAAAGACACCATGACCTACAACGAGTTCTTGGCCCTGGGGCCAGACAACATGAAAGGCGTGACCCCACCCCCCGGCTCCGCGGCGTTCGACAACCTAGCGTACGAAACTTCCACCTTCCAACAAGTGCCTTAGTGTAGGCAAACAGCCACAACTTTCTCACGGGAGGGGGGGGGGGGAGTTTCACCACCTTCCGGGTGGGAAGTGTTAAGCGTGGTAACAGTAGGCAGTGAGTGAGTTCACAATGATCACCACCTGTAGTGTAGGTGAAAGGGTGGGAGTAAAAAATCTGGCTTCAGTCAGCTGCGGAAAAATCACTCTTAGTATATTCAGGCTTTTTGGTGTAGGGCAGGGGAAATGTACTTTTTTTAAAATACGCTCAGTGAAGCTGAAGTGTGTCAGGACTAGTGTAAAATAGTGTCAGGAATAGTGTAAAATATAAATAATAATTAATATTACTGTTGTGTTTCTGCAGTCTAGAAACACTGCAGAAGCCACTAGGCTTTCGTAGGGAATATGTCTCATAAAATCCCCCAGGGGGGTGCAGGAGGGGCATAGTGTGGCCTACAGACTATGATTGCGAATTGCTTGGAGAGAGGAGGCATGTGTCCTTTAAATGCTGCTTTCACGTTTCTGCAGTCTAGGCCTGGCTGTAAATTGTTCCAAGAGAGGAGGCTGCCATGTGTCCTTTTTATTATAGGTGAAGACGGGGTAAAAAAAAGCCCATGGGCGGGTAAGAAGCCCATGCCAATTATCTCATGAAATGAAGCAAATTCCAGTCACATTTTTGCCCATGAGACGAGTGTTAATGTTTAGCATTCGTCTCATGGGGAATTTAACTGACATTTTCTTTATTTCATGAGATAATTGGCATGGGCTTCTTACCCGCCCATGGGCTTTTTACCCCGTCTTCCCCTATGTGTGTGTCTGTGTAAGTGTGTGTGTGTCTTTTCTGTTTGTTTAGGGTTTGTGTCTGTGTGAAACCTCTACCTTCAAACAAGTGCACCCCCACCCACCCCCACCCCCGTGGGGATACCAGAGGGGGGTCTTTGTATAAATAGTTCCCCCACATTCTGGAAGTTCTGTGCTTGTAACTTCCTCTAATCTGTCACTCTCTTTGACTCTGCCTTTTCCCTTTGCTTGCTGTCATCTGCTATCTTTATGCCTTTCCGGTCCATTCTCCTGCCTGTTAAAAAAATCTTCCAAATAATGTTTCTCCTTTGAACTCCTCCGAAATCGGAATGTGTCGGCTGTACGCAGCGGGGAGACCAGTGAAAACTGAAAACCGGACACATACGTACCTTGACCGTTATGGCCTTATGGCCTGGGAACGTAGAAGAAGAAGAAGAAGAAGAAGAAGAAGAAACAAGTACCTTAATAAAAGCCCAACCACGTAATTTCTTCTTCTTCTTCTTCTTCTTCTTTTTCTTCTTCTTCTTCTTCTTCTTCTTCTTCTTCTTCTTTGCAATACAAGCTGAAGTTTGTCGTGGATAATGTGTTGCTGCAAAATATTACTTTTTAAAGGTCCTCTCGGACTGTTCAATGAAGATGAGTAAAACGGGCGACTGTGGTTTTCACTCAACTAAACATGCTACTGTACATTTTGTTCAGTCACTCCAATCAAAATTCATACCCTGTTTTGCTTGACTGAATTGAACCATCTGAGGGACCCTTAATCTTGTTTGCTGGCTGGGGTCCTGTCATAATAACTTGAATTAATTAAGTCTGTCTTGTTTCCTTGTTGCTGATGTCTTTCTTTCGCTTTGATTGCCCTGAACAAAGATTCGGTTCTTTTACATATTGTGACAGAGCTCCATACAATGCTTGTATTCTTTATTGTTGAACTGGGTTGTTTTTTAAAGTCTTCTGTTCATTTGTTTGTTGTTGTTGTTGCTGTTGCTTAATGAAAATTATATGCAGATATGAAAACGTCAAAATTATATGAAACGGATATGCCATGACCATTTATTTGGTACTTTATAGTCACAGAGGCGTCTCTGTGAAATTCGGATTGCTCCCACCTGGAGAGCGCGTCGCAGCCACAGGCGCGCCACCCTTTCTTTGCAGGCGATTTTTATGGAAGGAAAGGGGTGAGGGTAAATTTTGACCAGATGTCAACTCTTTCATTGCCTCTGGGTTTAATATGTGCTAAGTGCATAGGCACACGGGGACCTCGGTTTATCGTCTCATCCGAAAGACTCCACGTTCAGGCCGTAAGGCCTAGTGCAAAGTGAGAAAAAAAATCCCCTGTACTCTACACAGCACAACCAATCAGAGAAAAGAGCAAGGTCACATGATTACAACACAACCAATCAGAGAAAAGAGCAAGGTCACATGATTACAACACAACCAATCAGAGAAAAGAGCAATTTCTTTGACGTACACGCAGTGAATAATACTTTGTGTGATTTTTGTTTGAATAGTGGTGGATTTTCGATTTTATAATGGTGAAGGAGTGTTATAATAACGTGAATAAGCGGTATTTTTGTGCCTTTGATTATGACAATATCCAGGTTGTGCTAAAAACAATTAACGTTTTGTTCAAGTTCGTATTTATTGGCAGAAGTTACTCCTCTCTTTGGCTGAAATTGAATCTTTTATTTTAATGTAGATTGTTTTCATTGGAACCGGTGGTGATTGTTCAATTGTGTTTATGCTTACGTCAGAAAGTTTTCACATTAACAAAATATGTTTGTATGCGCTTAATATTTTATTTCTTAAGA
The DNA here is from genome assembly GCA_017654935.2 of Phymorhynchus buccinoides. Classification (NCBI taxonomy): domain Eukaryota; kingdom Metazoa; phylum Mollusca; class Gastropoda; order Neogastropoda; family Raphitomidae; genus Phymorhynchus; species Phymorhynchus buccinoides. Next base: position 53,171,375 of record CM065689.1, on the reverse strand, counting down.
CTTTTTTTATTTGTTTATTTGTTGCTTGCCTTTGCTTGTTGTTTCGTTTGTTGGGTTCCCTTTAGTTGCCAAATGTTATTTTTAATCAGAAAATGAAGCTGCGAGTACAAAAACCCGGTTGTTTGATCCAAGTACAAAACACGAAAGAAATCCTTGACTGCAGTGCCCTGTGTGTAGATAGTTGAATATGTTTTCAATATCCAAGTAGGTTGTATTCAACTAGAGTAATAGCAGACAGATACTGGCAGTCTGGATGTATCATTCTTGGATATTAAAATGTGTGTATCCTTGTAATTACGGCAGTATATTTGCCTGGAGATTTAAAGTTTTGGGGGTCTTTTCCGTTTTCATCATAGCTACTTAGGTGTTCGATTTCACCAATCAATTGCATTCCACATTCCATTGCGCTTATGTTGTGCTTAGTATACCTGCATCCAAAGGCTTTTTTATTTAACCGTTCATACATAAAGCTGTATTTTAGGAACATTTTCAGATAATTCTCTTTTGGAATACTAACCCTAACCCTAGCCCTAAACCTAACCCTACCCACCCCCCCCCCCCCCCCCCCCCCCCCCCACACACACACACACACACACACACACACACACTATGTACTGCAGTACACCGCGATTTGTCACAGTTGTGGTTCGTTGCGTTTTTTCCGTCTTTATAGGGTGGGGGGTTAGGGTTAGGGTTAGGGATAGGGTTGAAGGGTTAGTATTCCAAAAAGGTTATTAGCTAAAAAGGTTCCTAAAATACAGCTTTATGTATGGTAAGAAAGGCAAAAACGGAAAAATACAATTAACCGAGAAATGTAGGGGGGGTGGCAAAATGATCTCCCCTGATTTTCACAGTAACTGGGACTTACAGTTTATGTGGCTCTGTCATCTTGTTTTAATCTTATATGTATTTATGGGTAACATTACTGAGGGTAAGATAACATTATCTTTGCGACTTCGGTGCTGACTTGTGTCATTTTTGCCTTGATCAGAAATCGTGTGCAATAAGTATTTTGCCCGTTTCCTGCCTATTACGAGATTTATTTTTCTTCTAAGAATTCGGTGACTTTTGTGTATTTCATTCACACATGTTATTTGAAACGTTGTTAAGCTTTGCATGCCAATTATGCATATCCTTTTTTATTGTTTTCTTTTTTAATGCTCACGTTTGTTTACCTGTGCTTTTGTAAAGCTGTTTACTTTCATTTTCTTTTATTGGTTTAAATAGCGTTTTATTTCTGAAAGTCACAAATGAAAATCAGCAATGATCATTAGATAGAGCAACAAGAAAACTTATATTAAGCCCTATCTTAAAGAAAAAAGTGCACAGACAATAATAGTGACGGACGGCTCAGCAGAGTAATGAAGCGCTATCTTAATTTTCAAATATGTATATTTTCTTTTATTGAATCATGTGTTTTTAAATAACGCTTTGGTCCTAAGTTTCTTTTCTATATTATTATTTTTATCTTTTGACCCTCTTTTAATGTAGTTCAATTAGGCCGACTGTTTGTAATGTTTTGCTCGGTGATATCCGCTTTTCCTTTTGTGGGATAACAATTCATAATACGATTCTACTTATCGTATCATAGAGTTCACCTTGAAAGTGCTTAATCGTTGTGCTGTGTGCAGTCTAAATCTAAACGAGTACTGTTGAAATGTAGAGTCAGGTCAGGTAAGGTTGTTAGGACATTAGACCTCGCGGCCTCTCAACTATTCTTTCATTTCTCCCTTGGACTTTTTACACAACTTTACTTTTCTTTCAGCATCAAGACTAAAAACTTCTTTTTTAATAAAATAAAACCTTGTGAAACTTATTTTTTTAATTCATAAGTACTTTTAACATCCTTTTGAAATAATTTGGATTGTTCTTCATTGGGAAAATAGAAAAACGTTATTTCATTCATTACCAACCCCAACCCCAATCTTAGATTAGCTGAGTTTCATGTCTCAAAATGTTCTTCATCATAATTTTTTCTCTATATGATGCTAACCAGAGATAAAGAGTTGCTATGCAAATGAAGCATGTGTGAAAATTTTTATTAATGTGAAATGCTTGAAAAAATATGTAATGATGGTAGATGATTTTGTTCTTTAGTTTTCTTTTTGTTCTCCTTTATTGATTTCTTTTCATAGAAAGTTTGTGTTCGCAATAAAATAGGATTGTTTGTGCGCTTATTATTTGAGTAAAAAAAAAGACTCAATCAACTTTGTGAATTTAGATTAACTACACATGAATAATGTAGAAACCTAAAGTGGTCAATGGTTGAGAAAGGGTGATTTTTTTAAGTGTGGCACTTTTTTCTTCTTTTTTATATTATTTTTTACAGAAAATGTGACTTTAAAACTTTTGCCTAAATTTGCCCCTTGATTTCGTTTACTTGATTTTTCTCTTATTTCTCTTTGTAATGTTTTACAAAAATAAACCTAAACATTCATTTTAGACATCTGTGTTTTCTGTAACAGTGTGTTACATAACATTACGTTATTTCAAAATGTCTTCTTACTATAAAAACAAAGAATAGATAGACATTCATTTCATGTGTAGGAATAATAAAACAGAAACATTAATGTGGTTATGTTAATGTGAAGAAACAATGTGCAACAAAGAACTGCAGAAAGAAAGAAAAAACACTATGTCTGCTTCATTGCTCGATGCTGCTGTCATAGCGGCAAGTTTGAAGATGTCAATTTAGTTGTCTGTTTGCTAAGATATTTATATAATTTTATTTAGTCAGAAGTTTGTTGAATGTCCGATCTATTTCTTATTCGTGAGCTTTATTAACTTTGTAGAGACTCTAACTGTGCACAATGGGTTTTTTCAATGTACATACATTGTCACAATAAAATATTTTGATAAAAAGTAGTCTGTACGTGCGTGTGTGCATAGGTGTGTGTGCGTGCGTGCGTGCGTGTGTGCGTGTGTGAGAGAGAGAGAGTGAGAGAGAGAGAGAGAGAGAGAGAGAGAGAGAGAGAGTGTGTGTGTGTGTGTGTGTGTGTATGCGCGCGCGTGTGTGTGTGTGTGTGTGTGTGTGTGTGTGTGCGTGTGCGTGCGTGCGTGTGCGTGCGACAACAGCCTGGCTTTCTTTTTGTTTGTATGTGCATAAATTCCAGAAGATTCCAAGTCTTCAAAACAAACACATTCAAACCATCTTTAATTAAATCAGATCCAAAGTAAAAAATAATAATTATGTAGGCCATCTTAAGTCCCTCAAAAGATTAAAAAGAAATCTATCTATGATTGAAATTTTTACATAACAATCATGCTGAAAGAAAAGAGCGTAAATGTGTAAACATACAGAAATTGTCCCCGAGAAGAAGAAGAAAAAGATCCAGTATCCTGACACTAACAGGCAGCAATGAACGAGGCTTTATAGGGGAAGACGGGGTAAAAAGCGCATGGGCGGGTAAGAAGCCCACCCCAATTATCTCATGAAATAAAGAAAATTTCAGTCAAATTTGCCCATGAGACGAATGCCAGACATTAACGCTCGTCTCATGGGCAAAATGAGACTGAAATTTGCTTCATTTCATGAGATAATTGGGGTGGGCTTCTTACCCGCCCATGCGCTTTTTACCCCGTCTTCCCCTACCAAAAACCATCTGCCCCTGTCTCGTGCCTTGAGATGCGAACGCCACCTACTTAAGAGTATCGCCCTACGCCTGTCAGGAACTAGTAGTATATAGCCACAGAAAATGATCTGCTCCTGACTCGTCACCAGGGGGCATCGGCAGTTCGGTCCTAAAATTACCGCCCTTTCGTGTCGGCAAGGAGTAGGCCCAGCACAACGCCTCATTCAGCTCTACACACGACATGCATCCAGTAGTGTGCCTATGTCATTGGAATCGAATGTGCTCAACAGCTTGGTCTGCAACCGACGAAAGCATCACAACTTTAAAAGATATAGTGTTCCATAACATTGACAGAAGGCTTCATTATATAATGATATACACAAGATGGGGGTTTTCAGGAGCTGTAAGTCACTCAATGCTAATATTTATACGATCATTTGTTCCTCCATTTCATGATGATGATGATAATAATTGGCTATAATAGGCCTACGTGGCTGATGACGATGTTCTTGATTGCTATGAGGTGGGAAGAAACGAAACAAAAGGCTCAATATTTGTCAACATTTCGATTTATTAATCTTTGTCAAGACTTCCAGAATCAGTCACACTCCCATCACTAATGTTACACAAACCACATCACACCAACAGTGAACACATAGCAGGTAAACAAAGAAACCGATTTAACATTTTTTTTCCTCATATCAAATTATTCTTAAAAGTAATATTATTAATTTCGTTCATGAAACACATGGTAAAAAAAAGAAGGGATGGGGAGGAAAGGGGGAGAGAAGGAGAGAGGGGGGAGGGAGAGCTTAAAATAAAGGGGGGGGGGGGGAGACAGTGATGATGTTCTTGATAAAGACGAGTTAGTTAGTTAGTCTGTTATAGTCCCGTCAACAGCTATGGTTATCTCAGGACTGTCACCGCATAAAAATCCACCACGTATAGCAAAACACAAATCCATGAATCTTAACAACGTACAAAACCTGATAACAAAAAATGTAGTACAATTCATAACATGACACTTCCATCATTATACCCTATAGCTCATAAGTCCACACAGTGCTGGAAAGTGACTAAAAGTTGACATAACAAATATTGTAATGAAACAAGAATATAATGAAAACACACGGTGTCAAATCATTTCAATATTTCAACCATGTCCTACAAAACCTCTGGTTTTCTTAACACACACACACACACACACACACACACACACACACACACACACACACACACACACACACACACATACACACACACATACACACACACAACAACAACAACAACATACAGTATTTATACGGCGCTGAATCTTGATAGAAATCAAATCAAAGCGCACACACACGTTAGCATTCAAAGTGCATTCAAACACAAACGCAATACAACGCGAACACACACAGATAACATAAATGGAATATAGCAGAAACAGACCTAATGGCAAGAGAGAGAAGATAAAGAGAGAGGAGCTTTAATGACGGGGGAACAGGTGGGTTTTGAGGTTAGCTTTGAAAGCAGAGAGAGTCGGTCGCTGACGGAGGGAGAGAGGAAGTTTGTTCCAGGAGGTCGGTCCTGAGACAGCAAAAGAGCGCCGACCAACAGTTGAAAGCTTATACCTAGGGATCTGGAGAGAAAGAGGGTCAGAAACTGAACGTAAAGTGCGAGCTGGCGTATAGATGGAAATATTGTCACAGAGGTAAGATGGAGCAGCTTTATGAATAGATTTATAGCAAAGTGTGTTTAATTTATACTCAATTCTGTCTGCGACAGGAAGCCAGTGCAAAGAACGCAGAAGAGGGCTAACATGATCGAACTTTTTCTTCCTAAGGACAAGACACACACACATACACACACACACACACACACACACACACACACACACACACACACACACACACACCTACTCCCCTCCTCTACCTTCCTCTTGCCGAAGACATTTTCTATTTTAAAAATAATTCATCTCCATTACTGGAAGAAAAAATTACTAGTAACACCCCCCCCCCCCACACACACACACACATTACATTTTTTTGCCTGCGCACAGGGCATTGCGGCCTCCATGCACACCTACGAAGGATTGGGGTCGCAGACTCATCCCTATGCCAGTGCGGACAAGCTGACCAGACCCCTTCCCACATCCTTCAGGACTGCCCCCTGTACGACAGGATGCGGCAACAGACCTGGCCTGGAGGGACGGACCTCAGAACCAAACTCTGGGGGACTGCGGACGACCTCCGCCGGACATCCATGTTTGCGACATCACTCGGTCTGAGGTTTTGAGGCGAAGCCAGTTGAACGCTGAAGAAGAATGAAGAAGAAAGAAGAAGAATGAAGAAGAAGAAGAAGAAGAAGAAGAAGAAGAAAGTCCACGCCACATTTCCAGACCCTGCAAACGCTTGGACTGTGGCACTCTCATGCCCAAGCCCGTCCAATGACACGTGCGTGGAGAACAGCTGGGTCTTTGCCCACATAGCAAACAGAGAACACCTCTGTGCCAGGATGCTGTGGAGTGTGAACACTGAGCTCGAGGTGTCGGGGCAGTGGGTGGATGCATCGAGCCTCAATACGGGGAGCTGGACGACCCTGCCCCTCCACGATTCTCTCCCCGTGAGGATACCGGTCGAGATTTTCGCAAAAATAGTTCTCCCATCTTCTTGAAGTTCTGTGCTTGTAACTTCCTCTAATCTGCCACTCTCTTTGACTCCACCTTTTCCCCCTTTGCTTTCTGTCACAAACGGCATATTCCTCAGGTCTTTTTAGTATGGGCACTGTGCCAGTACTTTCCAAGTTTCCTTTTAGCCTGTCAGTGGGCTGTAGAAATGTATTTAGCTCAGCGTGTTTGTGAGCAGACAAAATTAAGCTTGTCTGGCAGACGATAGTTTGTTTGTGCAATTCGTGTTGCACGTAGTTTTGGTGTTAAGTTTATTCTTGAAGGTTCGTAAGAAAGCGTAAGAATATCTGTATGCAAGTTTTGTGCACCAGTCCTAGATTTCCTTTCGTCCGTGTCTTAGTCTTGTTCTGTGCTGTTCGTTTTGTAAGTCTTTGTGTGATTGGCTGGCAGTTTTGCTCAGTTGCGGAGTTAGAGAAATAGTCCCAAATAGTCCCGTTATGTTGGAAGTTCAAACTTTCTCTGAGTAAAATCACTCTAGCTTTTGCTTTTGTCGTCACCTGTTCGGCCCTCTTGATGTAGAGGTGTCGGCAGGTGGGTCGTTTGGACCCGTTTTGTCCTTCGGGGCGGGTCGACTCGTTTCAACCGGTTGGCCAGCACATTGATGGTCGTGTGTGCCTGGGTGCTGGGCCGTTCTTCGTGTCTGTGTATCTTCGTTCAGGCAGTATGCTTGGTTTGTCAAGCTGCCTGAGTGTCCTGTCCTGTGGGCCCGTGTTTTGTTGTTGGTGGACGTAAGGTATGTGAGTAGTGTAAAAAGAATGGTGGTGCTTGTGGACCCTCTCTTAACAGAGCACCGAATTCGGCTGAACGACCTCTTATCATACACGTCCTGTGTCCTGCCCTAACAATAATTTTATAAAAATCGACACAGCTTTTTAATAAAACGGTAAAAACTGACTTTGACGCAGTTTGACACACCTGGATTGACCCCTCACATCGGAAGCAATTAAAAGACGTCCATGTTTCTTGGCAGTCCCAAACCATAATATCAAGCACTGCCATTGTTTGGCAGTCAGTGCAGCAGTGTATCCCTTTGTCGCATTTGTTTTCTTTTGGAGATGCAGACAACGGAATGTTGTTTTTGTTTGTGGCACAAGCCACAAACCTATAACTCACTTTGTCAGTCGGTCGGTCCAAAATTGTCGCACTTCAAATCGAGGCTGCACTTCAAATTGAGGCTGCTCTTTAAAATGATGTTTCGCAAACTTAGCCTCGTTGTGGATCCGAAAAGCTGTTAATAGTATCACTTGAATTTGCAGTCAACTTTAAGTATAACCATTTCAAAGAGTCTTTCTATTCCTAAAATGCTACATTTTCAAATACAACAACGCTAAAAGTTTAATTTGTACATAAATGAATGGATACAAAGTAAGGTAAAATGCAACAGAGATACAACTATAATCATTCTTATACAGTCAAAATGCACTTCTTCCTCCTTTCTTCTTCTTCTTCCTTCCTATGTTTTTGTTTTTCTCCTTCATCGGGCCTTTTGTGGCTACGATCAAAAATGAAAAAACGTATCTGTTATTTCATCTTAATATCTGATACGCTCGCCTATCGGGGTCTTCGATAGCAAACTGATTAAAAAAACTAGGCTAAGTGTCAGGGGCTTGCTCCACCTTCGACACGGGTTGGCCTGGTATTGCAGTACTTCCAGGATCGGCCCACTCTCCCCAAGTGGAGAAAATCCAATGAAACTTTCTTTCCTCCGTTTTTGTTTGTGGCACAAGCCACATCACTTTGTCGGTCGGTCGGTCTGTTGATCGGCAAAATTGGTCGCGCCACTTCAAAGGATCGAGGGCTGCTCTTTTTACAATTTTTTTTTTCGCGTTTTTCAATCAAATTCCAACCGTCCCTCGACGCCCCACCACCGATTGCGAATCCGCGCTTGTTTTATTTTGACAAAGCAATCAGCCACAGGCTATGAGAGCATGAGGATAAGATCTGCAAGTAAGTAAACTGTTTCGATGACGATGTGCGAAGTTTAGATCTAGTCATGATAATTCTACCGTCCAAAGTAGTATTTGCAAACGTCGAAACAATCTTCTTCTCTGGTCTAGTATCAGTAGTATGTCTGATTGAAATAGATCGAATTGACTACAAATAGTTATGTAATGAGTAACAACAGCTTAGCGCATTTGGCACTGCAGTGTGAGTACTCTTGATGTGTTAAGAAAAAATGGATCGATTCCGTTCGAATATTTTATCAGTGCGTTTTTCAATGGCTAAACTTTGTGTCTGATAAGTGAAGACAGTGAACAATTTAGAGCTACTACAGATGTTCTACGCAGTATATATAGAGCATTTCATTCTAGACTTGTATAAGGAAGGGTTAAACCCAGAGTCTTCTAGAAAGTGTCGTTCTAACACTGTAACAGTGCCCATTAGTTGTCTTATACTAGTCTAGATCTAATGCATGCTCAAGACTGGAAAGGAATAGTCCGACTAAGCACTAACAGTAACAGCAGCCACGACTTCAGTTTGTTGTGTTTTGCCATGTGTCCATCCTTTGGTTTGCATGTATGTGCGGTGTTTATGTGCGTGCGCGCACGCGCATTGTGTGTGTGTGTGTTTTCATTAGAACTAGCAGGGTCCGTTTCCCGTGACAAGATGGATGCGTAACGTTGGTCTCATCAAGACTCAAACAGGAAACATAGGCCTACCAACATTTGAGTAAGTTGATATGTTTACAGCAATGTAGAATAGTGTTGCGCACGCGCGCGTTGTGTGTGTGGCGTTTTGTGCGCACGCGCGTGGTGGTGTGTGCGTTTGTGCGCGCGCTGGTGGGAGTGGGTAGGTGTGTGTGGGTGTGACTGTATGTGTGTGCGTGTGTGTGGCAATTTGTCTTCTCCTGCTAAGGTAACCACAGTATCCACTGTATGCAGTTTGATCTTGCTGATGTTTGTGGTGTTACTGCATCCTCACTAGATTTTGCTATAAATTACTGGATCTAGGCTTCTGGAGAAATTGTGTGTATTGTGTGTAACTTGC
>CM065689.1:53102645-53161644 GCA_017654935.2 Phymorhynchus buccinoides | reverse complement strand
ATTTCGCTGGCTGTTTTCGTCACCTGCGTTCGGGCGATAGTAAGATGCCACTAACAGCTGTTTTCTGCCTTGGAGTTTGACCTTAGCCCAGATGATCTCGCATTATGGTATACTGAGTTCTGGGACTTCATGGCTGGTGAGATTGTCACACACCGCAATCAACACGCCACCACCATTTCTATTGCGGTCCTTTCTGAAAACTGTAGTTTTGAGGGAAGAGTTCACTGGAAGAGATGGATGAGTCTAGCCAGGTTTCTGTTGCTAGAATAATGTCAGGCTTGGAGCTGTTGATGAGGTTGATGAGGTTCAGTAGTTCCGGCACTTTGCCAGTAATTGACTGAACGTTGATGTTCAGGAACCTGAGGGGTCTGTTGTGTTGCTTGTTTTGCCGGGTAGCTATGGTAGGGTGTCTTTGTTGGTTGAGTCACATAGTTTATCGTAGGAGGCGGACAACATGCTCTGACACGAGGCGTGGAACCATTGCCCACATCCTTCGCAGGCTACTCCTCGTTGGTCCCATGCTACTGTCCTGTCACATGTGCCTCAGGGGTATTTTGAAATGAACGGATTTTCTGAGGCCTGCTGGCTTCTATTTCCATCAGAAGGTGAGTGTGAATTTGTTGACATTTTTATGGAGTTGTCACAGATACAAGTGTCTTTGCAATAAAAGTAGTGACTGGGTTCACACGCCGTTACTAATAACAGCGTTGCTGCAAGCGCTACTGTTACCACTCTGTAGTACATTGTACTAGGTGGGGAAGACATGCCACGGGAACACCATCTTTACCCATGCACTGGGTGTAGAACACAAGAAAGAAAAATTTAGTACTCACAGTTTTTGGTGTAAACAGTCAGAAAAACAACAACACACACCTAGCTCGACATGGGCGAAGGGAGATAAGCTCACAAAGCGAAGGAGGAAATGCCTCTGCACACTATAAAAACTTGTAGAAGTCTGGTCACAATGATGCTAGGAGTGACCAATCCAGCAACGAATAACTACCACAAGTTCTTTTCAAGTCACAATGATAGGTGACATACCTACTAAAGGAGAGAGCCCGCTGTTCTTCTCAGTCAAAACTCAAAGCAGCCGGTGTCTATGATGGAAGTACTCAGGCGGCCATATTTGTTGTCAAAATGAAAGTACTCACAGTCCTCGTATGGAGATAGTATAAATTCACAAAAATAACGATGAAAATAGTCCTTTCAGCTCCATTCTATGCCACTCGTGATGGAATTGAGTGATTAGGCCATGGGAAAGTGGGAGGGGACAAGGGAATATGGGGGGAAAGGATTTTTGTTGAAGAGCTTGGAAAATGCACCTCTTCGTTCACCGGAACTGGGAACCCCCCCCCCCACACACACACACACATTATATATATCTACACACACACGCACACATCACAGGGATCAGTCCTGGGGCCTGTTCTATTTGTTCTCTACACTTCTCCTCTTTCAGACGTCATGTCCCAGCATTCAGCTCTCCATCACTCATTCGCTGATGATACCCAACTGCAGAAGTCTTCTAAGCCTAATGAAATTGATGATCTAGTTTTGTCCATGCAGGATACTGTTTCAGATGTCAAGTCCTGGATGACCTCCAATAAATTAAAATCCAATGAAGATAAGACTGAGGCAATGATTGTTTCCACTCAGAGAAGTTCCACCTCTGTTCAGTTTCCTGACTCTCTTGTCATTGGCGATGCTACCGTCCTTTTCTGTCAATCAGCTAAAAACCTTGGTGTAACCCTCGATTGTCATTTAACTATGATCAAAGTAAAGTGTGTGGATTAGTAATGTCAGTGTATGTGTTGTTATGAGCAATGACAGTAAAGTGTGTGGATTAGCAATGTCAGTGTATGTGTTGTTATGAGCAATGAAAGTAAAGTGTGTGGATTAGTAATGTCAGTGTATGTGTTGTTATGAGCAATGACAGTAAAGTGTGTGGATTAGTAATGTCAGTGTATGTGTTGTTATGAGCAATGAAAGTAAAGTGTGTGGATTAGTAATGTCAGTGTATGTGTTGTTATGAACAATGACAGTAAAGTGTGTGGATTAGTAATGTCAGTGTATGTGTTGTTATGAACAATGACAGTAAAGTGTGTGGATTAGTAATGTCAGTGTATGTGTTGTTATGAGCAAGACAGTAAAGTGTGTGGATTAGTAATGTCAGTGTATGTGTTGTTATGAGCAATGAAAGTAAAGTGTGTGGATTAGTAATGTCAGTGTATGTGTTGTTATGAGCAATGACAGTAAAGTGTGTGGATTAGTAATGTCAGTGTATGTGTTGTTATGAGCAATGAAAGTAAAGTGTGTGGATTAGTAATGTCAGTGTATGTTGTTATGAGCAATGAAAGTAAAGTGTGTGGATTAGTAATGTCAGTGTATGTGTTGTTATGAGCAATGACAGTAAAGTGTGTGGATTAGTAATGTCAGTGTATGTGTTGTTATGAGCAATGAAAGTAAAGTGTGTGGATTAGTAATGTCAGTGTATGTGTTGTTATGAGCAATGAAAGTAAAGTGTGTGGATTAGTAATGTCAGTGTATGTGTTGTTATGAGCAATGACAGTAAAGTGTGTGGATTAGTAATGTCAGTGTATGTTGTTATGAGCAATAAAAGTAAAGTGTGTGGATTAGTAATGTCAGTGTATGTGTTGTTATGAACAATGACAGTAAAGTGTGTGGATTAGTAATGTCAGTGTATGTGTTGTTATGAACAATGACAGTAAAGTGTGTGGATTAGTAATGTCAGTGTATGTGTTGTTATGAACAATGACAGTAAAGTGTGTGGATTAGTAATGTCAGTGTATGTGTTGTTATGAGCAATGACAGTAAAGTGTGTGGATTAGTAATGTCAGTGTATGTGTTGTTATGAACAATGACAGTAAAGTGTGTGGATTAGTAATGTCAGTGTATGTGTTGTTATGAACAATGACAGTAAAGTGTGTGGATTAGTAATGTCCAAAAATAGTCCATTAAAGTAAAGCATGATTAATATTTCATGCCCTGAATTTTCAAAATTCAAGGATTTACTGCCATACTCTGATTGAGTAAATAAAATGTACACAACCAAAGTAAATGTAACATAATTAACTTAACAACACAATGCATAGTCATCGCCCGTGAAAGTCTCCTGTTTATCCTGTGTGGTGGAGCTTAAAGTTTGCCACCTCACCTGTTATTATAAAGACCAGAGATTTGTTAATTACAACTATGTAAAGTAAACTTTAGTAAGCCATAAGAAAACCAGTAAGTCATATACGACAGGCACCTGCCTATTACAATATGTCAATGAAAAAGCCCTTCGCCTAAAACTATGTACTAGTGCTACTAAGAACAAGTTGTTTACTTTTTATCACCTGACGAAGTGTTAATGGGGCTTTATATTACTTCTTCGTGACACGAAAGGGCGATAATGTTAAGACTGAATCGACCACGCTACTACTACTACTACTACTACTACTACCACTACTACAACTACTACTACTACTACAACTACTACTACTACAGCTACTACTACTACTACTACAACTACTACTACTACTACTACTGCTACTACTACAACTACTACTACTGCTACAACTACTACTACTACTACTGCTACTACAACTACTACTACTACTACTACTACTACTACAACTACTACTACAACTACTACTACTACTACTGCTACTACTACTACTACTACTACTACATGACAAGTTAGGGGCAGAGTACATACTTCTACTTTGTGTCAGGAAAAAGCAATAATTTCATGTAGGTGGCGCACACACTACAGTGCACAAGACCAGGGCAGAGCATGTTCAGTATAAAGCCTTATACGTCTTCTATATATTCAGTCATATAACACACATCACAACAGTGTAATAATAAACAATAAGTGATATATTTTTGTGTGTAAAATTATTTTGATTTATACACAGATATGAGATACAAGCTAATCAAATGTGTGAACATCATTATTATGACAATGACAATGTCAATTCATTATTTATAAGTGCATTAAAAACACACACTTTAATAACTTATTAATATACTTAGAATTAAAGAATACAATATATTAATAATATAATATAATGAATCAATCCATAATTACATAACATGAATAATATAAATATTCTGCAAATTCCTAATACAATGGAACCTCCCTTATAAGACCTTCAAAAATCATCCAAAATGAGGTCTTATAAGGGAGGGGTCTATTAAGGGAGGGGTCGTTAAGGGAGGTAATCTTAATACTTACAAAGAAGGGCAATGTCTCAGAGAAGTGGGTCTTATATGGGAGGGAGTCTTATAATGAGAGGTCTTATAAGGGTCACTGTAACCACTCACTCCAACAAAACAATGGCTGATGTTTTCCATTGATCAAGTGATATGAAAGTCACTAAAGTAGACCATTTAATATTGTACAAACAGTAGCAGCAGGTTGCATTTGTCAGGAGTTCACATGCTATGTTATTGGGCATGGCTAATGTGACACAATTGACATGTACCTTGTTTTATTCACAATACTATAAAGAGGTTGGTGTGTGTGTGTGTGTGTGTGCGCGTGCGCGTGCGTGTTTGTGTGTGCGTGTTTGTGTGTGCGCGTGCGCGTGTGCGTGTGCGCGCGTGTGTGTGCACGCACACACGCATGTGCCTGTGCACGAGTATATGGCTTCATTTACTTGATTTATTTCCTTGGATTCATTGTGGAGCATGGGGCCTCAGCAACAGTTCTCCAGCAAATTCGGTTTGGGGCAGCTTTCTCGAGTTCCCCCAGGACAAGCTGAACTTCATTTCTTCCTTACAGGACCACTTCCACGTTGTCTTTGGTCGCTTGCCCTGAGGGTTCCATTCCAGCGCCTTGTGTGTGATGTTGCCGGGCAGCTTCCTGAAACTGAAAGAGTGACTGATTCATCTTCATTTACATTATGTGTACATATATGGGTGCTCATGTTTATCAATATACAGGGGAAGTAACACATTTTAGCATTCTCTATTTTATTTTGACGGTTATCTCCCATATAATGGAACAAACAACTTATACTGTAACTAGATTCAATCTACCTAGATCCAGTCCACACACACACACACACACACGCACGCACACAAACACGCACGCACGCACGCACACACACACACACACACGCATGTGTATTATTCAAATTAATATTATGTGTAAAAGTCCAAGACACGTTTCATGCTTCTAAGAAACTAATGATATTTCTGGAAGCTATTGTTAAGTGGATTTGATGTCATCGATTCTATGAGCTAAATATTGAGTTATAGGCCTAAAACAATTCAAGTCTATCTTGTATTATTACGAGGATGCATACATTTTAAAATTAATAATTATAGCTTGAATTCTCTACACACTGTGACCCCCCCCCCCCCCCCCCCCCCTTCAAACACACACAACCCCCCCGTTCCTTATCTCACTGTCATTAAAATAGTTTCCGAACAAAATGTACACGATAAGGGGTGCGTAGCGCTGTCACCACCACTACGACCCATAGAGAACAATTGATGATGACTGTGCCAATCTGTCAGTTTGAATTCCGACAGACCAACCCTAACCGTATTCCTAACCCTAACCCGAATCCTTTTCGTAACCTATTCCTATCCCTTACCTAAGTTTAACCCTAACCCTAACCCTAAGCCGCCCTAGTGAATTAGCCCAGTAGAGTTATCGATACGCAGTGAAAGCCGGGCTGGTTTATCTTGGCAATGTTACCGATACGTAGCGATTGCGGGATGTCCCCCACGATAAGTACAACAAAATAACAGTTATTTATCTATCACTCAGTTTCTGAGCGCAGATGCCTCATGCTGCCATTGTGCGCATAACTACAAAATAGTCCCAGTCTGTCCCTCTTTTGCTTGAGGAAATCTTTATAAGAGTTTTTAGAACACTAAGGCAGAAATATCTAGATGACAGAAAGCCAAGGGAAAAGGTTATAAGCACAGAACTTTTACCAGAAGCTGGGGGAAGGGTGGTGGTGGAGGTAGCTATTTGTATGAAATACCTTACCGGTATCCGCACGTGTGGTAGTGGGGTAGTGGTGGTGGTGGCGAGATTTGATTTGATTGATTTAATTTAAAGTCTGTTCACAACAATGGTGATATTAGACTTAAATAAATACATTAATTAAACAAAAACAAAACAGACATAAACAAATATTGAATTAAAATGAGGTGAAAAGAGTGTGTGAGTGTGTGTGTGTGTGTGTGTGTGTTTGTATGTGTGTGTGTGCGCGTGTGAGTGAGTGAGTGAGTGAGTGAGTGAGTGAGTGAGTGAGTGAGTGAGTGAGTGAGTGAGTGAGTGAGTGAGTGAGTGAGTGAGTGAGTGAGAGAGAGTGAGAGAGAGAGAGAGAGAGAGAGAGAGAGAGAGAGAGAGAGAGAGAGAGAGAGAGAGAGAGAGAGTGTGTCCGTGATGGGGGAAGGAAAAAAGAAAAAAAAAGGATTTGGGGCAAAGAAAAGAACATTAATATTAACTAACGTATCAATTATAGTAATTTTGCAATTCCAGAGCTGGATATGACAGAAGCTATTTTGATCATTTCATGGCTGTAAACTACATCTTGTAAAGTTCCTATATTTGCTACTTGAATCCCAGACAAGGTGTATAGCACACTTTTCGAAATTAGTAGTTACAAAAAAATAAAGGGAATGTTAAAACTAAATGAAATTGAAACTGAATTTAATCTATGTGAAAACATACACATACACATACACACACATACACACACACACACACAGAGGGAGAGAGAGAGTCAAGTTGACACACACATACACACAATTTCTTCAGAAGCCTAGATCCAGTAATTTATAGCCAATCTAGTGATGGATACAGTAACACTACAAACACTCAGCAAGATCAAACTGCATACAGTGGATACTGTGGTTACCTTAGCAGGAGAAGAACAAATGCACACACACGCACACACATACAGTCACACCCACACACACCTACCCACTCACACCCGCGCGCGCACAAACGCACACACACCACGCGCGTGCGCACAAACGCACACACACAACGCGCGCGTGCGCAAAACTATTCTACATTGCTGTAAATATCAACTTACTCAAATGTTGGTAGGCCTATGTTTCCTGTTTGGAGTCTATGATGCAGCCAACGTTTATGCATCATCTTGTCACTGGAACGGACCCTGCTAGTCTAATGAAGCAGTCTAATGGAGAGAAAAACACACACACACACACATGCGCGTGCGCGCACGCACATACACACGCACATACATGCACACAAAGATGACACATGGCAACACAACAAACTGAAGTCGTGGCTGCTGTTACTGTTAGTGTTTAGTAGACTATTCCTTCCAGTCTTGAGCATGCATTAGATCTAGACTAGTCTAGACAACTAAGGCACTGTTACAGTGTTAGAACGACACTTTTCTAGATAGACTTGGGTTTAACCCTTCCTTTATAACAAGTCTAGACTGAAATGCTCTATATTATACTGCGTAGAACATCTGTAGTAGCTCTAAATTGTTCACTGTCTTCACTGATCAGACACAAAGTTTAGCCATTGAAAAACGCACTGATAAAATATTCGAACGGAATCTATCCATTTTTTCTTAACACATCAAGAGTGCTCACACTGCAGTGCCAAATGCGCTAAGCTGTTGTTACTCATTACATAACTATTTGTAGTCAATTCGATCTATTTCAATCAGACATACTACTGATACTAGACCAGAGAAGAAGATTGTTTCGACGTTTGCAAATACTACTTTGGACGGTAGAATTATCATGACTAGATCTAAATTTCGCACATCGTCATCGGAACAGTTTACTTACTTGCAGATCTTATCCTCATGCTCTCATAGCCTGTGGCTGATTGCTTTGTCAAAATAAAACAAGCGCGGATTCGCAATCGTTTGTGGCGTGCGACGGTTGAAAACGAAACAAAATTTTAAAGAGCAGCCTCGATTTGAAGTGCGACAATTTTGGACCTACCGACAGACCGACAAAGTGAGTGGCTAAAAAAAGCTAAAAAAACCAAAACAACTAACTAACAAACACTCAAAAAATAAAAAAACTAATAAATAATAAACAAAAAACAAACTAACTTAAAAAACTAAAATTTTAAAAAAAAAAACCACTAATAAATAAAAAAAACTAACCATGTGCCACAAACAAAAGCGGAGGAAAGAAAGTTTCATTGGATTTTCTCCACTTGGGGAGAGTGGGCCAATCCTGGAGGTACTGTAATACCAGGCCAACCCGTGGCGAAGGTGGAGCAAGCCCCTGACACTTCGCCGAGGTTTAATCAGTTTTATATCGAAGCCCCCGATAGGGAGCGTATCAGATATTAAGCTGATAACAGATACTTTTTTCATTTTTGATCTTAGCCAAAAGGCCGAGAAGCGATACAATTCAACGGTTTCATGAACTTCAGCCAATCCACGACGTGACGTCGTATTTCTAGGCTGTTTTAATTTGCATTTTGACTGTATAAGAATGATTATAGTTGTATCTCTGTTGCATTTTACCTTACTTTGTATCCATTCATTTATGTACAAATTAAACTTTTAGCGTTGTATTTGAAAATGTAGCATTTTAGGAATAGAAAGACTCTTTGAAATGGTTATACTTAAAGTTGACTGAAAATTCAAGTGATACTATTAACAGCTTTTCGGATCCACAACGAGGCTAAGTTTGCGAAACATCATTTTAAAGAGCAGCCTCAATTTGAAGTGCAGCCTCGATTTGAAGTGCGACAATTTTGGACCGACCGACTGACAAAGTGAGTTATAGGTTTGTGGCTTGTGCCACAAACAAAAACAACATTCCGTTGTCTGCATCTCCAAAAGAAAACAAATGCGACAAAGGGATACACTGCTGCACTGACTGCCAAACAATGGCAGTGCTTGATATTATGGTTTGGGACTGCCAAGAAACATGGACGTCTTTTAATTGCTTCCGATGTGAGGGGTCAATCCAGGTGTGTCAAACTGCGTCAAAGTCAGTTTTTACCGTTTTATTAAAAAGCTGTGTCGATTTTTATAAAATTATTGTTAGGGCAGGACACAGGACGTGTATGATAAGAGGTCGTTCAGCCGAATTCGGTGCTCTGTTAAGAGAGGGTCCACAAGCACCACCATTCTTTTTACACTACTCACATACCTTACGTCCACCAACAAAACACGGGCCCACAGGACAGGACACTCAGGCAGCTTGACAAACCAAGCATACTGCCTGAACGAAGATACACAGACACGAAGAACGGCCCAGCACCCAGGCACACACGACCATCAATGTGCTGGCCAACCGGTTGAAACGAGTCGACCCGCCCCGAAGGACAAAACGGGTCCAAACGACCCACCTGCCGACACCTCTACATCAAGAGGGCCGAACAGGTGACGACAAAAGCAAAAGCTAGAGTGATTTTACTCAGAGAAAGTTTGAACTTCCAACATAACGGGACTATTTGGGACTATTTCTCTAACTCCGCAACTGAGCAAAACTGCCAGCCAATCACACAAAGACTTACAAAACGAACAGCACAGAACAAGACTAAGACACGGACGAAAGGAAATCTAGGACTGGTGCACAAAACTTGCATACAGATATTCTTACGCTTTCTTACGAACCTTCAAGAATAAACTTAACACCAAAACTACGTGCAACACGAATTGCACAAACAAACTATCGTCTGCCAGACAAGCTTAATTTTGTCTGCTCACAAACACGCTGAGCTAAATACATTTCTACAGCCCACTGACAGGCTAAAAGGAAACTTGGAAAGTACTGGCACAGTGCCCATACTAAAAAGACCTGAGGAATATGCCGTTTGTGACAGAAAGCAAAGGGAAAAGGTGGAGTCAAAGAGAGTGGCAGATTAGAGGAAGTTACAAGCACAGAACTTCAAGAAGATGGGAGAACTATTTTTGCGAAAATCTCGACCGGTATCCTCACGGGGAGAGAATCGTGGAGGGGCAGGGTCGTCCAGCTCCCCGTATTGAGGCTCGATGCATCCACCCACTGCCCCGACACCTCGAGCTCAGTGTTCACACTCCACAGCATCCTGGCACAGAGGTGTTCTCTGTTTGCTATGTGGGCAAAGACCCAGCTGTTCTCCACGCACGTGTCATTGGACGGGCTTGGGCATGAGAGTGCCACAGTCCAAGCGTTTGCAGGGTCTGGAAATGTGCGTGGACTTTCTTCTTCTTCTTCTTCTTCTTTCTTCTTCATTCTTCTTCTTTCTTCTTCATTCTTCTTCAGCGTTCAACTGGCTTCGCCTCAAAACCTCAGACCGAGTGATGTCGCAAACATGGATGACCGGCGGAGGTCGTCCGCAGTCCCCCAGAGTTTGGTTCTGAGGTCCGTCCCTCCAGGCCAGGTCTGTTGCCGCATCCTGTCGTACAGAGGGCAGTCCTGAAGGATGTGGGAAGGGGTCTGGTCAGCTTGTCCGCACTGGCATAGGGATGAGTCTGCGACCCCAATCCTTCGTAGGTGTGCATGGAGGCCGCAGTGCCCTGTGCGCAGGCAAAAAAATGTATGTTGTGTGTGTGTGTGTGGGGGGGGGGTTACTAGTAATTTTTCTTCCAGTAATGGAGATGAATTATTTTTAAAATAGAAAATGTCTTCGGCAAGAGGAAGGTAGAGGAGGGGAGTAGGTGTGTGTGTGTGTGTGTGTGTGTATGTGTGTGTGTGTGTGTGTGTGTGTATGTGTGTGTGTCTTGTCCTTAGGAAGAAAAAGTTCGATCATGTTAGCCCTCTTCTGCGTTCTTTGCACTGGCTTCCTGTCGCAGACAGAATTGAGTATAAATTAAACACACTTTGCTATAAATCTATTCATAAAGCTGCTCCATCTTACCTCTGTGACAATATTTCCATCTATACGCCAGCTCGCACTTTACGTTCAGTTTCTGACCCTCTTTCTCTCCAGATCCCTAGGTATAAGCTTTCAACTGTTGGTCGGCGCTCTTTTGCTGTCTCAGGACCGACCTCCTGGAACAAACTTCCTCTCTCCCTCCGTCAGCGACCGACTCTCTCTGCTTTCAAAGCTAACCTCAAAACCCACCTGTTCCCCCGTCATTAAAGCTCCTCTCTCTTTATCTTCTCTCTCTTGCCATTAGGTCTGTTTCTGCTATATTCCATTTATGTTATCTGTGTGTGTTCGCGTTGTATTGCGTTTGTGTTTGAATGCGCTTTGAATGCTAACGTGTGTGTGCGCTTTGATTTGATTTCTATCAAGATTTAGCGCCGTATAAATACTGTATGTTGTTGTTGTTGTGTGTGTGTATGTGTGTGTGTGTGTGTGTGTGTGTGTGTGTGTGTGTGTGTGTGTGTGTGTGGTGTGTGTGTGTGTGTGTGTGTGTGTGTGTGTGTGTTAAGAAAAACCAGAGGTTTTGTAGGACATGGTTGAAATATTGAAATGATTTGACACCGTGTGTTTTCATTATATTCTTGTTTCATTACAATATTTGTTATGTCAACTTTTAGTCACTTTCCAGCACTGTGTGGACTTATGAGATATAGGGTATAATGATGGAAGTGTCATGTTATGAATTGTACTACATTTTTTGTTATCAGGTTTTGTACGTTGTTAAGATTCATTGGATTTGTGTTTTGCTATACGTGGTGGATTTTTATGCGGTGACAGTCCTGATGATAACCATAGCTGTTGACGGGACTATAACAGACTAACTAACTAACTCGTCTTTATCAAGAACATCATCACTGTCTCCCCCCCCCCCCCCTTTATTTAAGCTCTCCCTCCCCCCTCTCTCCTTCTTTCCCCCTTTCCTCCCCATCCCTTCTTTTTTTTACCATGTGTTTCATGAACGAATTAATAATATTACTTTTAAGAATAATTTGATATGAGGAAAAATGTTAAATCGGTTTCTTGTTTACCTGCTATGTGTTCACTGTTGGTGTGATGTGGTTTGTGTAACATTAGTGATGGGAGTGTGGTTGATTCTGGAAGTCTTGATAAAGATTAATAAATCGAAATGTTGACAAATATTGAGCCTTTTGTTTCGTTTCTTCCCACCTCATAGCAATCAAGAACATCGTCATCAGCCACGTAGGCCTATTATAGCCAATTATTATCATCATCATCATGAAATGGAGGAACAAATGATCGTATAAATATTAGCATTGAGTGACTTACAGCTCCTGAAAACCCCCATCTTGTGTATATCATTATATAATGAAGCCTTCTGTCAATGTTATGGAACACTATATCTTTTAAAGTTGTGATGCTTTCGTCGGTTGCAGACCAAGCTGTTGAGCACATTCGATTCCAATGACATAGGCACACTACTGGATGCATGTCGTGTGTAGAGCTGAATGAGGCGTTGTGCTGGGCCTACTCCTTGCCGACACGAAAGGGCGGTAATTTTAGGACCGAACTGCCGATGCCCCCTGGTGACGAGTCAGGAGCAGATAATTTTCTGTGGCTATATACTACTAGTTCCTGACAGGCGTAGGGCGATACTCTTAAGTAGGTGGCGTTCGCATCTCAAGGCACGAGACAGGGGCAGATGGTTTTTGGTAGGGGAAGACGGGGTAAAAAGCGCATGGGCGGGTAAGAAGCCCACCCCAATTATCTCATGAAATGAAGCAAATTTCAGTCTCATTTTGCCCATGAGACGAGCGTTAATGTCTAGCATTCGTCTCATGGGCAAATTTGACTGAAATTTTCTTTATTTCATGAGATAATTGGGGTGGGCTTCTTACCCGCCCATGCGCTTTTTACCCCGTCTTCCCCTATAAAGCCTCGTTCATTGCTGCCTGTTAGTGTCAGGATACTGGATCTTTTTCTTCTTCTTCTCGGGGACAATTTCTGTACGTTTACACATTTACGCTCTTTTCGTTCAGCATGATTGTTATGTAAAGATTTCAATCACAGATAGATTTCTTTTTAATCTTTTGAGGGACTTAAGATGGCCTACATAATTATTATTTTTTACTTTGGATCTGATTTAATTAAAGATGGTTTGAATGTGTTTGTTTTGAAGACTTGGAATCTTCTGGAATTTATGCACATACAAACAAAAAGAAAGCCAGGCTGTTGTCGCACGCACACGCACGCACGCACACGCACACACACACACACACACACACACACACACACACGCGCGCGCATACACACACACACACACACACACACTCTCTCTCTCTCTCTCTCTCTCTCTCTCTCTCTCACTCTCTCTCTCTCACACACGCACACACGCACGCACGCACGCACACACACCTATGCACACACGCACGTACAGACTACTTTTTATCAAAATATTTTATTGTGACAATGTATGTACATTGAAAAAACCCATTGTGCACAGTTAGAGTCTCTACAAAGTTAATAAAGCTCACGAATAAGAAATAGATCGGACATTCAACAAACTTCTGACTAAATAAAATTATATAAATATCTTAGCAAACAGACAACTAAATTGACATCTTCAAACTTGCCGCTATGACAGCAGCATCGAGCAATGAAGCAGACATAGTGTTTTTTCTTTCTTTCTGCAGTTCTTTGTTGCACATTGTTTCTTCACATTAACATAACCACATTAATGTTTCTGTTTTATTATTCCTACACATGAAATGAATGTCTATCTATTCTTTGTTTTTATAGTAAGAAGACATTTTGAAATAACGTAATGTTATGTAACACACTGTTACAGAAAACACAGATGTCTAAAATGAATGTTTAGGTTTATTTTTGTAAAACATTACAAAGAGAAATAAGAGAAAAATCAAGTAAACGAAATCAAGGGGCAAATTTAGGCAAAAGTTTTAAAGTCACATTTTCTGTAAAAAATAATATAAAAAAGAAGAAAAAAGTGCCACACTTAAAAAAATAACCCTTTCTCAACCATTGACCACTTTAGGTTTCTACATTATTCATGTGTAGTCAATCTAAATTCACAAAGTTGATTGAGTCTTTTTTTTTACTCAAATAATAAGCGCACAAACAATCCTATTTTATTGCGAACACAAACTTTCTATGAAAAGAAATCAATAAAGGAGAACAAAAAGAAAACTAAAGAACAAAATCATCTACCATCATTACATATTTTTTCAAGCATTTCACATTAATAAAAATTTTCACACATGCTTCATTTGCATAGCAACTCTTTATCTCTGGTTAGCATCATATAGAGAAAAAATTATGATGAAGAACATTTTGAGACATGAAACTCAGCTAATCTAAGATTGGGGTTGGGGTTGGTAATGAATGAAATAACGTTTTTCTATTTTCCCAATGAAGAACAATCCAAATTATTTCAAAAGGATGTTAAAAGTACTTATGAATTAAAAAAGTAAGTTTCAGAATTTTTATTTTAATAAAAAAAGTTTTTAGTCTTGATGCTGAAAGAAAAGTAAAGTTGTGTAAAAAGTCCAAGGGAGAAATGAAAGAATAGTTGAGAGGCCGCGAGGTCTAATGTCCTAACAACCTTACCTGACCTGACTCTACATTTCAACAGTACTCGTTTAGATTTAGACTGCACACAGCACAACGATTAAGCACTTTCAAGGTGAACTCTATGATACGATAAGTAGAATCGTATTATGAATTGTTATCCCACAAAAGGAAAAGCGGATATCACCGAGCAAAACATTACAAACAGTCGGCCTAATTGAACTACATTAAAAGAGGGTCAAAAGATAAAAATAATAATATAGAAAAGAAACTTAGGACCAAAGCGTTATTTAAAAACACATGATTCAATAAAAGAAAATATACATATTTGAAAATTAAGATAGCGCTTCATTACTCTGCTTGGCCGTCCGTCACTATTATTGTCTGTGCACTTTTTTCTTTAAGATAGGGCTTTATATAAGTTTTCTTGTTGCCCTATCTAATGATCATTGCTGATTTTCATTTGTGACTTTCAGAAATAAAACGCTATTTAAACCAATAAAAGAAAATGAAAGTAAACAGCTTTACAAAAGCACAGGTAAACAAACGTGAGCATTAAAAAAGAAAACAATAAAAAAGGATATGCATAATTGGCATGCAAAGCTTAACAACGTTTCAAATAACATGTGTGAATGAAATACACAAAAGTCACCGAATTCTTAGAAGAAAAATAAATCTCGTAATAGGCAGGAAACGGGCAAAATACTTATTGCACACGATTTCTGATCAAGGCAAAAATGACACAAGTCAGCACCGAAGTCGCAAAGATAATGTTATCTTACCCTCAGTAATGTTACCCATAAATACATATAAGATTAAAACAAGATGACAGAGCCACATAAACTGTAAGTCCCAGTTACTGTGAAAATCAGGGGAGATCATTTTGCCACCCCCCCTACATTTCTCGGTTAATTGTATTTTTCCGTTTTTTGCCTTTCTTACCATACATAAAGCTGTATTTTAGGAACCCTTTTTAGCTAATAACCTTTTTGGAATACTAACCCTATCCCTAACCCTAACCCTAACCCCCCACCCTATAAGACGGAAAAAACGCAACGAACCACAACTGTGACAAATCGCGGTGTACTGCAGTACATAGTGTGTGTGTGTGTGTGTGTGTGTGTGTGTGGTGTGGGGGGTGGTGTTGGGGGGGGGGGGGGGGGGGGGGGGGGGGGGGTAGGGTTAGGTTTAGGGCTAGGGTTAGGGTTAGTATTCCAAAAAGAGAATTAGCTGAAAATGTTCCTAAAATACAGCTTTATGTATGAACGGTTAAATAAAAAAGCCTTTGGATGCAGGTATACTAAGCACAACATAAGCGCAATGGAATGTGGAATGCAATTGATTGGTGAAATCGAACACCTAAGTAGCTATGATGAAAACGGAAAAGACCCCCAAAACTTTAAATCTCCAGGCAAATATACTGCCGTAATTACAAGGATACACACATTTTAATATCCAAGAATGATACATCCAGACTGCCAGTATCTGTCTGCTATTACTCTAGTTGAATACAACCTACTTGGATATTGAAAACATATTCAACTATCTACACACAGGGCACTGCAGTCAAGGATTTCTTTCGTGTTTTGTACTTGGATCAAACAACCGGGTTTTTGTACTCGCAGCTTCATTTTCTGATTAAAAATAACATTTGGCAACTAAAGGGAACCCAACAAACGAAACAACAAGCAAAGGCAAGCAACAAATAAACAAATAAAAAAAGTCTTAAGAAATAAAATATTAAGCGCATACAAACATATTTTGTTAATGTGAAAACTTTCTGACGTAAGCATAAACACAATTGAACAATCACCACCGGTTCCAATGAAAACAATCTACATTAAAATAAAAGATTCAATTTCAGCCAAAGAGAGGAGTAACTTCTGCCAATAAATACGAACTTGAACAAAACGTTAATTGTTTTTAGCACAACCTGGATATTGTCATAATCAAAGGCACAAAAATACCGCTTATTCACGTTATTATAACACTCCTTCACCATTATAAAATCGAAAATCCACCACTATTCAAACAAAAATCACACAAAGTATTATTCACTGCGTGTACGTCAAAGAAATTGCTCTTTTCTCTGATTGGTTGTGTTGTAATCATGTGACCTTGCTCTTTTCTCTGATTGGTTGTGTTGTAATCATGTGACCTTGCTCTTTTCTCTGATTGGTTGTGCTGTGTAGAGTACAGGGGATTTTTTTTCTCACTTTGCACTAGGCCTTACGGCCTGAACGTGGAGTCTTTCGGATGAGACGATAAACCGAGGCCCCGTGTGCCTATGCACTTAGCACATATTAAACCCAGAGGCAATGAAAGAGTTGACATCTGGTCAAAATTTACCCTCACCCCTTTCCTTCCATAAAAATCGCCTGCAAAGAAAGGGTGGCGCGCCTGTGGCTGCGACGCGCTCTCCAGGTGGGAGCAATCCGAATTTCACAGAGACGCCTCTGTGACTATAAAGTACCAAATAAATGGTCATGGCATATCCGTTTCATATAATTTTGACGTTTTCATATCTGCATATAATTTTCATTAAGCAACAGCAACAACAACAACAAACAAATGAACAGAAGACTTTAAAAAACAACCCAGTTCAACAATAAAGAATACAAGCATTGTATGGAGCTCTGTCACAATATGTAAAAGAACCGAATCTTTGTTCAGGGCAATCAAAGCGAAAGAAAGACATCAGCAACAAGGAAACAAGACAGACTTAATTAATTCAAGTTATTATGACAGGACCCCAGCCAGCAAACAAGATTAAGGGTCCCTCAGATGGTTCAATTCAGTCAAGCAAAACAGGGTATGAATTTTGATTGGAGTGACTGAACAAAATGTACAGTAGCATGTTTAGTTGAGTGAAAACCACAGTCGCCCGTTTTACTCATCTTCATTGAACAGTCCGAGAGGACCTTTAAAAAGTAATATTTTGCAGCAACACATTATCCACGACAAACTTCAGCTTGTATTGCAAAGAAGAAGAAGAAGAAGAAGAAGAAGAAGAAGAAGAAAAAGAAGAAGAAGAAGAAGAAGAAGAAATTACGTGGTTGGGCTTTTATTAAGGTACTTGTTTCTTCTTCTTCTTCTTCTTCTTCTTCTTCTTCTACGTTCCCAGGCCATAAGGCCATAACGGTCAAGGTACGTATGTGTCCGGTTTTCAGTTTTCACTGGTCTCCCCGCTGCGTACAGCCGACACATTCCGATTTCGGAGGAGTTCAAAGGAGAAACATTATTTGGAAGATTTTTTTTTTAAAGGCAGGAGAATGGACCGGAAAGGCATAAAGATAGCAGATGACAGCAAGCAAAGGGAAAAGGCAGAGTCAAAGAGAGTGACAGATTAGAGGAAGTTACAAGCACAGAACTTCCAGAATGTGGGGGAACTATTTATACAAAGACCCCCGGTATCCCCACGGGGGTGGGGGTGGGTGGGGGTGCACTTGTTTGAAGGTAGAGGTTTCACACAGACACAAACCCTAAACAAACAGAAAAGACACACACACACTTACACAGACACACACATAGGGGAAGACGGGGTAAAAAGCCCATGGGCGGGTAAGAAGCCCATGCCAATTATCTCATGAAATAAAGAAAATGTCAGTCAAATTGCCCATGAGACGAATGCTAAACATTAACACTCGTCTCATGGGCAAAATGTGACTGGAATTTGCTTCATTTCATGAGATAATTGGCATGGGCTTCTTACCCGCCCATGGGCTTTTTACCCCGTCTTCACCTATAATAAAAAGGACACATGGCAGCCTCCTCTCTTGGAACAATTTACAACCAGGCCTAGACTGCAGAAACGTGAAAGCAGCATTTAAAGGACACATGCCTCCTCTCTCCAAGCAATTCGCAATCAAAGTCCGTAGGCCACACTATGCCCCTCCTGCACCCCCCTGGGGGATTTTATGAGACATATTCCCTACGAAAGCCTAGTGGCTTCTGCAGTGTTTCTAGACTGCAGAAACACAACAGTAATATTAATTATTATTTATATTTTACACTATTCCTGACACTATTTTACACTAGTCCTGACACACTTCAGCTTCACTGAGCGTATTTTAAAAAAAGTACATTTCCCCTGCCCTACACCAAAAAGCCTGAATATACTAAGAGTGATTTTTCCGCAGCTGACTGAAGCCAGATTTTTTACTCCCACCCTTTCACCTACACTACAGGTGGGGATCATTGTGAACTCACTCACTGCCTACTGTTACCACGCTTAACACTTCCCACCCGGAAGGTGGTGAAACTCCCCCCCCCCCCTCCCGTGAGAAAGTTGTGGCTGTTTGCCTACACTAAGGCACTTGTTGGAAGGTGGAAGTTTCGTACGCTAGGTTGTCGAACGCCGCGGAGCCGGGGGGAGGGGTCACGCCTTTCATGTTGTCTGGCCCCAGGGCCAAGAACTCGTTGTAGGTCATGGTGTCTTTGCGATTGCTCTCCCCTGAACCGCTCGACACGGAGTTACTGTTGCTCTCCCCGCGGCTAACCTTGTGCTTCTGCAACAGCCAGAATCCTCGATGGTCATGATGATGGTGATGATGGTGACGATGCTGATGATGGTGACGATGTTGATGATTAACAATAGACCAGTGATGATGACGGTGATAATGATGATGGTGATGATGGTGGTGATGATGATGTTGAGGATGATGATAATGGTGGTGATGGTGATGATTATGATAGTGATGATGATGATGATGATGATGATGAGGGGGGGGGGGGAGGAGGAGGAGGAGGAGGAGGAGGAGGCGAAGGATAATGATGATGATAATGGTGATGATGATGATGGTGGTGGTGGTGATGATGATGATGGTGATGGTAATGACGATGGTGGTGATGATAATCATGACGATGATGATGATGGTGGTGACGATGATGACGATCACGATAATGATGGTGATTATGGTGATGGTGATGATGATGATGATAACGATGATGATGATGATCACGCTGTTGCTGCTGCTGCTGCTGCTGATGATGATGACGACGACGATGATGATACATTAACAACGACAACGACGATGACGACGATGAAAACAATAATGATGAGATTGATGATACATGTCACTAAGGCGCACATTCATTAAAAAGAAAAGAGCGTCATGGGCATGGTGCATCGCAGGAATATAATTATTTTAAAATAGCTAAAATGCTCTACGTGGAAAGCAAGCGAAGAGCAACACAATTATAAATAACGTATTCCTAATAAACAAAATAATATTGTCAACTGGAATGCGTCGTTCATATTTCTTTAACTAGTAGGCTACTAACCAGTATAGTTGGTTAAAGGCGTGAACTCAGGAATTCAATCTGGACTTTATTGCCGCTGGTAGTGTAGAAACAAAAAATGCTGAATACTTCATAAAACATTTACCAAGCAGAAAACGCATTGTGTTAAGACTTTTATGATCAATTCTTAAATCCTCCGAAGTCGGAGTGTGGCTGTCACGTGGCGGGGTAATCAAAAAAGGTCACACACGTAATGTTCTCATCCCTAGCTGGTGCATTTGTAGAATAGTGTTCAAGTGCTTCGGCTGTTGGGATGATCCCTGGAGTCTTTTAGCCAGGCTACGACAACAACAACAACAAACAACAGCATTAACTCCAAACTTCAATCGCTCATTCCGTCTTGACTTTAATGGTGCTACAGTAGTAGTGTAAAAATACAAAAATGCTGAATACTTCATAAAACATTTTCCAAGCAGAAAACGCATTGCGTTAAGACTTTTGTGATCAATTCTTAAGTCGTGTTCGTCTGTGGCCCTGTTAACCGCCGTTTTGTCAAAATTCCGCCGTTTTGTCTATAGACTGACCACTGGTCAACCACATCAACAATTGTTCATATGATCTCCTAATACACTAATTAGCATTCAAACGGTAAAATTAGGCCAAAGTGACCAGTGTCAGTGGTCAGCTTGTTATTCATTTTATTTAACAAAGATTTTTTTTAAAATGAGAACTTGTCAAGAATGAGTTTTTATAACTCCAACTTTCATTTGGACAAAACGGCGGTTCAAAATCGGGCGCCGTTTTGTCCAACCCGCCGTTTTGTCTATAGTTCACGGCCGCCTCGGTTGTGGTTGCCATCGCCCCGTTAGGGCTCACAGCAAATTTGAAGCGATTCGGTCAAAAAAACGGCGGAGTTATAAGGCCCGTTTTGTGTTTCAGACACACACACACACACACGGACAGTTGGCTTTTTACTATATGATTATTATTATTATTATTATTATTATTATTATTATTATTATTATTATTATTATATTATTATTATTATTATTATTATTATTATTATTATTATTATTATTATTATTATTATTATTATAACGCATTCAAACAAAGACAGTATGCAAAAACGAACAAGAAGATAACAAACACGCACGTTTGAGAAATAGACCTAAAGGCAAGCGAGATGATGGAAAGAGAGAATAGACGGGGGAACAGGTGGGTTTTGATATTTGAGTTAAAAGCAGAGAGGGTCGGTCGCCGATGGAGGGAGAGGGGAAGTTTGTTCCAGGAGGTTGGTCCTGAAACAGCAAAAGAGCGCCGACCAACAGTTGAAAGCTAGACACAGGGTTCGAAACTGAACGCAATGTGCAAGCTGGTGTATAAATGGAAATATTATCGCAGAGGTAAGATGGAGCAGCTTGATTTATAGCAAAGGGTGTTTAGTTTATACTCAATCATGTCTGCGACAGGAAGCCAGTGCAAAGAACGGAGAAGAGGACTAACATGATCACACTTTTTCTTCCTAAGGACAAGACGAGCATCTGTGTTTTTGAACACGCTGGAGACAAAATAGAGAAGAAACCGATAGGCCAGAAAGAAGAGCATTACAGTAGTCAAGACGAGATAGGATGAGGGAAGTAACAAGCTTTGATGTGGCTTCATCTGCGAGATATTTACGAATAGAGCCAATACGACGGATTTGATGGTAGCATGACTGATAGGTCTGAGTCAGAAAACTGCATTGAAAGAGTATTGTCCAGAGTAACTCCAAAGTTTTTGACAGAGTCTGAGAGGGGAATGATATTGTTACCTAGTTGGATTGACTCTTTGGAAACAGAGGCTAGTTTGTTAGTTTTTGTTCCTACAAGCATTGCTAACATCAATAACATTCATGAATGAAAGTTGGGTTTGGCGCATGTTCGTCTACAAACAGCACGTGTGAGACGAACCATCAACCAACCACCACAACCATCATTCAGAGCATACAGCAGATCCTGGAGGTACTGCGATACCAGATCTGTTGGGCTGCATGTATGTGTGAAATAACCACGTTAACACACTAGATACAGCATTACTCGACATGGTATTAGGCCAGTATATATCAACTAAAATGTATAACATTATATATAGATACGCAGTCAATATGACAAACACTGCAGCTAAATAGGCTACCTTTTAGATTGATTGATTGATTGTCAGCAATCATTAAGCATCAAAGCAACCAAAGCAAGCATAATATTCATTTGATTTGGGCCACTTAAAGACCGTGCTACACACGTCCAACTTCCATAGTACGACTATCCAAATGTAACGACGTCTGTGAGGCATGAACCTGGTGAAATGCCAGTCTAAATGAACCCGAAGAAATCCTATTAGTTTCGTTCACTATGTTCATGTTAGGTTAGGTACTTTGTAGTCACAGAGGCGTCTCTGTGAAATTCGGGTTGCTCCCACCTGGAGAGCGCGTCGCAGCCAGAGGCGCGCCACCCAATTTGGTATTTTTTTTGTATGCAATTTTTTGTGTGATTGATGAGGAAGGAAAATGTGTGTGTGTGTGTGTGTGTGTGTGTGTGTGTGTGTGTGTGTGTGTGTGTGTGTGTGTGTGTGTGTGTGTGTGTGTGTGTGTGTGTGTGTGTGTGTGTGTGTGAATTTTGACCAAATGACAACTTTTTGAAGATTTTCACTGAGAAGTAATATGCTGCCATTTTGGGGTAAAATGGATAGGGATAAAATCAGCCTAGGATTATTTGCTATCAGCTGTTTATGCCGGGCCCTTTCTGTGTAATTTGTGGTTTGTCTTTTTTTTACATTTCTTTTGTAAAGTTGCATAGGTACCAGAATTACAAATCAAAGTGCCGCCCGTGGGGGTGTTTTTGCCCGTGCCCTACTTATTTAGTGAGGATATTTTAAACCTGAATAAACATTTGTCTGTTTGTTCGCTGGATATTTTCAAAAACCGAGATATACGACAGTCACATAAAATAACAACAATAACATTCAACCACAAACAGTATTACTCGTTCACATATTTTGTATTAATGGTCTCAATGCATGTTAACATTTTCCACTCTTTCCCCATTGGAACACAGTGATATGCTAGTCATAATGGTCAAAGCACACATTGATATTTTTTTCTCCTTCCCCGTGGAAAAACAGCGATTCGCTAGTAATAACATGACTTGCATAGCACTGTGTTGTCGTAGTGAAAGAGCGAAAAATGCAAACGTGTATCCCGACCATTATATGGGTCCGATTACTGTGAAGGAGAAAATATAGGAAAGTTAATACACTGGATTTCTTTGACGTCTGTAAAGCGCACTGAGATTAATACTTTTAAAGGTGGACTCTGACGGATGAGTTTTTGCAAGGAACTCGTTGAGATCACCAGAAAGACAGCCTTTTCAAGGACCGGAATACTCACTTTGCTCTGGTTTCTTAGAAATCAAACCGTCAAAACGGCGATTCCTCCTTGGCGAAGATGCCGGAGAGAGAAGCCATTTTGGATGTGGTGGGTGGAGGCCAAACCCATTGTTGTTAAAGCTTTTTCTTTTTCGTAGTGCAGTAAAAAAAAGAAGAAGCTATTTCCTTTGTTGTGAGCGAAACTCCTTTACATAAAGTGTATAAAATTAAAAAAATAAAAATAATAAAAAGGCTTGTATTGCAAACATTTCGTGCAAACGATTTGGTCTGAACTCAGGCGGCCATTACAAAAGAGACGGCACACGCCTTCTCTTTCAGTGAAATAATTTGACTTCCAGCACCTCCGCCAAGGAGAAATAGCCGATTTGACGGTTTGATTTCTAGGAAACCAGAGCAAAGTGAGTGTTGCGATCTCGGTAAAGGGTGTTTTCACGGTTATATCGACGTGTTTCTTGCAAAAAGAACTCATCCGTCAAGGTGCTCCTTTAAGACTAGGTATGTAACAGACAAAGAAAGAAACCATATGTATCTGCGGATAATATCACATTTATTAAAGTACCAACAAGTACTTGCCTTGGAACCTCCCAATAAGACCCTTCCCTGTAAAGACTCCCTCTAAAATGTGACCCAAACGTTTTTTCACCGATTTTCCCCCTTCATATCTGGGCTAGTGGGTGTCCACCTCCCTATAAGACCCCTCCCTATTAAGACCTTCTTCCCCCCTCCTCCCCCGTAGGGATACCGGGGGTAGGGTCTTTTGTACAAATAGTTCCCCCACCTTCTGGAAGTCCTGTGCTTGCAACTTCCTCTAATCCGTCACTCTCTTTGACTCTGCCTTTTCCCTTTGCTTGCTGTCATCTATGCTATCTTTCTGCCTTTCCTGATCCATTCTCCTGCCTTTTTGCTTCTAAATTTTTTTGGTTACAACTATTTTCTGCAGCCGAAGACAGACATGCTAGGGCCTATTTTATTTTAAGCGCATAACGGCAGCATGACGCATCTGCGATCATAATGACAGGAAATTAAGAAAAAGGTCGATGATGAAGAAGAAGAAGAAGTGGAAGAAGAAGGAGAAGAAGAAGAAGAAGAAGAAGAAGAAGAAGACCCTCTTTTGGCTGATTTGCAAGGTCTTAAAGACCTACCACGTCACGTGTCAACATCACGGTTTTCACGTGTTTTCCCTCCTATAGCTGGTAAGAAATCTTAAAGACCCACCAGATCATGTGTCAAAATCACGGGTTTCACGTGTTTTCCCTCTTATAGCTGGTATGAAATTTTGTTTTGACCAGGTTTGACTCCCATACAAATGTCCCCAAATTGAAAACGAAACATCATATTAAAGAGCGGCCTCAATTGCAAGTTGGGGGCATTTGTATATGGGTCACAGCTACCCAGAAAAAAACAAGGGACTTAAACGTGGTGGGTCAGTGTATCTTTAAGAAATCTTCCTAGCATAAGAGGGAATGTGACAGGTGACGTGGGGGGTCTTTAATAAGATAGGTTCCACTGCACAAGGAAGAGAGAGGACTCTGTGGCAGGAAAGCGAAGAAATACACACACACAGCAGCATAATTATAACTAAGCTCACTAACACAGACTATGTGAGTGTAATACAAGGAGGTTACACTTGTGACTGTTGCAAATAATTCAATACCGCACGTACCCTCTTCTTTGGTCAGCTGTGCCTAAATTAATGAAAATGGGTCGCTAGCATCAGACGAATGACAAACCATTTCAGACATTGGCACACACGTACATGTACACACACACGCATGAGCACACGCATATGCAAATTCATGCACATACTCATTTTTTTAAAATTAAAAATTCCCAAAACGAAAACCAGCTAAAACGTCTTCTTCTCCGTTCCCAGACCATATGGCCATAATGGGTAAGGTAGTATGTGTCCGGTTTTCAGTTTTCATTGGTCTCCCTCTGCATACAGCCGACACACTCCGATTTCGGAGGAGCTCAAAGAAGAACAAAATATTTGGAAGATTTGTTTTGAAAAAAGGCAGGAGAATGGGGCCAATAAGTCAGAAAGATAATAGATGACAGAAAGCAAAGGGAAAAGGCAGAGTCAAAGAGAGTGACAGATTAGAGGAAGTTACAAAGCACAGAACTTCCAGAAGGTGGGGGAACTATTTTTACGAGAGAACCCCCCCCCCCCCCCCGGTATCCCCCCGGTAGAGACTCATCCAGCTCCTCGTATGGAAGCACGAGGCATCCACCCACTGCCCCGCAGCTAAAACAATTGTCGGTTATCTTGTACTTTGGCACCCCCCTCCCCCAACCCTCCTCAACTTTTCACACCCCCCCCCCCAACCCTCCTCAACTTTTCACCCCCCCCAACCCTCCTCAACTTTTTCACCCCCCCCCCCCCAACCCTCCTCAACTTTTCGCATTGAAGATCTCCACTGAGAGGCAACATCCTGCCATGTTGGGGGGAAATGGATAGGGATAGAATCAGCCTAGGATTAGTTGTTTTCTTATAAAACTGAAAAAAAGCAGGCTTTGAGATTGAGGGTCGTAAACAGGAGAGGGGTGGTGGTGGTGGTGGTTAAAGTACAAGATTGTTGTTTGTTTCTCTCTACAACTTCAAATGACAGCCAGGGTGACATTTTGGGAAATCCACAATGGATGGAGGAGATATTATGATCATTGAAAAATAGATTTACAGAACACATTGGTTGGTGCCTTCCAAAATATGTGTATGGTTTTTTTTTAATATACGAAAAGGAATATTTAAAACAAAGCAACTTCTAAACGTTTGTTTGTAATGCCTAAATGGCAAAATAGCATAGCAGCTTGAAACTTTCTGAGCTACAGAGAAATTAGGTAATTACGTCTCTCTCTCTCTCTCTCTCTCTCTCTCTCTCTCTCTCTCTCTCTCTCTCTCTCTCTCTCTCTCTTTCTCTTTCTCTCTGATATACACATTCACAAACGCGCATCCGCGCAGACATGCTGACACTACCATAAACAATAGCATACAGAGAGAGAGAGAGAGAGAGAGAGAGAGAGAGAGAGAGAGAGAGAGAGAGAGAGCAGAGAGAGAGAGGAGAGAGATAGAGGAGAGAGATATGAGAGAGAGAGAGGAGAGAGAGAGAGAGAGAGAGAGAGAGAGAGAGAGAGAGAGAGAGAGAGAGAGAGAGAGAGAGAGAGAGAGAACTTGAAAACTTGAGAGTCTGTACAAATTAGACAACACAGTTGAGAAACAAAACAGAAAGCATGCACATTATCTAGCCATGTTTCCCAATACTTACAAACGTAGATCGAGCTTGCCGACGAGTTTCCATAAACTTGATGATGCCGATGAGGATGACGATCAACACCAAGACGGCGATGACGATGACGATGATAATCTCCACCTCTGTCAGTAGTTTGTTGTCGTCGTCATCGTGATCATGATCCTCTTCTTCATCGGAAAGCAAAAATGTGTAACATCAAAGAATATTAATTAGGCCTACATCATGAGAAAAAGTCACACTGATTGCCAGTGAATGGTCATTCACACAGACAGACAGACAGACACACAGACAGACAGACACACACAGACACACAGACACACACAACACACACACACACACACACACACACACACACACACACACACACACACACACACACACACACAGAGACACACACTACGGTAGCCAGATTGGCCTGACCTGAGCCATGAAACGCTGGGGAGACTTCTATTTCTAGTTTCTTTGTTTGTCTGTTGATTTTTAGTTTTGTTTATTCTTCTTCCTGCCGCAACGCACAACGCTGTACAAGTCCGTGTCCAATCGGACAGCTCAGCATAGCCACATTTAGACACGTCACTTCTATCAATTCTTTCTATTCACTGCTGGACTGTCGCTATTCTGATAGTCGCCATTCTGATAGTCACTGTTTTGAACCAAAATCGTCGCTGTTTTGATAGTCGCCGTTTCGGAGATCGCTATTCTGATGCTGTCGCTTTAACGACTGTCGATTGTTTGTATAACCAGTTGCGTTTTGTTTAGGCTGCTTTGACAATCGCGATTTTCAGCATATTTTGCTACTACTTCGGCTGTCCACGCACTGACCACGTTGTACCCGCTGCCACTACGTTGTACCCGTTCTCACTACGTTGTACCCGTTCTCACTACGTTGTACCCGTTCTCACTACGTTGTACCCGTTATCACTACGTTGTACCCGTTCTCACTACGATTGCACCTCACCACCACGTCCTCGCTACGTGTGTTTTGAGCATGTTCAATCAAAACGCGCAGCATGCAGCGAAAACGTAGCCTGCCACGTTCTCCACGTCTCCTGCTAAAACCCCACCACCACCACCACGCTCTGACTACGTTGCAGTACGTGACCATGCTACGATCAGCCATGTTCAAGGTAAAGCACCATGAGTGAGAAATAAAACATTATCTCAATCCTGAAACGACACGCTACATTCAGTGTTCTCTGAGTCTTCCCAATCCTGAAGTGGTGCCCGCATTTAAAAAATAATTTCCAATGTGTGTGTGTGTGTGTGTTGTGTGTGTGTGTGTGTGTGTGTGTGTGTGTGTGTGTGTGTGTGTGCGTGCGTGCGTGTGCGTTGTGTGCGTGTGCGTGCGTGTGCGTGTGTACACAGGATGGGTGGGATGGTGCTGATGTTAGAATTGCATGTCCATCATCGTGTTTAATCTGCCATCATCAATGTTGGTAGGAACGTTTGAGTTTATAAGAGCATTTTAGATCATAGATCCAAATGACAAGATGGCCAGTCCTGAAGACTCTTTCAATCAGATTTTCCAATCCTGATTTCAAGAGCAATCCTGAACTACTTCCACCCATGGACCACTGAGTGAAAATCCGTTCAACGTCCTCCGGCCGGGATCAGGTGCATGTGGGATATTTTAAACTATACAGACAGTGGGAAGATCCTGGAGGTACTGCGATACCAGGAAAGTTCGGAAGTTTTTAAATAATCAAGATGATCATGGGTGAAGGTAGTTCAGGCATGCTCCTGAAATCAGGACTGAAAAACCTGATAGAAAGAGTCTTCAGGATCGGCCATCTTGTCATCCGGAACCATCATGTCTTATAAAATCAAACAATTCTGCCAAAATCGATGGCAGATTAAAACAAGATGATAGACATATGCAATTCTAACACTATCCCCTCCCCATCCTGTATACAACACAGACACACACACACATTGGAAATGATTTCTAATGTTGTCACCAGTTGAGGATTGGGAAGTTTCAGAGTAAATGGAAACGTGTCATTTCAGGTTGGAGAGAATGTTCAGCTTTCACCCATGGATGATTGACATATGGACCACTGACCCATGGCGGAGGCAGGAGGGGAGATGCTGACGACCTCCATGAGGCCCAGCTCCGGGACCATCTGATCGTCCAGGGTGCTCCTCACGGCATTCTCCACAGCCCTCTCCACCTGCTGTTTGGGGGTCTCCGCCTCGTAAACTGTCTCCACCTCTACGTCCGCGATGAGGCTCCCGGACCTGAGAGTTAAAGACCCACCAGGTCACGTGTCAAAAATCACGGGTTTCACGGGTTTTCCCTCTTATAGCTGGTAATAAATCTTGTTTTGACCAGGTTTGACTCCCATACAAAATGCCCCCAAATTGAAAACGAAACATCATTTTAAAGAGCAGCCTCAATTTGAAGTTGGGGACATTTCTATGTGGGTCACATCCACCAGGAAAAAAAAACCAAGGGACTTAATCGTGGTGCGTCACTGTGTCTTTAAGGGGAGGACACACTGCATACGATGCGATCCGATTGTGACATGGTTCTCGTGAAATTCGACCGTCTAGACGAATCTGATGAAATCCTACTATGGTTTTTGTTCGCTATAGAATTATTTTTTAGACGGAAGTATTTCACGTGAATCATGACTCACAGACATCGTCACAATCGGATCGCAGTCGGATCGCATTGTATGCAGTGCGTCTGCAAAGAAAAGGTTTCTGCCAAAAAACTCACACCGTACGCTTGATATATATATATATAATGACCGAATCTCGTCCTCAAGAATACCACGATAATAATAATAATAATTATATAGGCAAAGATGCAAACATATACTTGGGTAGACTTTGCTTTTCGGTTCTGTGGTCACGTTACATTATTAAGACAATCATTTAAAGGTATTAATGATGAGCATTTTAACCCCCCCCCAAAACAAAAACCCACACAACCTGTGAGCATTCTGAAATATCTTCCCAGTTTGAACAGAAACATGCAAGCGTAAGTATTCCTTATTTTGTAGTCACTAAAGGGCTAATACTGGAAAATAAGAACCAGACTCCAGAAAAACAGCCGAAGGCAGACTACTTTAAAGAAACAAACAAACAAAAAAACAGCCTGTGAAATAGAACGCGGAACATGTCCGTGTTCTCCCCTTCCATTCTCACCTGAAAGCCTTGACAATGACATTCAGCAGGTTGTGAGGCAGGCGGAGATGGAGCCGAACAAACGTCTGCAAGAACAAAGGTAAACCGTCACAATTTGTTTTGCATTTTATGCTAGTCTGTCGTTTCCGACAGCAGAGGGGGCAGATACTATTCTGGCGGGCTGGGCGAGAACTTGTTTATAGCGGAGATGCCTTGCCCAGGATACATCCCCACTCTCTCGGCCCAAAGGGATTCGAGGACACAGCTGGCGTTGAGGAAGGTTCCCAAAGGCCAGCCCATCCCTTTGGCTGCAGCACCAGAGCCGGTGCAAGGCCCCCCCCCCCCCCCTCGTTCGAGAGTCATAGTCTTCCACAAGAGACTAAACTGTACCATGATTTTCCATTACTGTAGAACATCATCTCTTGTACAGCTCTCATGTTACTGTTGGCCCCTACTACTGGCTAACGTCAACCAATGACAAAAGCCATTTGATAATTTACAAACCTTACAACCACCATAATTTCTGACACCCATTGATATTATGACTAATATTTATACCATCATTATGCCCGTTCTTTACTTGTTCACTGACCAAATTGAGCAGCTGGCACGGTGGTAATCACGAGTGCGTCTTCAAACAGTTAACACGGCTATTACCATGTAAATTAGAAGACACTGCCTAAACGATGGCCTGTTTCTTCTCATTTACATGTTACTACCCGTGTTACGTGCTTAAGACGCACTCGTGATCACGGTACCTGGTGCGGTAATCACGAGTTTGTTTTCAACAGCTAACGCGGGTAGTAACATGTAAATTAGCATCAACAGCCAAACCGATTAACCGTTTAAGACACTTTAACCGTTTAAGATATTTTTCCGTTAAACTTAAAAGTAACCCTTTCGGAGAATCGTCAGAATCAGAATGAAGCAAACACCCACCCACCCACCCACCCACCCAACCAACCAACCAACCAACCAACCAACCAACCAATCAACCAACCACCAAACCAACCAACCAACCACCACCCACCCAACCAATCAACCAGCCACCCACCCAACCAATCAACCAGCCACCCACCCAACCAACCAACCAACCAACCAACCAACCACCAATCAACCAACCAACCAACCAACCAATCAATCAACCAACCAACCAACCAACCAACCAATCAACCAACCAAAGAATCAACTTACTATCCAGTCCATTAACCAGTCAGGACACCATGTATGCCACTCCTGTCAGTCGTTTCCGAATATGACTGCCAGACAGCAGAGGGGGACAGATGCTATTCCGGCGGGCTGGGCAGGGGACTTTTTTGTTTATAGTGGAGATGCCATGCCTGCCATAAGCACATCCCCACTCTCTCGGCCAAAAGGGATTTGAGGACAGCTGGCGTTGGGGAAGGTCCCCTAAATGCCAAGTCAATCCCTTTGGCTGCAGCACCAGAGCCAGTGCAAGAGCCCCCCACCCCCACCCCCCTCGTTTGAGTGTCATAGTGTTCCGCAAAAGACTAAACTGTGGTCAGCAAACCAATGAACCAACCAAATAACATTTGCGAACTATTTGGTGTTTGGTGTTTGGTACGTAGTACTTTATAGTCACAGATGTGTCTGTGAAATTCGGGTTGCTCCCACCTGGAGAGAGCGCATCGCAGCCAGAGGGCGTGCCTCCGATTTTTTGTTGGCATGCGATTTTTATGTGACTTATGAGAAAAGAGGGGGGACGGGTAAATTTTGACCAAATGACAACTTTTTTTGTTGCCACTGGGTTTAACGTGTGCTAAGTGCATGGGCACACGGGACCTCGGTTTATCATCTCATCCGAAAGACTCCACGTTCAGACCGTAAGGCCTAGTGCAAAATGAGAGGAAGAATCCCTTGTACCCAGGTTAGAAATCGGGTTTATTGTATACGAGGCGAACGCGTTACCTCTGTGCCACTCTACACCTGTGCCACACTCTACACTAATAAAACTAATGATGTCTGTGGTGAATGCAGGCTGACTCACGTTAGATTCAATGACTCCGGCCAGGCGTCTGTAGGAAGCGGAGTCTGGATCGCTAAGCTCGTCTTCGTCGTACTCTTTCTCTGAGAAGCGAAGGGTGATCTGCGATCTGTACACCTCTGCACCAAAATCGAACACAATAATAAGCTTATAATACATCACCTGTAATAATAGGGCCTATGACCTTGAATGATTGCTGACCTATGATAAAGTGGGGCAAAAGGGCCAAACAAATGTCACCCAGCACCACCAAAACGAAAGGGACATTAAGTCGCTGGGCTAGATTCTCACAACAGGCTTCGAAAGTCAAAAATCTCATTTTTCTATCAATTTTGAGTTATGGGTATGGCTGTGCTTTCTACCATCTTATCTTTCAAATGCATAAAGGATAACCTTTAATATGGTCTGTAAATATTACAAAAAGTGCTGTAAAATTAGTAGGTTGGTGCATTTTCTTAGGACAGGCTAGACTTTAGACTGTGATTTATCAAAATGGCTGACAGTCACCTTACCAAGTTTAAATGCTCATAACTCTGCAGCAAGAAAGGATACAAGAATGATTTTCATGTCATTAGAAATGGAATTGGCTGAGGTTTTCAACTGTGCCGTTTTCTCAGAATGGTCAGTTTTGACACTTAATGTCCCTTTCTTGGTATTAGGTCACAAATGTCTTTGCATTTATTCCCTCTTGCATGCGAACGATTCTTTCCAATTTCAAACGGTTAGGATATGTTGTAGGGAAGCTGAGCCTCTATCGCTTACATTTCATACAAAATGTCTGTAGTAGGTTCAAAGAGAAGAGGAAAAGGATTTATGTTGTAGGGAGCAAGGGTGGGTACCTCCCCTTACCATATACAGATGTATACGATCTTCAGCAAACTGATACCAAAAACGCCTGAACATACAAAGAGTTTGCAGTTCGCAGCTGACTGAAGCCAGTTTTAATTTGGTTATTGAACCCTTGATGACCTTACAAAGTGAATATGTTTTACCTTTTGTTCTAGCTGTAGACTATATTTTGCAAAGCCAGTTTTTTTTTACTCCCACCCTTTCACCTACACTACAGGTGGGGGTCCATTGTGAACTCACTCACTGCCTACTGTTACCCATACTTAACACTTCCCACCTTCCACCTTTTCACCTTCCAGGTGGGAAGTGAGTGAGAAAGTTGGCTTCATTCTTTGCAAGGTTTGTAGGCTGCGAAGCCAGATCACTCTTTGTGACACTTAGGCTTTTTGGTGATACTTAAAAAAAGACACCTCTATCATGTTTACGACTCTCCATCTCAAAGTCTGGTACCGTGATCACGAGGCGTGTCCTTACAAGGGGCCGACCCACTGCGTACGATTCAATCCAACTGCGATCCGATTGTGACCATTGTGAGGCATGATTCTCGCTGAAATTCTACCGTCTAACTGAATCTGATGAAATCCTATAAAGGTTTTTTTTGTTCACTATGTTTGTAGTCCCCGTCGTACACGAATCTGATAAAATATCTGTAATTTTGTATCAGACATT
This sequence comes from Phymorhynchus buccinoides, assembly GCA_017654935.2. Lineage (NCBI taxonomy): Eukaryota > Metazoa > Mollusca > Gastropoda > Neogastropoda > Raphitomidae > Phymorhynchus > Phymorhynchus buccinoides. Next base: position 53,128,694 of record CM065689.1, on the reverse strand, counting down.
TTATGTGATTCGTGTAATCGGGGTCTTTACGAGTACAGCGAACGAAAATAACAGAATTATTATTATTAGATAAAAGTATTTCACGAGAATCATGTCAAACAAGACATCGGTCACAATCGGATCGCAGCTGGATTGAATGTGGTGGGTCACCTTTAAACGGTTAACACGGGCGTTAAATGTAAAATGAGAAGAAACGGACAATCGCTTGGTAGTTTAGTCTACTTTAGGTGCTACTACCCGAGTTAGCTGTTTAAGACACACTCATGATTACGGTACCTGACTCTGTGCGTTATGTGACAATAAGGCCGTGTAACGCACATAAGCGGATATTCCGTGCGGAAACCTGTGCGCAATCCGTAAATAATTAAAAGAAAGAAGGGAACAGATTTGCGGACGTGTCCGAATTTTCCCCTATATGCGTAAAACTTTTATCCTTCTTTCTTTCACTTATTTATGGGTTTTTCGTACGGAACTTACGCGTCTAATGTGAACCCAGCCTAACCCTAGGCTCAATCTTAATCCTAGTCTCCCGAGATTAAAGGACAACATAGCCCGATCTTCATCCACACGCCTTTCATGTGAATAGGCCTTTTGATAATACAGTGGAACCTCCCTTAAAAAAAGACCTTCAAAAATCATCCAAAAATGAGGTCTTATAAGGGAGTTAATTTTAATGCTTACAAAGAAGGGCATTTTCTCAGAAAAGTAGGTCTTATGTGGGAGGGAGTCTTATAATAGGGAGGTTCCACTGTAAAACAAAAGGTCCTCGGACCACACACATTTTCGGTATCAAACGAGTGGCAAGTTTTAGTTTTTGGTTGTTTTCTTTTTTTTTCTGTTTTTGTTTAAAGATTTTAGTTATTTTTCAGGGGACAGTTTTCGTTTGGCCATATTAACAACAGATCTTTTAATTTGTCAATGCAATTAATTTTAAAAATGAAGGCACAGGGAAAGAGATTTCAAGAAAGAAAGAAAATCCAATTTTGTTGTTGTTCACCTTGCTGTCTTCCTGGCCTGACAATGGTGTCTTCGACGGTTGTGGTGTCTTCGACCGTTGTGGTGTCTTCGACCGTTGTGGTGTCTTCGACCGTTGTGGTGTCTTCGAACGTTGTGATGTCTTCGACCGTTGTGAAAGCACCAGTATACCCACAGCCACAGTCGTTTGTTTCTTCTGTTAGAAAAACGAATGAATAAACCTCATTATTTACTCAACAGCTTTAGCATTAGCATTATAATTACACACACCAACACCACACACACACCACAACACACATGCCACCACACACACACACACGAACACACGCACAAAAACACCCTTTCCACATACACACATCGTCTTTTTGAGTTTAAATTGGTAGATATATATAGATGGGTGTGTTGGTGTGGTGTTCCCTTTCTCTCTGTATCTCCCTCTCGATCTTTCTCCCTCTCGTCTCTTTCTTCACTCCTCCCCTCCCCCCCGCCGCCCCGAGAATTTGTGAGTGCATAATGGCGTTGCGTGTTTTGAAAGTGTGAGGTGGTGTGGGGGTGGGGGTCTGTTTGTCCAATGCCTTGATTTGATTTTGTTTCCCTCCCCCCTTCTTTGAAATGGTGTCATACTAATGTGTATGGTGAAAGGGGTGAGTGGGATGAGCGGGCGTGAGCATTTGGTTTTTCTTCCCCTTGATTGTTTTCTCTCTCGTATATATTTGTGAAGCGCCTCTGAGGAATGATTTTTTTTAATCATCGAAGAGTGCGTATAGAAGACTTTATTTATTATTATTATTATTATTATTAATTATGTATTAGACCAGCAGCAGCAGCAGCAGCACACAGCACCAAACTATACTCCGATTGGCACACACCACCCGCCATCATAGTTCAAAACGTTTTTTGTAACATTTTCCATAACTTTCAAATGGTCATCACCCCCGTTGGGGTTACCGGGTTCTCTTTTGTACAAATAGTCCGCCCCACCTTCTGGAAATTTCTGTGCTTGTAATTTCCTCTAATCTGTCACTCTCTTTTGGCTCTGCCTTTTCGCTTTTTTTGCATCTACTATCTTTCTGTCTTGATTGGTCCATTCTCCTGGCTTTGTTTAAGAAACTTCTTATAAAGATTTTCTCCATCAGAGCTGAAGACGGACATTGCTGGGCCTAACTATTTCTTGTCTTATTTGGGCGCATAAACGATCATCTGCAACTCATACTACAGGGCGATCGTAAGAAGAAAGAAAGATGAGAAGAAGAAGAAGAAGAAGACTGAAGAAGAAGAAGAAGAAGAAGGAAGAAGAAGAAGAATAAGGAATAAGAGAAAGAAGAAGAAGAAGAAAGACGAAGTAAGAAGAAGAAGAAGAAGAAGAAGAAAAAAAAAAACAAAGGAGAAGAATAAGATAAGAAGAAGAAGAAGAAGAAGTATAAGTAGAAGAAGAAGTAGAAGAAGAAATAGAAGAAGAAGAAGTGGGTCATTCTAGCATGATATGAATGCTGGGAGATCTCTTTGAAATGATTTGTATTAGTCCAAACGAACGTAGAATGAGAGAAAGAGACTTCAAACTTCGAACTTCAAATGCTTTATTTTACAAGGATAAGAATTTAGGCTGGGTCTAATCTTCCATTCTGTCCTTGGTTCTAAGCATGATACATAATTACTACTATAAATGAACATTTGAGACACAGGAACATCGCCAACAGGAACAACAACAGTAACAGAACGTCTGAAAAGTTAGTTTGCAAGTTAGGCATTCCGAGTGCTTAGGTCACAACTAAATTTTCTGCGAGTTTAGGCCACGACTATATATATATATATAGTTTGCCTTTGATAAGCTTTTCTGTTCGCAAGTCTTTATTTTTGGCGAACCTCAGAACAACCAGTTAACGTTTAACTTTTTGAGTAAATGTTCCGTTTTCAAAAAAAATTATAAAATAAATAAATAAATAAAAATTATATAAATTGTGCAGATTTACTTTTCCTCCCAATGGGGGGAAGGGACGTGCCTTATGCCAAGACAGCTGTGTTCGACCTAAGAAGAAATAGATATATATATATTTTCCTATATAGTTTTGCGTTAATAAAACTTGTCTGTGTCCAATGTTTTATTTTTTGTGAACCTCATATAACAAAAACCAGTTAACGTAACTTTGAGTAATGTTCGTGTACGTTGTGTCCAAAAAGAAAACAAAAGAAAGAAAGTTATATAAATTGTGGCTGATTTACTTTTATTAGAGCAAACTTTCTGCATTTTCCAAATGCACTAACTGTTTCAGGTCCTTCAGAGTAGGGTACGGAGGCTTTTCTCCTTTCATACTGATTTTTATCCTATATTTCCTATTATATATAGAGAGAGTGCTGGTTTTGCTTTTATTGTGGACTTTCAGATCTGGTGCAAGAGGACAACCTTTTCTTTGGTAGAAAGTCTTCTAGCTCAGTTTGAAATGTTCACTGTGGACATTCTTTGCAGGCTGATATGCAGACTGACGAGTCTTTCTCAAAACGGAACAGCTGTCTACTCCCCTTTTTGCTTTGCTTGGAGAAAAAGTAAATTCAGCACATTATTTTCTTTTATTCTTTTCAGAAACAGAACAAATCGTAAGTTAAATTAAATTTACTTGAGTTTCTTTCTTAGGTTCACAACTTATACATTGGGCACAAACAAAGTTTTATTAAAGCAAACTATATATATACGAGGAAAGTTGATGGTGTGGTTGTTTTTTCTTCTTCATTCTTGTACGTTTTATATAGAGAGAGATAGAGATGTATAAGATGGAAGAGATTGTAATTTTGTTTTACATGAAATGCAACCTATAATTTAGTTATTGAACCCTTGATGACCTAGACAAAGTGAAATATATGTTAACCTTTTGTTTTGTTTCCTAAGAAAGGAGCCGTAGGCCACATTTTTGCAAAATAAATCACAAAAAAGCCTTTTGAAGCCTCACCCCGATGCGTCACGTTAGATGAAATCTTCCAAATATCAAAAAGTACAAGCCAAAGGGTGGCCATCTACGAATAGAAGAACAAAACCTGCCTGACAGCTGGGTAGTAACCTTCTGGGTCTGGCGTTTTGACCCCGCAGCTTCGTCGTTTTCAATATCCGTGGTTTGTTTTTTTTTGGTTTTTACCACCCTAACCCCAACAGCAAACCCCAACCCCCCCCCCCCGGCCCCCCGTTTCCTTTTATTTTATTCTTATGATCACAGAACATCACGTTGGAATTTTTTTGCTCTTTGCCCCAATTGAAAGCAACATGATTCGCTGATTTTGCTTCTATGACCTGCAAAGAGCAATGTGTTGGGAAAAGGAGCAAAAAAAAAAAAAATATCGAAACGTGTGGTGGGGTTGCGACCATTACCTTTCATGGCAAAACTCCGAGCAGATCTCCTATGTTGCCATGGGAAAAGAAAAAGAAATAGCAAGTTGTGATTGCGACCATTATCTTAGGGCAAATACTCCCGAAGCAGATCTCCTCTGTTGCCATAGGAAAAGAGGGAAAAAAAAAAAATAGTAAGCTGAGTTTGCGCCGCCGTATTACCTTCAGGGGAGACAGAACTCGCGACGCAGATCTAATTTGCCATGGCAAAACAGAAAAAAAAAACAAAAAAAAAGAAATGCAAGATGTGTTTGCGACCAATTCCACCCTTCAGGGCAAACTCCGAAAGCAGATCTCTACTAATGTTGCCATGAGAAAATAGCAAAAAAAGATACGAAACCTGTGTTTCTTTTGTTAACCAAATGTCCTTCATGGCAAAACGCCGAAAAGCAGATCTTCTAATTTGGGGCCATTGGAAAAAGTAGTTTTTTTTTTTTTTTTTTAGCAAGTTTGTGTTGCGAATCCACAAAATTACCTCTTCAGGCTAACTCGAAACAGCAGATCTTTCTACATTTGGGGGGTCCTTGGGAAAAGAGAAAAAAAATAGTAAGATGCTTTGCAACCATTAACTTCAGGGGGAGACTCCGAAGCAGATCTTCCATGTTGCCATGAGAAAAAAGAGCGAAAAAAATACAAACGTGGCTGTGAGACCATTACCTTCAGGGCAAACCCGACTATCCGAAAAAGCAGATCTCCTATGTTGCCATGGAAAAGAGCAAAGGAAATAGCAAGCCTTGTGGTTGCGAAACCGATTAACCTTCAAAACAGGGCAAACTCCGAAAAAGCAGATCTCTAGATTTTGCCATGGGAAAATATATTTTTTTTTTTTTTTATATCAAGATGTGTTGCGACCATTACCTTTCAAGGGCAAACTCCGTAAAGCAGATCTTCTGGCTTGGAGACAATAGGAGTGGCGGTGTGTTGGTGATGCAGCTCGCCAACAGGCGATAGTAGGCTTTTCCAGCATGCTGCTCCCCCGTCTTTAGCGAACAGGAACGTGGACGACACTGAGCAAGAAAATTCCAGGTCCGCCGAGGGGCCTGGCGCAATACCTCCGGAGTGTCCCCCGTGGTCCGTAGCCTGCGGGTGAAGGTCAAGGTCAGGTGTTTCAAACGAGGTGAACCGCTCACGAGAGTTAGACGTCCGTTTGGAATTGTCCACGCTGGGAGCGGCGTAGGCGCTTAGCAATCGTGGCAATGAATAAGACGTGATTCTTCTTTGCTTCTTTTTTTTCTTCTTTTTCTTTCTAAACTACGCATCCTCATTTCAACAGACAGTTTTCCTGAAAAGTACGAGCGCAGAAAAATTGCGTCATGCTGCCGTTAATGCTACGCCCAAATTAAAAATAGTTAGGCCCAGCGTGTCCAGAATGATAATTATAATGTCATGCATTGTGTTGTTATTGTTGTTGTACCCTTGGCTAAAAGACCAGGTATCATCCCAACAACAGACAAAGCACTTGAAACGACTAAGTGGCGACAAGGGCATCAGCTACGGATGAGGAAAAAAACAAAACATTACGTGTGTTGATCCGTTTTGATTCCCACCCCCCACCGACGTGGGCAGATCCCACCTTCACACACGATTTCGGAGGATTTTTGAGACTGATGAATGTTATCCTAATCCTAAGGAGAAGAAGAGGTAAAAAGCCATAATTGTCATGGCTAAAGACGAATCCCCTCTCCACCCCACCCCCCCCCCCCCGCCTAAAAAAACTATGCAGAGCATAACAACATTTTAAATGTAGCGTTGGCCAGTGTTCTACCTATGTCAGTTGGTCCGACATAGCCTTAAATGCGCAAGGCGAGTCGGCATGAGAAACTAGGCATTTGCGAAAAGATGGCACACAAAAATGCTTTTGGGGACATATACACATGCAAAACACAACTCTTGTTGTTCATTGGCCTTAAAAAAGCGCAACAACCTTAATTTTCTTTGCAAGCGTTTCTTTTTCCCTAAGAAAAAAAGAAATTTAATTATTTCCAAAGAAAATTGTATAAATTTTAGGATTTTATATAGAAATAGGCATTACTGTCATACAGAAGAATTCTTTGGATGCAATACAAATCTTGTCATTCATTGACTTAAATATGAAGATCAAAAAAAAAAAAAAAAAAATGTGGGTAGCTTCGTTTTTTTTTTGTTTTTTCCCCTTCAGGGGGGGGGAGAGGCGTTTTCTTATCCGTTAAGGAAAATGAAAAATAATCTAAAGAATGATGCAAATGTCAGGCCTTATAAAAGTAGGCAATACGGGGGTACACCAGAATGTAAAGATAAGCTTCGAGCTTGTGTTGCTCTAATTGTCTTTCTGCTTGACTATATTTTGAAATGAATAAAGACAATTGTTTAAAAAAAAAACCAGTTCTCAGCGGCGAACTTCTCTGCTTTTCTCTCTCTCTTGGTCGTTGCTCTCTTGCTTCGTTTTTTACTTTGTTCTTTGTTTTTTTTTTTTTTCAAGCGTTTGTGAATCTGAACCATTTAAAACTTTTTTGCTGGATAGTATAATTAGGCCTATGCTGGAAAACAACGAAACGACTTACCCATCCATGACAAATAAACATGACAAACTGGCATTGCCATCAGGGTCCAACGGCGGGCTCTCCTCCAAAAATGACGTCCGAATCAGGCTGAAAAAGTCACATTACATGGTCATTAATGACATGTTCATCGAAGGGGGGAATATCACTTGGTCAACGATGACACATATACATATAAATCGTTAAACCACCAGGTCAACAATAGTCAACATGCATAGAAAAGGTCAAATCACTATGTCAACAATGGTCAACATATATAGAAAAGGTCAAATCAATAGGTCAACATATATAGAAAAGGTCAAAGCAATAGGTCAACATACATAGAAAAGGTCAAATCACTAGGTCAACGATAGTCAACATATATAGAAAAGGTCAAACCACTAGATCAACAATAGTCAACATGCATAGAAAAGGTCAAAGCACTAGGTCAACAATAGTCAACATATATAGAAAAGGTCAAATCACTAGGTCAACAATAGTCCAACATGCATATAAGGTCCAAACCACTAGGGGGTCAACAATAGTCAACATGCATATAAAATTCAAACAAAAAAAACTAGGTCACATAATAGAAACGTCAAATCAATAGGTCACAGTGACACCCACAGCCATTAACATCGAAAAGGTCAAAACCATTCTAGGTCAACGAGAAACACAATTGTAGAAAAAGGTCAACAATCAATAGGTCCAACAAGAACAACAAAGCACGTGAATGTCAAATTCACTAGGTCAACAAGGACACACAACGTGAGAAAAGGTCAAATCATAGGGTCACAAGTGACACACATCACTGTGGTGGCACGTAGAAAAGGTGAAATCCCTAGGTCAAACAAAAGGACACAAGCTATAGAAAAGGTCAAACTCACTAGGTCGAACAATGACACACACGATGTAGAAAAGGTCAAATCACTAGGTCAACAAAAGGACAACACATTTAGAAACGGTCAAAAAATACTAGGTCAACAAAAGGGACAACACATGTAAGAAAGGTCAAATTACTAAGGTCAAACAAGAACCACATGTTGAAAAGGTCAAATCACTAGGTCAGACAAAAGTACACACCGATAAATGTAGAAAAGGTGAAAATCAACTTTAGGTCAACAATACACGCATATTAATGGAAATGGTTCAAACAGCTATCATTGGTCAGCCATGAACAGCTATTATAGAGAAGTGTTCCAGTCACTGGTTGAACAATGAGAAATTTAAACAACATATACTTGTGGTGTGACTCATTGCTTGTAAAATACAGGGACGCTAAATACATTCTGTCTCTTCTTCAAATGAACGCCCAATGTCCTGGGTGGTAAGTCACATGGCTAAGGGCCATAATTACACCCTCCTAAGCAGCTCCTCTTAAAAGATCACAGTCGACCCCAACGTCATATGTCACATTCCCTCTTATTCTAGGAAGATCTTCTTTAAAAGACCCCAAGACACAGAATCACAGTACGTGTCTAAATCCAGCTTTCAACGTGTTTTTCCCTCTTATAGCTGAAAGAAAATCTTGTTTTTGACAAGTCTGACTCCCTAGAATGCATCCCAATTTCAACCCGAACACAACCATGTTTAAAGAGCCCAGCAGCCTCAATTTGAAGGTTTGGGACATGCGTGATGGTGTGGGTCACAGCTTACCCAGACAAAAACCAGGGGTGGACTTAAAAAAAAAAAAAAAAAAAAAAAAAAACAAAAACAAACCGTCGTTTGTGCGGTCAGTGTGTCTTTAAGATTGCTTTCTTACCATCTAAAAGCAGGGAAACACAGTTGAAAACCACTGATTTTGGACAGATCAACGCGACGCTTGCTGGGTCTTTTAAAAAATAACTTTCCAACACTGTTTTTCCTCCAGCTATCGGGGCCAAACCCCTGCCATACGAAAGACAAAGATTCAAATCCAAATTGCGATCCGATTTGTTGACGATGGTCTGTGGAAGTATCATTGTGGGTGATGGGGGATGGGAGGGAATTCACGTGAATACTTCCCGTCTGAAAAACAAATTCTACTGTTTTCCGATTTTCATGTACCATGGAGACTAGAACCGCCATACACGAATCAGGATACAACTATGTTTTGATACAAAAATAACCGATGTTTCACAACAATCAAATCAAGATTCGTTTACTACATAATACAGGTGTAACAATAACTCTAGGCTTTCATCAGATTTATTTAGATCAGTAGAGCTTTTCAATGTCAAAAATCATGCCGTCACAAATGTCAAAATAGATCGTGGGATCGAATCGTTATGTAGTTGTGGCTAGCCTTTAAGCCGGTGCCCACCACGGGTCAATATTTCGTATGGGGTATGCCGATGGGCGCTTGGTCCACGTGGAGTCCCCCCCATGGGGATTCCGCCTCCCGCGAAGTTAACACCCCCCGCCCCTCTCAAAAAAACATAATTTCCAGCCCCCCCCTCCCCCCCCCCCCCTCTGCCATTTTTCGCTCACCTTATACTCACAAGTTGACCCCAATACGTGAATTTCACGTGAATGCATGAACTCACACGTCGTCCAAAAAAAAAAAAAAAAAAAACTGCGTCGCAAATTGAGGCTCCCCTTAAATTTTTGTATGAAGTTCTACAAAAAAAGCTTAAAGTGTTGGAATGTTGGGGGTGGGCAAAGCTAAGCGTTTGTTTACTTTCTGAATTAAGTAAACACGATTTACTACTTAATTTAGAAAGTAACTAACGTTTAGTTTCCCGCACGTAAGCTTCAGTAGAAAAACTCTTCAGAAAAAAAATAATAAGCCACAGATCCGAATCTTATGTGTGGGTGGGTGTGTGTTGGCAGCGGGCCCCATCGCCGCCCCTACCACCACCCGGGTCCCCCACCTCGGCCTTTACTTAAAAGGGGCACCCTTACGGATGCTTGTTTTTTTTTTTTTTTTTTGTCGGAAACAAGTCGAGAACATCAGGAAAAACACGCCCCTTACAGCCAACACCACGCCCTGGTTTACAGAAAGATTTGCAACTCAAACTCTCAACTTCTTGGGGTTTTTCCTGAGAATCAAAAAAACGCGTCAAATCCACGATTCCTATCCTTGGTCGGAGGTGCTGAAGTCCAATGAATTTCCCTACTGAAAGACCCCCAAATCCAGAGAGAAGGCTTGTGCTGTCTCTTTTCCTCCGCCCCCTCTGGCCGCCCTAAATACAAGACTTTTTTTTTTTTTTTTTTCTTTTACAAAAAAGAAATGTTATAAACGTTTATTCTAAAGGAAGTTTCGCCTCAGAACAAAACGAAAATAGCTCTCCAATATAAAAAAAAGAAACAGCTTTCAAACACAATGAGTGTCCTCTCACGCCAACAAAAGTTCCACAGCCATCCAAGATGACTAAAAAAAACGATTCCTATATTTTCTTTTTTTCTTATTTTTTGTATCTCTCGCCAAGGAAGAAATCTCCATTTTGGACGGGGTGAAGTGAGGGGTTTTTAATTTCTAGAAAAAAAAATAACCAAGCAAAGTGAGTGTTTTCCGATCTCTTGAAAAATTCTGTTCCTTTCTGTTGATCTCTACGTTGTTATTCCTTGAAAAAACTCATCCGTCAGTGTGCTCCGAAGACTTTAAGAGGCATTTTGCGGTGGACTGCACAGTGTACCATGTTCCCTCCCACCTCCCCACCCCCTCCCTGTTTGTCGAGAAGCCGAATGGCGATCCACTGGTTGGGGGGAGATGGGGAAGCGGAGAATGTTGAACAAGGTGACGAGACAGGTCAGTGGCGGTTGTCGTTCGGTCCCAGCCAAAGTCCAGTTCCACCAGAAAAACAAACAAAACACAGAATCGATACAGCTGGAGGGGGCACCAACCTTGCCGGGGACAAAGTTCCGTCCGACGTAACCGACAACGGTTTGTCCACGGGCTGTCCACAGAATTTATTAGGTATTATGGAGTACCTCTCTTTTAAGTAGTCCAGAGGCGTCTCTGTGAAATTCGGGTTGCTCCCACCTGCCCTGGAGAAGAGCGCATCGCAGCCTAAAGAGGCCTCCGGCCGCACTGGCCTCCAGACTACATGCGCCCGACCACGAATTAAAAACAAAAAAAAAGAATTGTGCGTGCGATTTTTGTGTTGTTTGTGTGATTTGATTGAGGGAAAGGAAAGGGAAGGGGTGTGGTGGCCAGCCAGGTAAAATTGTTGACACAAAATGAACAACTTTTTTCGTTGCCACTGGGTTTTAACCGTGTGCTAAAAAAAGTGCATGGGCACAAAACTGCGGGACCTCGGTTTATCGTCTCAGCCGAAAGAACTCCACAAAACGTTCAGGACTGTAAGGCCTAAAGTGCAAAAGTGATAGCCAAATATCCCTGTTTTACCCAGGTTCGAACGCCGGGTTTACTTCCTCTCTCTTTTTCTTGGCACGAATAGGAGAAAAAAAAGAAAGGCGAATGCTCAAAGACCGCTGTTGCCCACCTACCAAGAAAGACAAGCAAAACAACAAACAGCCCTCTATGCCCAATACCAATTTTCGTTTCCGACCAATGATTGTCAGATAGCAAAGGTGGGAGAGGGGGAAGGCAGACGCTAATTCCGGCGGGCTGGGCTAGCATTTGTTTTTATACTTCGAGTGGAGGGATTGCCTTGCCCAGGGTACAACACCCCCATTCTCTCGGCCAGAGGAATTTGAGGACAGCTGGTGTTGGGGAAAGGGTCCCCCAATGACCACCACATATCCTTTGGCTGGCAGCATTACAACTCTCAAGGGAGCCATGCTGTGGCAAAGCCCCCCCCCCCCACCACCATTTGAGAGTCAGAGTCTTCCCAACAAAAAGACCACGCTGTACCACAAAAAAACCCAATGATTTTCCACTACGTAGAACATAATTTGTTGGTACAGATTCTCACTATCTTGTTGTAGTTGAGACGCTAATTCTTTCTTGAGAATAGTTCTGCCAAATTAAAAATGGTAAACGGTTATCAAAGCAGAGATACATATTCAAACAAACAAAACTCACATTCACGAGGGAATTCGTCATTTCCAAACAAAAAACTAACGCTATTCCCTAAAAACAAAAACTTTAAACAAAGACACAAAAAGTAAAGAGAAAAAAAAAAAAAAAAAAAAAAAAAGAAGTATATTTCCTATGATCATCCGTGTTGGTTTCCAACAATTGCTCTGCGGGTGTCTACGTGACGCCTACCTCTCACTTGAACCGCCGGAACATTTTGTCTTCTTATTAACCGCTTTCCCCAATCCCAATTTCAAAAAACACCGCCTAATGTCCGCCGCATTTTTGCACGACAATGAATTTAAACACCAGCCAACCACAGCCCAGGATGTCCCATTAAAAACCCCTTGAAATCAGGTTTCTAAATTATTCCAATGATATTTTGTTCCGTCAATTTGAGTCAGTAGGATTGACCCTCTTCCAAATAGATCACAGAAAAGAAATACATCTCACAACCACCAAACTCACAATAATATATGCAGGATCGACATGGTTTCTGCAGGCCGCACGAAGTAAGTTTAAATGGAAATGTTTGGCTTTCAAAGATTGGCTTGGCGGTGAAGGGTTAAAGATCAATACCTTGACGAAAGAAAGGACACGACCTAAAATTAAAACAGTACATAGGCCCTTGTGCATATTGCAAGATTGGGCTACAACGAATAATCGACGAATCTGATTTAGAAGAAGGAAGAAGAAAGAAGCAAGAGGAAGAAGAGGAGGAAAAAGAAGAAAAAAAGAAGAACGCCTGAAAAGACAAAAGAAGAAAGAAAAGAAGAGACACAACAACAACAACGACACAACAACAAAACAACAACAACAACAACAACAAGAATAAAAAGATCACACTCAAACGAAGAACGAAAGACAGAAGCCAGAAACCCGAACCCGCAGAAATTCCTAGGGATGTTGCCGCCCTCTGTCCCAAATGACGGGTGGTACTTCAAGAAGAAGAAGAACAAAACAGAAGAAGAAGAAGAAATGGAGGAAGAAGAAGTAGAAGAAGAAGACAAGAAGAAGAAGAACAAGAAGAAGAAGAATAAGAAGGAAGAAGAAGAAAAAGAAGAAAAAGTAGAAGAACCACAAAGCAGCCACAAACACAAGAGGAAAAGAAAAAAAAGAGCAGAAAAAAAAAAAAAAGATAAAAAAAAGAGTATCAAAAAAATCGAAATGAAAAGAACGAAAAAGCAAGTGTTAAAACCAGTAAAAAACAAACGAAAAGAGGCTAGAAAATGCAAAAAAATAATCAGAATCAAATGAGCTGAGAACGAAACAGAAGCATAAAAAAAAAGACCATAGAAGTTGAGAAAACAGAAAAAAAAGTAAAACTAAAAAAAAAAAGTGGTAAATCAAGAAGAAGAACAAAGAGCTTATGAGAAGTGTAGTATAACCCAAAATAAGACAATAAAAAAAAAAAAGCCGCAAAATTCCGAAGCCTGATGGCCAATATACTTCAAGAAGAAGAAAAACAAGAAGAGGAAAAGCAAAGAAAAACAAAAAAATAGAAAAAAAGAGAAAAAAGAAAAAGAAAAAAAAAAAAAAAAAAAAAAAAAAAAAAATAGTAATAAGAACAAAAAAAAAAAAAAAAAAATTTGTGGTGGTGCGAGTGAAGGCTAGTTTGTGGATGAGACGTTGGTTGGGGTCTGTCCCTGATGACAGTTTGTTTTTCAAGTGTAAACAATATACATGATCCTGTATCAGAAAGCTACATTCTAACGCTATTTTCCTCAAATGTACGAACTGGACGAGGTTGTGAAGCTGGGGTACCGTTTTATGCTGTCGCTGAGTATTGAGGCCTACAAGACATATTGATTTTAGTCTAATGCCACCATAGAGCTTTGGCTAGTATTTTGTTCCTACTGTTTACTGGTGATGGCTTGTGTGTCGCTTCCCCACTTCGTCCCATATTATTGTCTCTTAAGGAGGGGCTAACCCACCATTGAAGTTGAGCAATGTGGTCGCGTAGATGTCGGAGTGTAAGATCTAAAGAGCAGCTCGAGCTTGTCCTCGCTAGGTACCATGCTTTGGGTTAGTAGATTGCCGGGGCAAGGCGCTGCGCGTACCAAGTGGGTAGTGTGTCAACCCCGGTCTGAGGTTGAAGGTTGCAAAAAAGTCCTGCTGGTAGGGGTCAATGGCCAGGTTTCGTGGTATTATGTTTGGATCTAGGTCCCTCCGACGATGGGTGAGTCCTGAGTGGTGCTTTGTGGCAGACACAAGAATTTTGAAGTCGGGAGAAGCTAGATAATCCTGGCTACATTTTGAGGATGCATATTCGTGAGGGTGCTAGGAACCTGCGATCTGGATTTAAACCACGTGCATGTGGCTGCGCATAAGACTGTTGGGGACACAGCTCTTTCCCCGTTTAAAAAGGAAGATTGACCAATGACTAAGATTGATTGTGGACGCTTGTGAGAGAGGGGATTAGTGCAGCTGCTGACAGGAGTGTACAGTAGGCGCTGTACAAAAAATCACCATAAAAAAAAAAATAGATATAAGTGTGTATATATAGATATGAGAATATAGAAGAGAATGATAGGAAGAAGAAAAAAAGAAAGATAGAAGGCTATAGACAGGGTGGTGATGGCAAAAAAAACAAAAAAAACTGAAGCAACTAGGGAAACATATATAAAAATGGATATCTAGTATATAAAAAATAACAATTGATAGAGAAGAAAAAAAAAAAAACAGATAGAGAGATAGAAAAAAAAGAAAAGGCGATATATAAAAAAGCATAGATACATAAACAAAGAGACAAGAGTGAAAAAATTACGAATAAGAGAATGGCTCTGGGGTAAATTGGACTGAGAAATCGGTGAATGAGTGGAAAAACACAAATGATATATATAGAATGAATGAGAAAACAGTTGAGAACTACAAACAGAGAAGAAAAAAAAAAAAAAGAAATAAAAAATATAAAAAAAAAAAAAGTTGACAAAAAATAAAAACTAACATTGGACTAATGCGCTTTGTAAGACAGCATAAAGAAAAAGTACGACCAATTACTGGTAAAAATAAAAGAAAGGAAAGCAAAAATGAGTCAAAAAAAAAAAAGCAAAAATAACATAACATAACAAAAAAAAAACATAAGATAACAGTAACACAGAACAAAAAAAAAAAAAAAAAGAAAAAAAAACAAAAAAAAAAACTAAAAAAGCGCGGTGAGGGGGACGAAACATTCACGAAACGTCTGGTACATAAAAATAATAAAAAAACCAAAAAAAAAAAAAAAAAAAAACAAATCAAAAAAAAAATAAACAAGTTTAAAAAAAAACAATAAATAATAAAAAAAAAGGCCACCTTTTAAAAAAAAAATATAAAAAAAAATAACAAAAAAAAGAAACCAAAAAAAAAAAAACAAACAAAAACAAAATAAACATAACCACCTATAATTATCATAAGCAAATAGATAACAAAAAAAAACATTTGAAAAAGAAAAAGAAAAAAAAAAATATAAAACACACTAAGATAGTTCCATAATAAAATATACATAAAAAATCAGCTCAAACTGATTCCAAGTATGAAGAATGAAATTTCAAATTTACATGAAGATAAGTGGATACAGAAAAAACACAAATTTGAGAGAGCAACCATTGCATACCAGTGAAAGAACTCTTAGGAGCATAACGTCATCAGAAAATAAAATAATATCGAGCTAGACATTCTTGAAGGATTAAGAACACATAGTATTTTGACAACAATAAAAAGCATAGAGAAGCAAATCAATGGATGGTAATCGAACGAAAAAAAGGAAATTCACTTGGTAATAAAGTTACAAAAGGGGCAAGGAAAGAAAAAAAGTAAAGAATGAATAAGTAAAAAGAAGAGAGAAAAAGTAAGTAGAAAGGAAGAATGAGAAGCAGACAGAAGGAGAATGAGGAGGAAGAGAGAATAAGAAAAAGGGGAATCAAGAAACGTAAAGAAATGAAAGATCAAGAAAAGTGAGGTAATGACATGAACATGGAAATAGAAGAAACATAAGAAAAGTACAAAAAGACAAAAAAGAAACTTGAATTAGTACACTTTAAACGAAAAAATAAAAAATTAATAACAAGTGAGAGTAAGGAGCATAAATGAAAGAAAAGAGAAATAGAGAGAGATGGAGATAGAAAGAAGAGATTAAGAAAAAAGCGGAATAAAAAATGCGATAAAAATAGAACTAATGAAAAAAAGAAGAAATAACTAAGCAATGGCTAAGTGAAACGTAAGACGAACAGGACTCTGTTGGGTCTCGCTCTGGATATGAGTTTTCTATTCACGTTTTAAAAACACGGCTTGCCTCAATCCAAACTCTACAGCGAGACAAATATAGACAAAAAAATTTAAAAAGAACGAAAAAAAAAAAAAAACCAAAGAAAAAGCGCACTGTCTCATGGGTCTCTGGTGTTGGTGTTCGCCGTGAAGGAAAAAAAAGAAGGATAAAAAAAAAAAAGAGAAATGGAAGAAAAAGTGAAAATAGGAGAAAAACGATATAAACAAAAAAAACATGAAAAAAAACAAACGGAAAAAAGAAGAAAAAAAAAAAAAAAACAATCGATTTCCTCCTGGAAAAAAAAAAAAAACGAAGACGTGATGGGTAGTCGAAACAAGAATAAGGAAAGAAATAAGTGTTCAAAGAAAAATAATAGGCCAGAGCATAAAAAAAAAAAAAAAAAAAAAAAAAAGCCCAAAAAAAAAAAAAAAGATAGAAAGAAAGACTGGATAAAACACGAATGTACTAATCGGGGAAACAAAAAAAAAAAAAAGTTGAAATATGGGACAAAGAAAAGAAAAAGACAGTAAAGGAGAAGGAGGACTGATGATTGAAAGAACAAAGCAAGGATACAATTAAGAAAAACAGAAAAAAAAAACAAGAAAAAGACCCATGAAAATGAAGGGAAAATAGAAGAAAGATGAGTGAAAGAACGGAGAAAAACCTGGCTAATAGAAATATATAAAAAGCAATGGTAGCATATAGTAGTGTATTTTTTACAATGCCGTTGTGGGAATAGGTAACCCCTGATCTTTGTTGTATCTATCTTCATTAGTCATCATGCGGTCCAATTATTTGTTGATTATATGGTAGTTGTCGAGTGTTGTAATATGGCGTACTATGGTATAAGTCTTCATTATTTGGTGTTAGTTGTTAGTTGGTGGTCGTGGCTCTCTTCTTCTTGCACATGGGCCTGTTATGCTTGTTAGTGAAATGTTCTTTTTCTTCTTCTTGTCTGTGAGGTTTGTTGTTCCAATTCTTCTATCTTCTTCGACATGTCTCACTCCTCCTCCTTCTTGGTACACAGGTGCGGATCAATGCAGTCCACACCAAACGCACAGGTGCACACACACACAAAACAAAAACACAAACAAAAAAAAAAAAAAAGCTTCAAAAAAAAAAAAAAAAAAAAAAAAAAAAAAAAACACAGAAGAAGCAGGGCGTTCACACACACATCTAAACACAAAACACAACACTACCACACCACCATACACACTAACAACACTCTTTCAAACAAACACAACAGGTGGGGCGGCGGGACACGCCGTTTTTGAATGGTTTAATCGTCTAGGAAAACAAAGATCACATTTATGACTTGTGATCTAACACAGACAATTGAAAGCCCACAACAAAAATTGTTCGCAGGTATAGGATCTGGGGTATTACAAGAATTGCAGGGATAGAAAATAATTCTAGCTGTGTGAATTTCAAAACATTATAGCTAAGATAAGCTTTTGTTGTAAATTAAATCAAAATCGCAAATAGAGTACAATTAACAGATTATTAAGATAAAAAAATAGAGAAGAAAGCAACACTTATGGTAAACTAAAAAAACAATATAGAAAAAACAAAAAAAAATAAAAAATAATAAGTCACTCTACTTAAAAAAACTAAAAATAAAGGTAACCTTCAGGTAAGATCCCAAGCTCTCGGCCCGTGTGTTTGAGCAGAATACCATTACATCACTTAGAATAAACGTCATGCGTCATTCTAAAATTGATGTCATGAATTTATATTTTTTTATATTTTTTATTTTTTTATAAAATAAATTTATAATTAATTTGTTAAATTGTTTTATAATATAATTTTAACTTTCAAAACATTTGTGCAAGTTTCTCTCAAATCAGGATCAGGAAAGTTTTGTCAAGATATTGGCCCGCCCCTTCAATTTTTCCCGAAAAAAAGTTTGCAAGAGTCCCCCCGCCCTGGCTGATTTCGCGACGCATGCTGCTCTCCCCCCGCCCCCCCTGAGGTTTTCCAAGCTTCGCCGCTATGGCCGCCATTGTTGCTATGGTTTTGATCACGTAAGTCGAAGGTAATCAACTATCTAATTTTTTCCCCCCCCCCTCCACGAAGTGCTCTCCCATAGGTTTTTGTTTCTTTCAGAAAATCGTCCTATTAACTAAAAAAAAAAAAAAAAACACAAAAACTTTTAAATTGCAAAGGTCCTTTCGTCAAACATTATTGTGCCCTTTGCGAAAGGCAACTATAGGAACATTTTAAAAGGTTGGGGGCGACAGTCTTTTTTTTTTCCACCCGTGGGGATACCGGTGGTCTTTTGGGGATAAAAAATAGTTCCTCCACCTTCTGGGAGATCGTTTGGCTTGTAACATCCTCTAAATGTGTCACTCGCCTCTTTGACTCCCGGTGCCTTTTCCCCTCTTTGCTTTTCTGTTTAATCTACTTTGGTAATCACAATCTTTCCTTCTTTCTTTCCCTTTCTTCGTGGGGGGCCTTACCCGGTCCCATTTTCCTGGCTTTTTTTTTTTTTTTTTTTTTTTTTTTTTTTTTTTTTTTTTTTTTCAACGTTTTTCAAAAAGATTCCTCTCCAGCCGAAGAACCGACATGCTGGTCCTTAATTATTTCTTAGCTAGGCGCATAAACAACGGCAGCATGAACGAATCTGGCTCATAATTGACAGGAAACTGTCCTGAGCGATCGAAGAATAAGAAGAAGACGAAAAGAAAGAAGAAAGAGAAAAAGTGACAGTCTTTTTGACAATTTTTTTAATACAATAGATATTTGAACAGGTTTCGAGACGTATTTTGACAATTTGTAATACAAAAGGCCCGTTTCGTTTCAAACATTATTCCCTTTTTTTTTTTATTTTTTGGCGGGGGGGGGTAGGGCGGGGCAACTATAGACCCTTTGAAAAAAAGGTTTCGAGACAGTCTTTCTTTTGACATAAAAATAAAATATAATACAAAGGCCGTTTCGTTCAACCAACTAAACAAAAGCATAAAGTATTCCTTCTTTTTTTTTTGGGGGGGGGGGGGGGAGGGGGGCAACGCATAGACTTTTTGCAGAATAAGGTTCGAGACAGTATTTTGACCATTTATTTTAAACACAAGGCCATTTCGGTGACAATATTGCCCTTCAGATTGTTAGCGATGGCAACCAAGGATAAATTTTTAAAAAAAAGGAAATGTGACTGTCTTTTTTTGCCACCACAGAGTTTAACTCGACCAAGAGCACAGCTTTGATACGGAAAAGGAGCAGAAGAAACGATGCCGACTGTGCGTGGAGTTTAATGTGCGGCGATAAGCTTAGCTGGTACTTGGAAGATTGCCAAAACTTGCAGAAGGAGGGGTGAGCAGTCCGCGAATCATCCCCACATCCCTTAAAAAAAATTACCGGATTTAAGAATGCATCCCCCCCGTGGGGAATAAACGGGGGGATCTTTTGTATAAAAAATAGTTTTCCCCCACGCTTCTGGAAGTTTCTGGATGCCTTAGTAACTTCCTCTCCTTTAATCTGTGGGTCCCTCCTCTTTGACTCTTCCTTTTCCCCCATTTGCTTACTGTCATCTAACTATAATCTTTCTGCCCTACAGGTTCCATTCTCCTGCCCGCCCGAGTTTTGTTTCACTGAGAAGATGAAACACCCCTTTTTTCAAAAATTTTTTTTTTTTTCCTTCCAGCCGAAGTCCCCGGACTTGCTGAGCTCTAAGACTATTTCTTCATTATTTATTATTTTTAAGGCGCGGGAAACGGCTAGCAATGGAACGCAATCTGCGCTCATAAATTGACAGGAAACTGTCTAGAGGATCGAAGAAGAAGAAGGAAGAAGAAGAAGCAGAAGAAGAAGAAAGAAGAAAGAAGAAGAAGAATGCATTCGAAACGTCAGCAGGCAATTTTTGAAATTAAAAAGAAAACAACGTACAAACAACTAAAAAAAAACAATCGCAATAATGATCCACCCCCTAGGCTGGAACACCTAATGCAATGATTACAGAACCAAACAGCCAGCAGGCAACGCAGAAGGGAAAGAAATTCCCATTTTAAAAAAAAAACTGATCGCTCCACCCCTCTGGTGTCCCCCTCATGTTGGGATGTGCTTCCCTTCCGGGCTGCACCTTCCCTTGTGGGGTGGGGTTTCTGGTGAAGCCTTCTTCTGCCGTCCCTTCGTGCTGGTCCCTTCTGGGTGGATTCTGGGTGACCTCTTCTGCTGTCCATTCTGCTGGTGCGGCCCCTTTCTGGGGTGGATTCCTTCTTCCCTGGGGGTGACCTTCTGCTGGTCTCCTTCTCTGGGTGGGATTCTGGGATGACCTTCTGCTCCCCTGTCCCTTCTGGGGTGGAATTCCCTGGGTGACCTTCTGCTGTCCCCTTCTGGGGTGGATTCTGGGTGACCTTCTGGGGGGGTGTGGGTGGGCAGGGCAAGGGGCGAGGGGGGAGGTGAGGGGCGTGGGGCGGCATGTTTTTCCCTTCTCTCTTCGTCTTCTTCTTACTTCTTCTCTGGAGTGGTTTCCTTCTTTCCTGGGTGAACCTTCTGATGTACTTTCTGTGGTAGATTCTGTCTCTGGGTGACCTTCTGCTGTCCCTTCTTGGGTGGATTCCTGGGTGACCCTTCTGCTGTACCTCCCCTTCTGGAGTGGTTTTTTCCTGGGTGACCTTCTGCTGTCTTTCGTTGGGTGTTTCCCTTCTGGGTGACATTCTGGCCCTGTCCCCTTCTTGGGGTTGGATTCCTGGGTGACCTTCCTGCTGTACCTCTGGGTGGTTTCTGTGACCTTTTCTTCTTTTTCTTTCTTGTGCTGTCCCGCTTCTGGAGTGGTTTCTTCTGGGTGAACCTTTCTGGCTGTACGTTCTGGGGTGGTTTCTTGGGTGCCTTCTGCTGTCGCCTTCTGGGAAGGTGGATTCTGGGTGAACCTTCTGCTATCCCTTCTGGAGTGGTTTCTCTTTCTTCTGGGTACCCTTCTGCTGTCCCCTTCTGGGGTGGATTCGGGTGACCTTCTCTGCTTCCCTTCTGGGGTTGGATTTTCTGGTGACCTCTTCTGCTGTCCCCTTCTGGGCGTGGATTCTGGGTGACCTTCTGCTGTCCCTTCTGGAGTTGTTTCCTTCTGGGTGAACCTTCTGCTGTACTTTCTGGGGTGGATTCTGGGTGATCCTTCTGCTGTCCCTTCTGGGGTGGATTTCTGGGTGACCTTCTGCTGTCCCCTTCTGGAGTGGTTTTCTTCTGGGTGACCTTCCCTCCTGCTGTACTTTCTGGGGTGGGTTTCTGGGTGGGACCTTACTGCTGTGACTGGGTCCCTTCT
This sequence comes from Phymorhynchus buccinoides, assembly GCA_017654935.2. Classification (NCBI taxonomy): domain Eukaryota; kingdom Metazoa; phylum Mollusca; class Gastropoda; order Neogastropoda; family Raphitomidae; genus Phymorhynchus; species Phymorhynchus buccinoides. The sequence goes on along the minus strand of CM065689.1, from coordinate 53,107,370 downwards.
GGGTGGATTCTCCTGGGTGACCTTTCTGCTGTCCCCCCCCCCCTTCCCTGGAGTGGTTTTCCCTCTGGGTTACCTTCTGCTGTCCCCAACTCCCCTTCCTGGGGTGGATTCTGGTGACCTTCTGCTGCTGTCCCGTCCTCTGGGTTGGATTCTGGGTGACCTTCTGCTGTCCCCTTCTGGGGTGGTTTCTGGGTTGTACCTTCCTTTCCATACGTTTGACCAAGGTCTGGGAATTTTTTCTGACACGAACTACCAGTATCTTGCGATATGAAAACAAAGAAGAAAACATGGTGATATAAATAATTTTTTTTAGGTGTTTCTGTTGTTGAATTCGTTTTTGTGGTGAAGACGAACCAACAAAATATCTCTTGCTTTTTTAAGAAGGAATGTTGTTAATGAATAAGCATATATCAAGATGTTTTGAATATTGTCAGTGTTTTTGCATTTTTATCTAGAAATGTATGGTAAATTAAACTTCCGGATACAAATGCACGATCAGAGTACGAAATAAATACATAAAAAGTGTAGAGACCTACAAGGACTTTGAATATTCACAACGTGATTAGCTGAGAAAGATTTTGTATGCTGTGTTGGTTACAACAACCAAAAAAAAGCAGACAAGATTCCTTTCCTTTCCTTCCTTATAATAAACATAAAACCCCCCCTACCCACAAACTGTGCTTGAAGAGCATAATGAATGTTCCCGGATGCCGTGACATTCTTTTTATTATCCTGGACTGCTTCTTACAATTCTTAATTTACAGTTTTTTACAAATAATGCTTTATTTAGTTGCTGTTTCCTGGTGTGCTTTTCTCAGGATTAGCCTTCTAACGCCTTTCACCGCCAAAAAGTCGCATTTTAGCACACACAATGATTTTACAGGCTATGTCACTAAAAGGCATCAAATTGGAATCTATTATCCAAAGACCCTATTGTCTTAGTCTTGGGAGGTAAGGATAGAACTTATTTTATATATGTCACAGAAAGGAATAATCCAAAACACAATACTGCAGATGGATTTTGTTCTCTACCCCAGGTAAATTTAATGGAAATGTTTTGGTTGAAGTATGGTTGGCGGTGAAAGGGTTAAGTTAAAGCGCTGAATCATGCAAAGTGAAACTGAAAATACATGTATTCGAAAAGGAAAACGTTATCTTGGGGTTTTTGCAGGCAATGCACACGACACGCACAACGCACGCACTCCGCACACTACACACACACACACACACACACACATACACGACACACACACACACACACACCGCAGGAACACCACACGCACTCGACGCCATTACAGCACGCACGTGGCCTAGACAACGACGCCACGCACAAACTAAAGCTCGAAAGGTCAACAGAACGAATGCAGCGTACGTCACTGCACGACGCACGCGCAACGCACGACCACACAACACACACAACACGACACAACACACACACCACACACATACACATACACCATAATTCACAGAAGAACACAACAACACTACACACTCACGGTGACAGACACGCACCAAATCACATCAATCGGATTACAACTGGGAACGCTCGCGCACTTGGCACACGCACGCACGGCACGCACAGAGAAACTAGCACAACGGCACACTCACACGATGAAATATAGGAGCACGCAACAGGTCGCACGCCCCTACACACACACCCACACACACACTCACCATCCCGAACAACAACACACACACACGAAGCTAAGAGATAAAAAGACGCCTCCTTTCTGACCCTACTTTCCTCCTTCCTCCCCCCCCCCCTTTCCTTCCCCACTTTTTCCTCCCCCCCTCTCCAGATCTCTAAGCTAAAAGCCCTAGGTATAGCCTAGCCAAGGAAAATTTTCAAACTGTGTTGGTCGGCGGCTCTTATTTTTTTTTTTTTTTTTTTTTTTTTTTTTGTTTTTTGTTTTTTTTCTTTTTTTTTTTCTTTTTTTTTTTTTTTTTTTTTTTTTTTTTTTTTTTTTTTTTTTTTTTTTTTTTTTCTTTTTTTTTTGTTTTTTATTTTTTTTTTTTTTTTTTTTCTTTTTTTTTTTTTTTTTTTTTTTTTTTTTTTTTTTTTTTTTTTTTTTTTTTTTTTTTTTTTTTTTTTTTTTTTTTTTTTTCTTTTTTTTTTTGTTTTTTTTTTTTTTTTTTTTTTTTTTTTTTTTTTTTTTTTTTTTTTTTTTTTGTTTTTTTTTTTTTTTTTTTTTTTTTTTTTTGTTTTTTTTTTTTTTTTTTTTTTTTTTTTGTTTTTTTTTTTTTTTTTTTTTTTTTTTTTTTTTTTTTTTTTTTTTTTTTTTTTTTTTTTTTTTTTTTTTTTTTTTTTTTTTTTCTTTTTGTGCTGTTTTCAGGCCGACCCATCCTGGAACAAAACTTCCTCTTTTTTTTTTCTTTTGTCCCCCCCCTTTATTCTTTTCTCCCCCCCTTCTCCCCCTCCGTGAGCGACCGACCCCTCTCTGCTTATTTTTCACCAAACAAATGCCTAACCTCAAAACCCCCTGTGTTTCCCCACTCCTCAAACGTCATTGAGGCTCCGAACTCCCCTCTTTCTTCCTTTCCCCTTTTAATAAAAAAAAAATTTTTTCACTCTTAACCTTAGGTGTATGTTTCTGCTGTTATCATTTATGTTCTACGTGTGTGTTCGCTTTGGTTTTGCATTTTTTTTGGGTGTTTGAATGCGTTATGAAGTGGCTTAAACGTTGTGTGTGCGCTTTGATTTGATTTCTATCAAGATTCAGCGCCGTATAAATACTGTAAATGGTTCTGTGTTTTAGTTGTTACACACAACACACACACACAAACACACACACACACAACAACACACACACACTAACACCACATACACACATACACCAAACAAGACACACACACACACACCCACACGTGAAGACGGGGTAAAAGAAAAGCCCATGGGCTGGTAAGACTCCCATGCCAATTATCTATGAATAAAAGCAAACATTGCAGTCCCAATTGCCCATGCAGACAATGCTAAACTTAACACTCCGTGTCTGATGGGCAAAAATGTTACTTAAATTTTCTTTATTTTCAATAATTGGCATGGGCGTCTTAAATATAAACCGCCCATGGGCTTTGGTACACCCGTCGTACCCTATCCGTAGTAGCATGTGGACATCTAACTCCAAGCTCTGTTAGTATTAGGTAATAAGGACCAACCTGACAGGGCACCATCCTAATCAACGAAGCCTTCCAGATTTTGTCGCGCCACTGCATGATTACCTCCACTTTCATTCCTGTAAAACACGGAAAATTAGTTCATAACTTAAAAGTTTTTTTTAATTAATATATCAAACACCATGGAAATGACAGTATAAAGTATACAAATTTACTTCATCCCTCATAGATAGGCGGGGGGGAGTTCACACTAAGTTTTGTTTTTTTTTTTTTTTTCACAAAAAAATTTGAAAGTTTATTTTATTTTTATTAACACAGAGGAAAGGGGGCCAAATACTTCAGCACAAATGTTAGGGGGGAAGACGACGGGGGTAAAAAGCCCAATGGACGGGGTAAAGAGCCCCCATGCCAATTATCTCATGAAATAAAGGGTTTTCAGGTTTATTAGATTCCAAAGAGCCCCATGGGGAATACATGGGAAAAAAAAGAAGGAAAAAGGAACACAACATGTAAAGGAAAAAGTTAACGAAAAACAATTCAATTGGAAAAAGGTTTCGACATGAGCAACTATATCAACAGAAATGTTAACGAAATACAATTATAATGTATAAGACATGAGACATCACACTGCACCGGTTCCTATCTCGTTGAAAACTACAACACAGATCATTATAACGCGTACAACACACTTCCCAACCGACCCGTAGTTTCACAAACCGAAGATTTTAACGATTCGGGCATCATTTATCACATCACACATCAACCTTACATCATTACAAGGGCAGTCATCAACTACATTACCGCCAACAGCATGGCCCTGCAACAACCAGAAGGTCTTTCGGAAATACCTACCCATCTCATGACATTTACAAACATCAGCCCATCGATCTAACCTATTACATACAAAATCACTACCATGTGCTTTCGCCATCAAGCCACACAATCATGACACTAGCACAGTACAATTCCCAAGCAATAATGAATGTATGAAACCAACCTCAATCATTTCAATAAAGCATAGTGGCATTGGCAAAGCAACATCTCAAGCATTCAGATCTGACACACACACACCGAAACACACACCACACAGGAAAATAAGAAAAAAAATTAAAAACAAACCACAACCTCAACAGCGCGCGGCGCACGAAGCACACGCAACTACAGCACGCCACGCACCACGCACTGCCCCCCCAACAGCGAAGCACCGCACACCCCACACACAATACACACACACACACACCGCACACACACACACACTCACGACAACACAGGATAGACAATTACACAGCGAGAAGAAACTACACAAGCACGCTCTACGCTTTGCTCGCGAGGCACCAAGCACACATTTAAAAAAAAAGCACCTTATACGACCAGTTATAGGTCATAATTCAAGATGGCCTATGTAAGTATGAAAGATAAGAGATAATTAAGACACGAAAATTTAACCCATAACTCCAAATTTGAACAAACAAAATTATCATTTTTGACGTTTTTTTCCAAGCTCTGTTTTGTGGCCCCAGCAGATTTAATGTCCCTTTTCGTGGTGCCGGGTCACATAAATTGAAAAACTGTTCAACAAACTGTTGTTCCTTTCTCCTCTTTTTTTTTCTT
>CM065689.1:53087013-53102145 GCA_017654935.2 Phymorhynchus buccinoides | reverse complement strand
CCTAAACAACAGTTAACAAATAGCAGTGTCTAAACAAGAGCTAACAGCAGTGTTTAACGGCAGCGTTTAACGGCAGCGTCTTTTGGGTGTTGATCTAGATCAGCACATAGATTCACGTCAAACTCGAACGTCATAGGTTCGATGAAAAGTCAACAAAGTTGGACTTCCTGCTGTTAACAAACAAAAATAAATCAAAGCATAGTTCAACCATCAGTACTTACAGTAGTCACATGGTAGATTTGCACATCGACAGCATGAATGGGCAGGCACATCAATCAGCAATCATCAATCATCGGAGTTCGTAGCACCAGACATCAAAGTTCATAGGCTAGGCCTAACAGCATCTCCACAGCAAACGTTCGTGTCGTGCCGTTTCACGGCAGATTGTATGCACTCAGCATCAATAGTCGGGGCGAAGCCGCACACAAAAAATGAACCCTGACTGGGCCTAACTACTAAAAAAGAAACAAGTGCATAGATCGTGCACTTACGAGAATAACAAGATTAGCCTATGTTACTAATACTGAATAAACCTATGTCCCACAAAGGCAAGCCGAGATCGCGCAGCCGAAAATTTGTGAGCCAAAGTGGAAAAGTGGCAAACCTAGTGCTGAAATATTTACTTATTGAATGAAAAAAAAGTGTGAACCCAGATTTTGGGTACTTTATATATATATGCTCGAGAGCCGGACCGCAAGGACAGCAGTCGCTGGACTCAGCCAGAATGGCTCTGTGGGTGGCGAGAGTGACCAGATTTGTGTTTGTTTGGGTTTAGTCCAACACAGATATCTATGCCACTAATCACTAAACCCTGGCATGTTGCATATGAGAAGAAAGAGGATGAACTAAGCTCTATTCTGACTACTATTATAATAAGGAAATCTAACTATATATTTATAATAATTATGAAAAACCTTGTATTTTAGACCCCACTGAAACAGGTTCAAGCTACTAAATAATTAATTTATCTAAACTCATACCACATTACACCGATCTTTTATAATGGATTAATACACTAAAGTACTACCTTTCTATACATATACTATGTCACTATGTTAGATGACACAGTTAAAATATAATTAGCATTCAATGTCCAGTAACAAAAACAAGCCAGCCGAAAACCCGGTTTTCGGACTGAGTCCACACCTGTCGTCAGACAAATTGTGACGTTGACACAGCGTCGGTGTAGCTTTCGTCAAATGTTCTGATTTGACGTCAAATAAAATAGCTACTTTGTATGTAGGACATTGAAAGAGTTGTTTAGTAACAACATTATGAAAGGATGGCTTTGATAAAATAGGTTTTTATAGAGATAAGAGGTGACATAACTTGGACGGTTAGATTTCCAGATTTTAGGAGAAATCAGCCATTCAAGGTCCTAATTAGCAAACTAATAAAGTGATTGGCATAACCACAATAAGATTTTATTATTGGAATGACAATCAAAGGAAAGAAAAAGGCTAAATTATAAGTTTATTACTACTACTAGTTGGCCTGAGATTTGAGTTGGGAGGCCCCTTTGAAATTTGAAAAACTGGGTCGCGTGATCCGATTTGAATTTTGACATGTCTAAAAATAGATTTGATGTCATATAGCGAGGCGCGCATGACTTGGAAAAGTGGTTAGGCACACTTGTCGTATGCTAAATAGTGTTGTGTGACAGGTAGGCCTTATGGAATACGGCACACTGTCACATCTCCCCCCGTCTAAAAGAATCCATCGTCCGCGATGGACATTATGAAAAGTATTTCTTGTGAAGGAAATTTTCCAAACAACAAGAACCTCAAAAATGGGTTGGAAGACAGCTGTATTTACTACTTAAGAAAAAAAATCCTTAGCATTTTCATACACACAACTGACAAGTGATAAGGCAACCAAGAAAAATGAGAATGCAAAACCCTTATTCTCTCACATACAGAGTGAGAAAGAACAAAACCTGTCATAGTTAATAAATATTATATACTCACATACACATAAAAATATCAACACACACCAAAATAGCATCAAAGCAAAACAAGAATAAAATGCTGAAAAAGAATGAATTTAGTCTCTAGAAGCATGCCTTATTGAGTTCATTGGCTCAGTCAATGTTAATAGCCTCTGCGTGCTGCCTTTTCCTGAAGGCGCCGAGATCTCCGCAATGGAGCAACTGGTGCCGGTTGCACATGAGGCACCTGCGCCTGAGGCGCTGGTCCATGTAGCATAGGATATGGTAGCCTTACATAGTTTTCACCTGAATCACTGTCTGAGTCCGAGTCTCCTACACGACGGAGATGGCAGCTCCGCTGAGCACGCGGAGGAGGAACTATCACTGGCTGAACATGAGGCACCTGCACCTGAGGCAATGGGGCACCTGGCCTAGGACATGGTGGCATTACATAGTCTTCACCTGAATCACTGTCTGAGTCTCCTACCCGACGGAGACAGTGTTGCCGCTGAGCAAGCGGAGGAGGAGGAACCAGTACTGGCTGACCATAAGGCACATGCACCTGAGGCAATGGTGCACCTGGCCTAGGACATGGTGCCATTACATAGTCTTCCTCCGAGGCACTGCCCGAGTCCGAGTCTCCGACACGACGGAGGCGGTGCTGCTTTGGAGGAGGAGCTGGCTCCTGCTCCGGAATATCTGTAGCACGAAGCAGATCCACACGATTGATGACCCTCTCTGGGCCACCAGCCAATGACAGCACAGCATAGACATTGTCAAAGGGGTTGGCCGTGACACGATAAAGGTCAGGCTGCCAGAAGTCCTGTATCTTATTTCTGCCTAACACTCTATTTCGCACATAGACATGTTCACCGATATGTAGTTGGTTACCTGTAGTTGCTGGTTTGGCATAACCAGCCCGTTGCTGAGCCGCCTGTTGAAGGCGGTCAAAAGCCTTCTGGTGTGCAGCATTGAGTCGTTGCCTATGCTGCCGCACCCAATCTACTGTACCTGCCGTCGCCGTGGTTGGACGCCCCAAGAGTTCATCCACAGGGAGTCTGGGCTGCTGCCCAAACAGCAGGAAGTGCGGTGCAAACCCGGTGGAGGCGTGCGGGGTGTTGTTGTAGGCCTGCACTACCTCGGGCAGGTGAACAGGCCAGCGTCGCTTCTGCTCAGGGGGAAGAGTGCGCAACAGGTCGTGGAGAGAACGATTAAATCGTTCACACTGCGCATTCCCCTGAGGGTGGTATGGTGTCGTCCGGGTCTTCTTGACACCATACAGCTGGCACAACTCCTTCACCAGACGCGACTCGAAGTCCCGTCCCTGGTCGCTGTGTATTCTCTCAGGCACCCCGTAGCGTTGGAACCACTCTCGCACCAGGACCTGCGCCACCGTTGACGCTTCCTGGTTGCGAGTGGGGATAGCCTGAGAGAACTTGCTGAAGACATCAGTGAGGACAAGGACCGAGTCTCTGCCGTCGCTCGCAGGCTCCAGCCTCGTAAAGTCGATGGCCAGGACCTCCAGGGGTCGACTAGCCAGAATGGGCGTAGGTGCCGTGCGGACGCCACTAGGCGGCCGGTTCATGGTGCAGCGCTGACATTTGGCAAGGTACTGCTTAACCTCACCATACATGCCAGGCCAGTAGACACGCGGGCGGAGCAGCTCCATGGTCCTTTCGTACCCCTGATGTCCCATACGGTCATGTATGAGTTCTAAGACATCGGGGCGGAGAGCGCTGGGAAGGACCAGTTGCTCCGAGGGCCCTTCCTTCGGATCTGTGATGCGGCGGAACAGGATCCCATCTTGGCAGGAAAGCCGAGCGTGTTGCTGGACCAGTGTGCGCAACGTACGGTCCTTGCTGGCGGGTGGCCTAGCTGGCCAGGAAGCCAGCACTGGTCCGATGGCAGCATCCTCCCTCTGCAGTCGGTGTAGCTCCCCTTCTCCAAGCCTGGGAAGGACAGTCTCCCCGAGTTGCTCCCAGGGGCGTGGCGTGGCGTCCTTGGTGACGGCTGCTCTGCCTCGTGGCCCCAGCTCCTCTATGCCCCCATGTGCCTCTCTAGCCATAGCAACCTCAGGGGGGATAGGAGTGGGAAGGGAAATGGACAGGGATTGGACGGGGGTGTCAAAGGGCAACCGAGAGAGAGCGTCTGCGGGATTAGTTCTGCCAGGACGATACTTAATGCTAAAGGTAAACTGAGCAAGTTGAGCGGCCCACCTCTGCTCAAGGGCACCTAACGCTGCTGTCCTGAAATGCACGAGCGGATTGTTGTCCGTTAGCACAGTGAATATAGCACCAATGAGATAATGCCTAAACTTTTCACTGACAGCCCACTTCATAGCTAGGAACTCTAACTTCATGCTACTGTACAGGGCCTGATTCTTTTCGGTCGGACGCAGACGGCGACTGGCGTATGCTATTACTCTCTTTTTCCCTTGCTCTTCCTGGGATAGAATGGCACTCAACCCATCATGACTGGCATCAGTCTCCAGTATAAAGGGTTTGGTGAAGTCTGCATACCCTAAGACTGGGGCGGTGGTGAGGGCAGTTTTCAGAGTCTCAAAGGCTGCTTGATGTTTCTCAGTCCATAATGCAGTGATTTTGGTCTTGTTTCTCTTGTTGCCTCCCGCTGTAGAAACTAGATCATGTAAGGGGCCAGCAATATGAGAGAACCTGTGTATGAAGCGCCGGTAGTAGCTGGCGAACCCTAGAAAGCTTCTGAGTTCTTTGGTCGTGGTCGGCACGGGCCAATTCCTAACAGCCTCTACCTTACCAGCTTCACAACTGACTCCTTGGGCCGAGATGGTGTGGCCCAAGTAGGTCACTTCCTTCCTAAGGAACTGGCACTTGTCAACCCGAAGCTTGAGGCCTGCCTCCCCTATCCTGGTTAGCAGTCTGTCTAGGTCTTCCAGATGTTGTTCAAATGTCTTTGAGTAGACAAGTAGGTCATCTAGGTATACTAGCAGGAACTGAAACAAGTAGTCGGACATGGTCGACTGCATGAGACGCTGGAAGGTCGCAGGCGCTGATGCCAGGCCCATAGGCATGCGGGTGTATTCAAACAGACCCATGGGTGTAACAAAAGCTGTTTTCTGTTGATCGTCTGGATGCATTGCTATCTGATGATAGCCACTGGCCAGGTCCAAGGTGGTGAAGTACTGTGCTCCGGCCAGCGCATCAAAAGACTCCTGGATTCTGGGCAAGGGATAGGCGTCGCCTATAGTCTTGGCATTCAGCCGCCTGTAGTCAATACACAGTCGAAGGCTGCCATCCTTCTTTCTAACAATGACTGCAGGGGCTGAGTAGGGGCTGTGACTTTCCACAATGACTTTTTGAGCCAGAAGTCCCTTAATGTGATCTTGCACCTCTTGAAATTGATGCGGTGGGATACGCCTATATGGTTGGGCCACAGGGACAGAGTCAGTTGTGCGGATGCGATGGTGGACAGCATCCGTAAAGCCTAAATCATGGTCATCTTTAGAAAAACATGTAGCATGTTTGGCTAGTAAGTCTTTGAGTTGCTGCTGTTGGTCAGGGGTGCCATCAAAGGAGGGAGAAGGGGACGGAGGGGCAGTTTGGGCAGGACAGGACGGGGGAGAGATGACCAGCTCATTTACATGGGCTGTGATGTTGGGGGTGTCCCGGTCTTCGATCCCTGCAACAGCATGTAGCACTGCCACAGGAGTCCGAGCCGGGAGGAACTGGTCTTCTGCCGTCAGGTTGGCTACTCTCACATAGCGGGATGAGGGGTCTGATGCTAGAAGAGTCGGGACCAACAGCAGATTTCCGTTTAGAGGACAAAAAGGTGTAGTATTTGAATTTGCTAATGAATTGGCAAAACTATTAGGTTTTAGATTAGACAGGTTCCATGTCACTGATAATGCACTGGAAAGTAATGCATTTACGGCTGTAAAATCACTTAATCTTGGAATACATTCTTTATTATACTTTCATTTAGATATCCTGAGTACGGATAACAACTTATTTGATAACCAGCCGTCTACTGTGTTAAGAGTTCTTCCAACAGCAAAAGCAGCATACTGTGATTACGAAATTATTACGTTCACTAACTTACAGTTTAAAGAATTAATTTGTGGGGTTCACCATTCACTAAAAATAAGAATAACTGACGGAAAAGGAAAAGAAGTTCAGTGTGACGGCCTTAATGCTTTGTTAGAAATAAAATAATTTAGTATAAAACTATGTCGCGCGGACCAGATCAACCGGTTATGCTTGACCCTGTTAGATGCGCAACTTTAGAATTGAAGGACCTAGCAGACACAGAAGACTTTGATTTAAATGGGGAGATAGGAGCGCTGTATGGGTTTGAGTACACAAAAGACGGCTATTATAAACGAGCAGAAATAAGTGATAAAAAGGTTCCTAAACTAGAGCAACTGCGTAATGTAGTAGCTGACAATGTTGGCCAGTTTGAATATAAAGTTGTTAGGGAAAGGGATAACAAATGGCATTTAATTCCATTCATTGATTGGGAAATAAAGTTTGAATTTTTAAGCCCGTTTACATTCTTTGATAATAACAAATACTTTCGCAAATCATTTAACTCAGGGCCGTTACATGTCAGTCTGATTCCACAAAACAACAGCAGAAGAGAAATAGCAATCAAACCTTATAAAAAGAGACAGTACATGCTGCATAGAAAAAAGACAGTGACAAAAGATGCAGCCACGCAATTAGAGTTCATTCCTAAAATGGCTTTAGCAGACGAATTTACTATGATATTTGAACTTTCTGTTAGAGCAGACAACCCTGATTCCCTACCTGTTGGTGTTAGCGACAACCTAATGAAAGGGATTCTTATTTCTTGGCAAAACTTGGATGTTGAATCAGTGAGATGTACTATCGTTATTCAAAACCGCGGTGAAGAAATTAAGGCAGTGTCGACCAGCGATAAAGTTATATTGAGTGTTGATCCAAACAATCTCAAAGAATTAACGTACATTAATGTTACTAATTTAGATCTCATTGGGTTTTATTACACTGAAAGCATTTTGTCTGATGATCTTCTTAAAATGATAGCAAGTGCAAATTAAATGTTTAAATTTTTTTTTTTAAATATAAAAAGATGTCCGTTAAAGTTTATCCAAAAATACCAAAAGAAGATACTGACAAAGAAAAAACTGATGGTGGTGATGATCTTGAAATCAGAAAGTTCAGATTGTCTACCATTACAGAAATACAAAGAGAATTGGAAAAAGACCTCACTAACTATAACAGAACCAAACGAAGGTACTCTTGTTTGTTTAATTCAGCAACATACTTAAATACTGGATTTGGTAGTCTAGGTGCAATAACAGCGGGAAGCTCAGTAGGATTGTTGGCGACTGGTGTTGGATCAGTAGTAGCTTTGCCGTTAGGTTGTGTGTCGCTGACGCTTGGGTTGTTTTCAATGACAACGACCGCTTTCAACAAAAAAATAAAAATAAAACTACAAAAGCATACAGCCATGGTTCAATTAATAATGGCAAAACTTAGTTCATTTCGATTGATTATCAGTAAAGCTTTGCAAGACTCTCAAATTTCGGATGAGGAGTTCAATAGACTCCAAGCAGACTACAACGACTACAAAATGCAAAAGTTTGAACTTCAGAAAAAATCAAGAGCAAGTTTTTCACAACCGCAAGACATAGAAGCGATAAAAAAAGAATGCGAAAAAAAAATAAACGACACATTAAAATCTGTTCTAGGGAAATAACAATAAGAACTCCAAAGGGTGTATACAGTTTAACGTATGATTACAAGTTTCGAAAGTCTACTGACTACGACACTTAGTTCTCCAGTGTCCAATTGAATACGAAAACTCAGGTGATTTAAACACACGCTTTGTGTTGTTTGAGTCAAGTGATTTTTTATTTACAACTGTTGTGTTTATCTCGTGTAACTTAGATTGTATTTTTATGTTGTCATGATAGAATGTTTTGTTGTCGAACAGTGCTTCTTTGTAGTTATCGTGTGTCATGACCATTTGAACAACCGGTCTAGAAATTCCTTTCGCTTTTTTAATTACGCTAGTTTGGCTGGCAATTGAATACATCTTTGCTCTCAGACCAACGTACTCTTTGATTATAGTTCCATTCAGTTCATCCTTCATCTTGCCGATTACCTTTTTATTTGTGGATGAATGTAATGGAGATTCACTTGGGTAGTCAGAGGTATCATACCAGGAGTCAACACCTTTTGCTGAATCTGTCTCTAAATCTTTGTAAAAGTCTTCAGTCGGAATGTCTAGAATAAATGAGTCCGTGTCTGTGTACAATACTTTAGAGTCTGGATACTGTGGTTTAAAGTAGTCGTATAAAAATTCCAGCATCAATAGTTTAGAGAGTTCAAGAACAGAAAACCCAATGAAGACTGGTTTATCTAGTTTTACTTTAAGTTTTTTCATCATGATACCGTAAAGGTTGTCATGGAATTTTTTGAAGTCTTGATAATTAGGTTTTGAAGTTAATTTGATTGCTTTGTTTTCTTGTGTTACTAATCTGACGTCTTTGCGTTTGTGCGGGTTTTCCATTGTCTTTCCAAAACAACTGTTGTTCATTAGTTTAAAGAAGTCTTTTTCTGAGGCGTCGGTAGCTTGTGTTCTAAGATTAGTGTTCTTCATTATATATGGTTCCATGAACTTCCTCTGAGTGAACGAAATGATTCTATGAACTGCAGTTAGTCTTAATCCGTGACGTAAGTAGAATTGAAGGAGTCTATAATGACAGACGGTTTTTTTTTTGGAGTGTAGATTAGGGACAAGTTTAGGGAGGTCATTCCCCACTTGAAGTCTTTCAGCTGCTAACAGGTAGTCATTGTGCAGGTCATGGAGTTCATCCGGATAATCTAAGTCGACTTCTAAAATAAATCCTGTTTTGTGGGAATCTGGTAACTTTAAAAGCCATTCTAAGAACTCCGTGATATTAAAATCAAAAGGCGATGTTAACATTTTAAAATTACGTAATGGAAGTGACTGACACATCGCCCAACCATAGAGATTGTTTGCATCTAAATACATGATATAATTTGATGGTTTTGTAGGATCGTAGTCGTCTAAGTATTTGTTGTTGGCCTTGCAGTAACCGTGTGAAGCCATAGAGATTCCTCCGCGTAGTCCGTCTTCAATCATCTGGAGAGTTGGTAGATCGGAGAGTAAGTCAATCTGTATTTTGGTAAATCTTAAGAAAGCATCCCAACTCATACCAGGAGCAGTGATATAATTAGCAGGGTCTAGACTGTAATGTTTCATACACGTTTTTCTGTAGTTCTCGAATACATCTGCTAGCAAACAAACGTCAGCCATCAAGTAGGCGTCGTGGTAGTCTCCCATGGTCTGGCAGTTTAACTTAATCCACGCTGACTGAGCATGGTCGTAGTCAGAGTCGCTTATATCTTTTCCTTTAAAACTAGAGTAGAATGCGCCTTTGGGGGGTAATTCAACTTCATCGAACCGCTCCCAACTACTCATGTACTCATAAGGGTATACTCCTTTTCGAACAAGTGCCGGATCAAAGTATTTTTCTGTTATAGGACATTTGGATAGTGACTGACCTAAAGATTCTAACGAACCCATCATATGTTGTAGTGAATCATAAAAAGATAATTGTCCTAATGTAAATGTCATGTACTTTTCTGAAGAATGAGCTATACAACTGACGGTTCTAAATTCATCAGTAACTGCTTGTAGAATTAAATGAGAGTCATATCCACGTAGATTATGAAAGAATATAGGCAGTTTCCAATTCCTCGGTTCAAACTTTAACTGGAGATTACAGGAGTTGTGTGCTGCTCCTCTGAATTTTCCACTAATGTGATCATGGTCTCGTACTTTATGGTTGTCTGGTCGGTCAGGGGATTCCTCTTCCATAAACCCTTTTCTGCAAATCCAACATTCAGTAGCTGATTCGAATTGAATTAAATCTTCAGGCGTCATGATTAAATCTAATAAATTTAGTTGGTTAGATAGTTCATTTCGTAGTTTCATCATTCTCATTAAAAAGATTTTTGCAGCATCGGGTCCTCTATAAAGTTCAGGTTCAAAATGTATCCCATCTGATCTAAGAACAATAAATGCGAATGAACAGATTTTATGATTATTCAATAAAACAGTTTTAGGAAGATTTTTAGGAGCTGATCCTTGATAGGGTACAATGATTGACTCGAAATCAGCATAAACAACATAAGGACTTAATTGCAGTTTTTTCCAGTTTTTAAAGAACACCTTACTTCCTTCTTTCGGAGTAATAAGTTCAGTATTACAGTCAATGGATGAATTACAATGTTTTCTATGTTCAACCGCTGCTTGAATACTTGGCATTCTTAGTAAACATCTTCGACAGAATTCTTGTTTTTCTTTGTGATTTGTAGTATAGTTTATAAGTCTGCTCATTGTTCTGATTAAAGTATAGTGTGTTTTTGTTCCGTCTGTTACTAAGAGAAGATCAATATGTTTTTTTATCAGGATCACCAATCATGGGAGAGTTCTTTGAAACTCGGATTGGTTTAAGGTTTTCTTCTACAGACCATGTGTAGATGTTAATTGAAATTGGTTTATTCTGTTCTTCAAATTGATCAGCTTCGCTTAGGCTTACAGGGAAGTCGATTCCATTAAAGTTTAATTCATTTATGTAAGGCTGATAGTTAATTACTCTTTCTGCGTTCTTTTTGACATAATGAAGTTTAGCTAAAACACACCACATAAAACATTTGTTATCTGTATTCTTAATGTTTAATACTGCTCGCTTTAAAACAAGTTCTTTAGGTAAAGGAATAAAGGAGTTTCCTACGATTGGAGCATATTTACTCTCCTTCATTTTAATTTCTAATACCCCGCCTTCTGACCAACCAGATCCTCTTAGTTTTTCAGGTATTTGCGAAATAGCATGTTTTACACTTTCTAGTACATTTTTTGGATCAATAACTTCTAAATCCGTTTCTTTTAAAACTTTGTCTAAGTTCTCAATTATTTCATCAAGTGCCATTGTCATGTTGAGTTCCTTTTTCTAACTCAAATTATTTTGTTTAATTAAAAATAATTAATTTTGTTTCACCTAAAAGTAGTGGCTTTTTTCTTCCGCGATTTGACAGAATAAGGGGGGTGACGAATTTCTTGCTTTTTTTTTTTACCCCTTAAAGTAGCGTTTTTTGTATCTAAAAAGGGGTTTTAAAAAGTCTGATTTTTTGCTTTTTTTTCACCCTTAAAGTTGCGAATTCGTGTCTAAAAGGTGGGGGGTCAAAAATAGTCTTGAGCCAGAATCCCCTTTCTTCTGTTCTCTTCTTTCCTTATATTCTTATAGAAATAAAGCGATGTATTTCTAGCGTTTTGACTATATCAAATGAAAGTTTTTTGCAGTTCTTGCAGAAAGAAATCGACAAATAAAGTGTTTACACGGAGAGAAGAAGAAGAAGCCAAAGTCAGAAGCTCTATTGAGCCAAAAGGGATGACGTAATGTGCAAGGTGTGTGGAAGTTTAGCCCTTCTATTCCCTCGATGCGCTACAGTAGATGTTATCGTGGGTTGGGCATTGGGACAGGGAGATGTGCCCCCGTTCCTTTATGTTCCCGTCTCAAAGGGTCCTCGTCTCTATATGTCCTTGTCTCTATGAATGTGTCCCCGTACATGTGTCATCGTCTGTATATCATGTCCCCGTCTCTATGTGTCCTCGTATATATGTGTCCCCATCTCTATATGTGTCCCCCATCTCTATATGTCCTTGTCTCTATAGACTGTCCCCGTACATGTGTCCTCGTCTATATATCATGTATCCCCATGTCTATGTGTCATATCATTCTATGTGTCCCTGTCTCTATGAATGTGTCCCCGTACATGTGTCATCGTCTATAATATATCATGTCCCCGTACATGTGTCCTCGTCTATATATCATGTCCCCGTACATGTGTCATCGTCTATATATCATGTCCCCGTACATGTGTCATCGTCTATATATCATGTCCCCGTACATGTGTCATCGTCTATATATCATGTCCCCGTACATGTGTCATCGTCTATATATCATGTCCCCGTACATGTGTCATCGTCTATATATCATGTCCCCGTACATGTGTCATCGTTCTATATATCATGTCCCCGTCTCTATTGTGTGTCCCCATCTCTATGTGTCCCCATGTCTATGTGTCCCCATGTCTATGTGTCCTCGTCTATATACCATGTCCCCGTCTCTATGTGTCATCGTCTGTAGATATCATCATCTCTATATGTCCCCATCTCTATGTGTGTACTCTCTACATGTCCTCCGTTCTCGTGTGTCCTCATCTCTATATGTCCCCGCATACGTCTGTCATGGGTCCTCAATCTCTATGTGGCCTCATCCTCTACATGTCCCCGTCTCTATGTGGCCTCATCTCTACATGTCCCCGTCTCGTGTGGCCTCATCTCTGTGTGGCCTCATCTCTACATGTCCCCGTCTCTGTGTGTCCTCATCTCTACATGTCACACCGTCTCTATGTGGCCTCATCTCTACATGTCCCCGTCTCCGTGTGTGTCCTCATCTCTGTGTGGCCTCATCTCTACATGTCCCCGTCTCTGTGTTGTCCTCATCTCTACATGTCCCCCGTCTCTATGTGGCCTCAAAATCTCTGTGTCGGTCATGGCCTCATCTGCTACACATTGTCCCCGTTCCGCTGTCTGGTGTGGCTCATCCACATCTATATGTCCCCGTCTCCGGTGTCCTCGAATCTCTGGTGTGGGCCTCTCTCATCTCTACATGTCCCCGTCTCTGTGTGTCCTCATCTATTACATGTCCCCGTCTCCTTTGTGTCCTCATCTCTATATGTCCCCGTCTCCGTGTGTCCCCATCTCTGTGTGTCCCCAGCTCTGTGTGGCCTCATGTCCCCGTCTCTGTGTGTCCTCATCTCTACATGGTCCCCGTCTCTATGTGTCCTCATCTCTATATGTCCCCGTCTCCGTGTGTCCTCATCTCTATATGTCCCCGTCTCCGTGTGTTCCTCATCTCTGTGTGTCGGCTCATCTCTATATGTCCCCGTCTCTATTGTCGTCCTCGTCTCATAGGTGTCCGTTCTCTATGTGTCCTCATATCTATATATGTCCCCGTGTCTCTATGTTGTCCTCATCTCTATATGTCCCACCGTCATCTGTCGGTGTCCAGCTATCTCCATATTGTCCCCCCGTCTGTGTGTGCCCTCATCTCTAATATATCCCCCGTCTATACATGTCCCGTCTCTGTGTGTCCCTTCATCTACCTATATGTCCCCCGTCTCTATGTGTCTCATCTCTATTATGTCCCCATGTATCTATGTGTACTCATCCTCTATATGTCCCCGCTTCTATGTGTCCTCATCTCTATATGTCCCCGTCTCTGTGTGTCCTCATCTCTACACTGTCCCCGTCTCTATGTGTCCTCATCTCTATATATCCCTGTTCTCTACATGTCCCCCGTCTCTGTGTGTCACTCATCTCTATATGTCCCCGTCCTCTATGTGTCCTCATCTCTATATGTCCCCGTCTCTATGTGTCCTCATCTCTATATGTCCCCGTCTCTATGTGTCATGTCATCTCTATATGTCCCCGTCTCTATGTGTCCTCATCTCTATATGTCCCCGTCTCTGTGTCCTCATCTCTATATGTCCCCGTCTATGTGTCCTCATCTCTACATGTCCCCGTCTCTGGTGTGATGTCCTCATCTCTATATATGTCCCCGTCTCTCTATGTGTCCTCATTCTCTATATGTCCCCGTCAGTTCTGTGTTGTCATCATCTCTATAGTGTCCCCGTCTCTATTGTGTCCTCATCTCTACATGTCCCCGTCTCTGTGTGTCCTCATCTCTATATGTCCCCGTATCTATGGTGTCCATCTGCTATATATGTACCTGTCTCTGTGTGGTCCATCATGTCTACATGTCCCCGTCTCTATGTGTCCCCACTCTTCTGTGTGTCCCCAGTCTCTGTGTGTCCCATCTCTATATGTCCCCGTCTCTATGTGTCCTCATCTCTACATGTCCCCGTCTCTGTGTGTCCTCACTCTATGTGTTCCCCGTCTCTATGTGTCCCTCGTCTCTACATGTCCCCGTCTCTGTGTGTCCTCATCTCTACATGTCCCCGTCTCCGTGTGTCCTCATCTCTACATGTCCCCGTCTCCGTGTGTCCTCATCTCTATATGGTCCCCGTCTCTACTATGTGTCCCATCTCTATATGTCCCCGTCTCTATGTGTCCTCATCTCTATATGTCCCTGTCTCTGTGTGTCCTCATCTCTATATGTCCCCGTCTCTATGTGTCCCAATTTCGTCTCTATATGTCCCCTTCTCTATGTGTCCTTATCTCTACATGTTCCCCGTCTCTTACATGTCCCCGTCTCTACATGTCCCCGTCTCTGTGTGTCCTCATCTCTATATGTCCTCATCTCTACATACCCACCCTGTCTCTGTGTGTGTGTCACTCTCATCTACCCATGTCCCCGTCTCTACATGTCCCCGTCTCTCTGTTTTGTTCTCATGACATCTCTATGTGTCCCCGTCTCTCTGTGTCCTCATCTCTATGTGTCCCCGTCTCTATGTGTCCTCATCTCTACATGTCCCCGTCTCCGTGTGGTCCGTCTCCTCTACATGTCCTCTGTCTCTGTGTGTCCTCATCTCTACATGTCCCCGTCTCTATGTTTCCTCCGTCACTATGTGTTTCCTCATCTCTATGTGTCCCCATCTCTTTGTGTTCCCTATCTCTATGTGTCCCCCGTCTCTGTGTCCTCCTCATATATCTGTATTGTCTTCACTCTCTATGTTGTCCCCCCCCCCTCTGTGTAAACGAATAATCTAATAATGAGTGTTCGTCTTCTGTTGTGCTCCTAGATCTTATGTCCCCACTGCCGATAGCCTTCTGTGTATGTCCCGTCTCGGTGTGTGTCCTCAATTCTATGTGTCCTCCGTTCTCTGTGTGTCCTCAACTCTACATGTCCCCGTCTCTATGTGTCCCTCATCTCTATGTGTCCCCCGTCTCTATGTGTCCTCATCTCTATGTGTCCCTGTCTCTATGTGTCCTCATCTCTATGTGCCCCGGTCTCTATGTGTCCTCACTCTCTATGTGGTCCCCGTGTCTATGTGGTACCCATCTCTATGTGTCCACCATCTCTATGTGTCACCGTCTCTAAGTGTCCCAGTATCTATGTGTCACTCATCTCTATGTGTCCCCGTCTCTATGTTTCTCCATCTCTATGTGTCCCGTCTCTATGGGTCCTC
>CM065689.1:53059460-53086513 GCA_017654935.2 Phymorhynchus buccinoides | reverse complement strand
GCAGACTCTAGCGTCAATTCTGCCCGAGAAAGTCTACGTGGGCGCAGTTACTCGCGCCATGGCCAAGAAGGTGGATGAACTCCAGCCCATTGTCCGGCCGGGACTGGAAGTGTTTGCGGAGGAGGTGACACCACAAGTGCTCCGCAAGCTTCAGTTGCAAGACAGCCAGCTGGATAGGGTGAGGGAGTTAGTGGACGCTGAGCCTAGGGCTACCAAGACCGGCACTATCTCTTTCAAAGAAGAGAAGGGTATCCTTTATCGCCACTACCAGAATGACAGGACAAATGCCAAGCAGATCGTTGTACCCCAGGGACTGGTCCCGTCGGTGCTGAAAGTAGCTCATGACGCACCCATGGCTGGACACATGGGCACCCGCCGGACTCAAGAAAGGGTACAACAGGATTTCTACTGGCCCCTAATGTCTAGAGACGTCAAGACGTACTGTCGGACCTGCGACCCCTGCCAACGGACTATCCCGAGGGGAAAGAACCGTAGGGTGCCACTGGGATCTGTCCCAGTCGTGAAAGAACCCTTTGCGAAGGTGGGCGTCGATTTGATCGGACCCATTGCCCCCCCATCCGCCCGTGGCCACCGCTACGTCCTAGTGCAGGTGGACTACGCCACCCGCTACCCGGAAGCAGTTCCCCTTAAGAACATTGACGCTGTGACGGTAGCGGAAGCTCTTTGGAATATGTGGACGCGGACAGGGATTCCTAAGAAGGTGTTCACAGACCGAGGCACCCAATTCATGTCCGAGGTCATGAGAGAGGTCTACAAGTTATTGTCTGTTGACCGTCAGTCAACTACACCATATCATGCACAGTCAAACGGACTCGTCGAGAGATTCAACGGGACCTTGAAGCTCATGTTAAAGAGACTGTGCAGGGACAAGCCTCGAGAGTGGGATCGCCTCATCCCAGCAGTTCTTTTCGCCTACCGTGAGGTACCACAGGAGAGCATGCGGTTCTCTCCGTTCGAACTGCTGTACGGACGAACGGTGCGGGGTCCTTCGTCTGTTTTGAGAGAACTGTGGGAGAGAGAGGACTTTGAACCAGAGGCTCGAGAAGAATGTGGCTATGTCATTAGCCTGCGAAACAAGATCGAGGATGTGTGTGACTTGGCACAACAGCATCTGGAGAACGCTGCCAGGAAGTACAAGAAGTTGTACGACCGCTCGGCTAGAGACAAGTGCTTCCAACCCGGAGATGAAGTCTTGTTGCTCCTGCCACTGAAGAAGAACAAGCTCCAGCTCGAGTGGCAGGGACCATTCAAGGTGATCCATCGAATCGGGAACTGCGACTATCGAATCAAAGTGCGAGGCAAGGAGAAGCTTTATCACGCAAACCTGCTGAAGCAGTACTTCAGGAGGGAGCAGGTCAATGCGGGATCTACACCCATGGTTGTGGAAGAGGATGTGGAGGAGCCTTCTGTGGAGAGAACTGACATCCCAGTGGTGCCCATCAAGTCAGAGGAAACGTGGAGAGATGTATCTGTGGCAGAAGATCTTTCTCCTCGCCAACAAGAAGAAGCTAGGGCGCTTTGTCAAGAGTTCTCCGACATCCTTTCTGACAAGCCTCTGAGGTGTACTGTGGGAGGCTGCAGTCTCACCCTCTCTGAAGAAAAGCCGGTACGGGTGAAACAGTACCCCCTGCCCCACTCCCAGACCGACGTGATCGAAGAGGAAGTACGGGCTATGTTGGACATGAAAGTTATAGAAAGAGCCCACTCCCCTTACTCAGCTCCAATTCTTTTGGTCAAGAAACGAGACGGGAAGATGAGATTCTGTATTGACTTTCGACGACTCAACAAGATTCTGCTGTTCGACGGCGAACCTATGCCAGATGTCGAAACCATGTTTGCCAAACTGCACGGAGCCCATTACTTCACCAAGCTCGACCTAGCTAAGGGCTATTGGCAAATCTCCATGGACCCTTCTGACAAACACAAGACCGCCTTCACGACTCCTCAGGGGCAGTTCCAGTTCACAGTCATGCCCTTCGGACTGAAAACTGCCGGAGCCGTGTTCAGCAGGATCATGAGGGAGGTGTTGGGACCATTAGAGCTAGAGGAAGCACAGAACTTCATGGACGATCTCATCGTGGCTACCAGAGACTGGAAGAGGCATGTGCAAGTCCTTCGACGTATCTTTCAACGGCTACGCGAAGTTCAACTAGCGGCCCGACCCAGTAAGTGTGAGATCGGCAAGAGTGAGGTGTCGTTCCTCGGACACTTTATCAAACAGGGACAAATCCTGCCAGAGGAAGAGAAGGTACGGAAGGTGGCACAAGCCAGGCCTCCTGAGACCAAGAAAGAGTTGCGAGCGTTCCTCGGCTTGGCAGGATATTATCGGAAATTCATTCCCCACTTCGCAGAGATAGCCCTGCCATTGACCAACCAAACTAAAGGAGGGAAGGTTGGACGTATCACGTGGGACGAGGAGTGCCAAAAGGCATTTGACACCCTCAAGACCAAACTAACGAGTGTTCCGGTCCTGCTGCTACCTGACCCCAGCAAACCGTTTGTGTTGCGAACGGACGCCTCCGCCTCGGGATTGGGTGCCAGCCTGATGCAGGACCAAGGACAGGGTCTACAACCTGTGGCCTATGGAAGCAAGAAACTGAGCGAAGCCGAAACTCGATACCATACTATCGAGCAAGAGTGTTTGGCTGTGGTCTGGGGCCTCAGGAAGTTTTACCCCTACCTCTACGGGCGAGAGTTTGTGCTGCAGTGCGACCACCACCCTCTGCAGTACATCGACAGGATACGCCCTGTCAGTCGGCGACTCATGGGGTGGGCGATGGAACTCCAGAGTACCCCTTTCTTTTTCCAACACATTCCTGGGAACCAGAACCTTGAGGCTGATTACCTCAGCCGACTGAGCGGACAGCTTGATGAGCCCAAACCTTCAGAGGACAACTTGGCGACGTCCCAGGCTGCGACACGATGAGTGTTTTCACCCAGTACGTGCTTTTCCGGAAGGGGGGTGTGTCACGAGTTTGTGACATTGTTCTTCTGAACAGACAGAGAAAGGCACAGTCTACCACTCGATCGCAAAGGACCCCGAGATCTTTCCTTTTTCTTTGAACCTAATCGTGACAACCTACTTGTGAAATCCGTGCAACCCGTGTTAGCTCTGACCTCTCGCGAGACTCCACATTCAACTGGCGACTTCATGAGTTTTATACCGGTCAAACGTCACTCGATATTTTTCCTTCAGTTAAGCAACATCGCTTCATCGCTTCATCCTTTCTCCTTTTCATCGTTCTGTCCACCTACGGCCGCCCAGTGCTGAGGTGTGGTGAGGGCCACGTCCCTGAAGGATCCTGTTATCAATTGTTTATCCTGCACGAGTCCTAGACGTGAGGATAGCGAAGCTGTTGAGCTTCGGCTGAAATCATCTCTTCTCTTCATCCTCATCGCCATCTTCACCCCCTTTTTATTTGGTTTCTCATCGTTTTCCCTTCCCCGTCATCGTCCCTGGCGTTCACTGGAGTCCTGGAAGAAAGCTGTGGCCGGTCCGGAACCCCTTCCACCTGCTCGCGCTTACCCCGAGCCCTTGGCGAGACCAGAGCTGCGACTGTCTTGTGGGGAGGATTCTTCTTCTTCATTCCGCCACTTGGAAGTTTGGTCAGTAGCTGCATAAAATTAGTATTAATCCCGTTAAAACTCGTACAACAACGCGCGCGTAACAATGTAGAATAGCTAGTTATAGGTTTGCTAACATGTATATTTGTGTGCGTTTTCTTTGGTTCATTTTTCTTATTATTTTCTTGATTTTTGCATAAGGGGCTAAGGAACTGACTGGCTGGGTCATGACTTGTCAGTTGGATAGGTTTTTGCCGGTTGTAGAATTTGGTACTTGAACTCGGCACATATTTTTGAATCAATGTTTTGGCTCGCCATTGTGTGTTTAGGCCGTGCAAATCGTTTTTCGGTGCAAAGCGTAAACGTATTTGAGTTCACAGAGATTCAGAATCCTAAATGCGTGCACGCGCGCGCATTATTCCTTGTTGCGGTATATGTTTAGCCTCGCGGCCTATGTTTAGCCTCGCGGCCTATGTTTAGCCTTGCGGTATATGTTTAGCCTCGCGACCTATGTTTAGCCTCGCGGTCATCGTCCTAGCTTAATTAGGTATTAAGAGACTCTGCGGAGAGCTGGATAACAGAGGGTTATTCCAGTCGCGCTTCTAGCTATGCTGATAGGAGCTTTGTAAAGCGTTCATCCCCGTTTCTGTTTTTATTTTTGAGAGAAAGTGTAATTAGTGTTTTCAAGGCTTTTTGACCTTTTGAAGTACATTGTGAATGCCATTTTGGGGAAATACATTCTTTGCCTGTAGTTCGTCCGCCTTCTGGAAGAAATGATAATGAAGGGACATATTTTTGGTGGTGAAGTTCTATGTGATATTTTCAGAAGAATTTAAGTGTCCATTCTTGTACCTGAAAAGCTGTGAAATTTTCAGAAGAATGTAATTGTTAATTTTTGTATTTGAAAGGCTAGAATTTTCTAAATGTATGAAAGCCTTGTTGTTCCAGAAAAAGTGAAACCTTTTAGTTAATCCTTTTGATGAAATATTACCCCTAGACTGAGTCGTGTGAAAAGGATTGTAAAGAAAGTGTTTTTCAGCGTTTTGGGGTTCTTGGAGAGAACCAAGTTTAAAGAGGGTGGGTTTTTACATCCCTGAAGAGGACTGTTGGGGAATTAGTTTTTGGGTAAACACAAAACTGTTGTTACTCTGGGAGTTCAAAACTAGGTTTTTGTTTTGGTTTTTCATACAGTCCTGATCCTGATCCTGAGCCTGAGCCTGAGCCTGAGCCTGAGCCTGAGTGCCTGAACCTGACCTGACCTGTTGCTGCCTGGTTGACCGCCCGGTCAACCGCTCTTTTCTCCGTTTCCGGCTGTGGGAGGCCGCCCGCCTTTCTGTCTGGCCCCGTGTTAGGCCCGATCTGTGGGCCTGTCTGTGCGTTCGGGCCAGGCTTCGACGTTCCTGTTGAGGAGTCTGTGGGCGACCTCTGCCGTCTCTCTTCTTTTGTTTCTGCTGCTGTAGCCTGCCCCAGGAGGGGGAGCAGTTTTTCTACTGACTTTTGTTTCCCCCTTTTGTCTTCTTCTTCGGACGCTCTGCTGTTTTTGTTGGACTTCTTTTCTTCGTCTGCCCTTTCGTCGTTTTTCCCTTCAATTTTGTGTTTCTGCTTACAAACTCTCTTTTAGTTATTCAGTTAAGTTGCCGGCTTTAGTCTATTCTTTGGACAAACTTTTGAATGCCATGTAAATTGTGTAGATAATTTGTTGAACATTGAGTGTATTGAATTGTGTAAGTGTGTGTGTGTGCTTGCTTATAATAAATAGTCTTGTTTTGTATTGTACTTCTGGTGTGCGCGTGTGCTTTCTCCTGCGAGTTTGTCTGCCTGGGCGTGCGAGACTCTCCTCGGGGTTCGCGATTTCCCTCTCCCGATCTCTGATCAGGATCGAGCGGGGGATTTCGTGACAACCGCATGAATGAAAACGAGTCACTACCCCTCTCTTCGTCTTCTTTGTCATGCTTTTTTTAAAATCTGCTAATAATAAAAATGTTACTTTGGAATTATAAAATTATGCTAGCTTTTATTATTATAAACAATACCGCAAATTTTCAAAACTGTGCGGTTGAGCATTATTTTTTAAAATATATTGTTATGTAATGATGCAAACCCGCCTAGTATGGAACGCTTGTGTACTAATCGCTTCTCGGCCTTTTGGCTAAGACAGTGATTCAGGAACATAAATTTTTCTTTATACCATGGTTGGTTTGTTCAGCCCGTCGTACATGGCGAAAGCCGATATGCGACGTTAAACTGAACTTCCATCCATAGTATAGAGAGATTATAATCTTGTGGTGGTACCATAGCCAATGAGGTTTAACCGAGGCGTGGTTACTGTTACACATATCTGTATTATTAAAACAATCCGGACTTTACTGGTTTAGCACTGCCTCCGGGTATTGCCTCCAGTATTGTTCCCACCATCTTTGTATTTACAAATGCCCCACATGGCCGTAAAACCCTATTTTCACAATAGTATAGAGAGAGTTAATAAAATAGTGCTTTAACCCTTTCACCGCCAGCCATATTTCAGCCAACAATCTCCATTATTACCTGGGTAGAGAACAAAATCCATCTGCCGTATTGGGGATTCTTCTGTAGCATTCATAAAATAAGGTCTGTCCTTACTTCCCAAAACTACGACAACAGGGTCTTTGGATAATAGAACCCAATTTGATGCCTTTTAATGACATAGGTGTTGAATCACTCTGATGCTAAAATGCGACTTTGGCGGTGAAAGGGTTAACAATGGAAGAATAAGAACAGACATCTCCACGTATATCAAATTATTAATGACAGAATAAAGCGATTTGCGAATTTAATTTTATTACATGAGAACAATACTCCAGGGCTCCATTGTTGTTGGTCATTGCATGGAGGCGGATGTAGCCTACTCTGCACCTTGTTTGAAAGTGATTGGTTATCCCGGCATCATTAACTAGGCCTGAGAGATACAGACACGTGCAGTGTTTGTCGAACATTGTGAACATTGCTACCTACAGAATATGCATTGGATTGGATGCCGATTGGCAGTGTGTGTCAGCAAGCCGTCCCATCAGAAGTCTATTGCAGTGTCAACTGTGGGGAGGCAGTGAGGAGACTCAGCACCCACAGCATTTTGAAGTGTAGAGAACAGGAGAAAGGGGATTCTGGCTCAAGAGGAAAATCTCCTACTTTTAGATACAAAAACGCTACTTTAAGGGGTAAAAAAAGCAAGAAATTCGTCACCCTTTATTCTGTCAAATCGGAAGAAAAAACACTGCTTTTAGGTAAAACAAAATTAATTATTTTTAATTAAACAAAATAATTTGAGTTAGAAAAAGGAACTCAACATGACAATGGCACTTGATGAAATAATTGAGTACTTAGACAAAGTTTTTAAAGAAACGGATTTAGAAGTTATTGATCCAAAAAATGTACTAGAAAGTGTAAAACATGCTATTTCGCAAATACCTGAAAAACTAGCTATAGAACCACCAGTTAAAGTAATGTTAGCAGTGTACGTAGATTATGAAACAGTCCAAGGTGAGCAGCTTCAAGTATGGGTCTCTACTAAACAACAAGTAGTTCTTTCTTATAATGATTTTACAGAAACCTGGGCAGACAATTTAATCACCCAGTTCATTAATGCATCAGAAGAGGCAAAACTAAGAGGATCTGGTTGGTCAGAAGGAGGAATATTAGAAATTAAAATGAAGGAGAATAAATATGCTCCAATCGTAGGAAACTCCTTTATTCCTTTACCTAAAGAACTTGTTTTAAAGCGTGCAGTATTAAACATTAAAAATACTGATGATAAATGTTTTATGTGGTGCGTTTTAGCTAAACTTCATTATGTGAAAAAGAACGCAGAAAGAGTAATTAACTATCAACCTTACATAAATGAATTAAACTTTAATGGAATCGACTTCCCTGTAAGCCTAAGCGAAGTTGATCAATTTGAAGAACAGAATAAACCAATTTCTGTTAACGTCTACACATGGACAATAGAAGAAAACCTTAAACCAATCCGAGTATCAAAGAACTCTCCCATGATTGGTGATCCAGACGAAAAACATATTGATCTACTCTTAGTAACAGATGGAACAAAAACGCACTACACTTTAATCCGAACAATGAGCAGACTTATATTCTTTACTACAAATCACAAAGAAAAACAGGACTTCTGTCGAAGATGTTTTCAGAGAATTCCTAGTATTTATGCTGCAGTTGAACACAGAAAACATTGTAATTCAACTGTTGACTGTGAAACTAAACTTATTACTCCGAAAGAAGGAAGTAAGGTGTTCTTTAAAAACTGGAAGAAACTGCAATTAAGTCCTTATGTTGTTTATGCTGATTTCGAGTCAATCATTGTACCCTATCAAGGACCAGCCCCAAAAAATCTTCCTAAAACTGTTTTATTGAATAATCATCAAATCTGTTCATACGCATTTATTGTTGTTAGATCAGATGGGATACATTTTAAACCTGAACTTTATAGAGGACCCGATGCTGCAAAAATCTTTTTAATGAGAATGATGAAACTACGAAATGAACTATCTAACCAACTAAATTTATTAGATTTAATCATGACGCCTGAAGATTTAATTCAATTCGAATCAGCTACTGAATGTTGGATTTGCAGAAAAGGGTTTGTGGAAGAGGAATCCCCTGACTGTCCAGACAACCATAAAGTACGAGACCATGATCACATTAGTGGAAAATTCAGAGGAGCAGCACACAACTCCTGTAATCTCCAGTTAAAGTTTGATCCAAAGACTTGGAAACTGCCTATATTCTTTCACAATCTACGTGGATATGACTCCCATTTAATTCTACAAGCAGTTACTGATGAATTTAGAACCGTCAGTTGTATAGCTCAGTCTTCAGAAAAGTACATGACATTTACATTAGGTCAATTATCTTTTTATGATTCACTACAACATATGATGGGCTCGTTAGAGTCTTTAGGTCAGTCACTATCCAAATGCCCTATAACAGAAAAATACTTTGATCCAACACTTGTTCGAAAAGGAGTATACCCTTATGAGTACATGAGTAGTTGGGAGCGGTTCGATGAAGTTGAATTACCTCCCAAAGGTGCATTCTACTCTAGTTTAAAAGGAAAAGATATAAGCGACTCTGACTACAACCATGCTCAGTCAGCGTGGGTCGAGTTAAAATGCCAGACCATGGGAGACTACCACGACGCCTACTTGATGGCTGACGTTTGTTTGCTTGCAGATGTATTCGAGAACTACAGAAAAACGTGTATGAAACATTACAGTCTAGACCCTGCTAATTATATCACTGCTCCTGGTATGAGTTGGGATGCTTTCTTAAGATTTACCAAAATACAGATTGACTTACTCTCCGATCTACCAACTCTTCAGATGATTGAAGACGGACTACGCGGAGGAATCTCTATGGCTTCACACGGTTACTGCAAGGCCAACAACAAATACTTAGACGACTACGATCCTACTAAACCATCAAATTATATCATGTATTTAGATGCAAACAATCTCTATGGTTGGGCGATGTGCCAGTCACTTCCATTACGTAACTTTAAAATGTTTACAGCTCCTTTTAATTTTAATATCACGGAGTTTTTGCAATGGCTTTTGAAATTATCAGATTCTTACGAAACAGGATTTATTCTAGAAGTCGACTTAGACTATCCGGATGAACTCCATGACCTGCACAATGACTACCCGTTAGCAGCTGAAAGACTTCAAGTGGGGAATGACCTCCCTAAACTTATTCCTAATCTGCAGAACAAAAAAAAATACGTCTGTCATTATAGATTACTACAATTTTATTTACGTCACGGATTAAGACTAACAGCAGTTCATAGAATCATTTCGTTTACTCAGAGGAAGTTCATGGAACCGTATATAATGAAGAACACTAATCTCAGAACTCAAGCTACCGACGCCTCAGAAAAAGACTTCTTTAAACTAATGAACAACAGTTGTTTTGGAAAGACAATGGAAAACCCGCACAAACGCAAAGACGTCAGATTAGTTACCCAAGAAAACAAAGCAATCAAATTAACTTCAAAACCTAATTATCAAGACTTTAAAAAATTCCATGACAACCTTTACGGTATAATGATGAAAAAAATTAAAGTAAAACTAGATAAACCAGTCTTCATTGGGTTTGCTGTTCTTGAACTGTCTAAACTATTGATGCTGGAATTTTTATACGACTACTTTAAACCACTCTACCCAGACTCTAGAGTACTCTACACAGACACGGACTCGTTTATTCTAGACATTCCGACTGAAGACTTTTACAAAGATTTAGAGACAGATTCAGCAAAAGGTGTTGACTCCTGGTATGACACCTCTGACTACCCAAGTAAATCTCCATTGCATTCATCCGTAAATAAAAAGGTAATCGGTAAGATGAAGGATGAACTGAATGGAACTATAATCAAAGAGTACGTTGGACTGAGAGCAAAGATGTATTCAATTGCCAGCCAAACTAGTGTTATTAAAAAAGCAAAAGGAATTTCTAGACCTGTTGTTCAAATGGTCATGACACACGATAACTATAAAGAAGCACTTGTTTGACTCCAAGACGTTTTATCATGACAACGTAAAAATACAATCTAAGTTACACGAAATAAACACAACAGTTGTAAATAAAAAATCACTCGACTCAAACAATACAAAGCGTGTGTTTAAATCACCTGAGTTTTCGTATTCAATTGGTCACTGGAGAACTAAGTGTCATAGTCAGTAGACTTTCTAAACTTGTAATCATATTGAATTGAATAAGCACCCTTTGGAGTTCTTATTGTTATTTCCCTAGAACAGATTTTAATGTGTCGTTTATTTTTTTTTCACATTCTTTTTTTTATCGCTTCTATGTCTTGCGGTTGTGAAAAACTTGCTCTTGATTTTTTATGAAGTTCAAACTTTTGCATTTTGTAGTCGTTGTAGTCTGCTTGCAATCTATTGAACTCCTCATCCGAAATTTGAGAGTCTTGCAAAGCTTTACTGATAATCAATCGAAATGAACTAAGTTTTGCCATTATTAATTGAACCATGGCTGTATGCTTTTGAAGTTTTATTTTTATTTTTTTGTTGAAAGCAGACGTACTGATTGAAAACAACCCGAGCGTCAATGACACACAACCTAGAGGCAAAGCTATGGGCGAACCAACACCTGTCGCTAACAACCCTACAGAGCTTCCTGCTGTTAAAGTACCTAGAGTTCCAAATCCAGTATTTAAGTATGTTATTGAATTAAACAAACAAGAGTACCTTCGTTTGGTTCTGTTATAGTTAGTGAGGTCTTTTTCCAATTCTCTTTGTATTTCTGTAATGGTAGACAATCTGAACTTTCTGATTTCAGGATCATCACCACCATCAGTCTTTTCTTTGTCAGTATTTTCTTTCGGTATTTTTGGATATACTTTAACGGACATCTTTTTATATTTAAAAAAAAAATTTGCTATCATTTAATTTGCACTTGTTATCATTTTAAGAAGATCATCAGACAAAATGCTTTCAGTGTAATAAAACCCAATGAGATCTAAATTAGTAACATTAATGAACGTTAATTCTTTGAGATTGTTTGGATCAACACTCAATATAACTTTATCGCTGGTCGACACTGCCTTAATTTCTTCACCGCGGTTTTGAATAACGATAGTACATCTCACTGATTCAACATCCAAGTTTTGCCAAGAAATAAGAATCCCTTTCATTAGGTTGTCGCTAACACCAACAGGTAGGGAATCAGGGTTGTCTGCTCTAACAGAAAGTTCAAATATCATAGTAAATTCGTCTGCTAAAACCATTTTAGGAATGAACTCTAATTGCGTGGATGAATCTTTTGTCACTGTCTTTTTTCTGTGCAGCATGTACTGTCTTTCTTTTTATAAGGTTTGATTGCTATTTCTCTTCTGCTGTTGTTTTGTGGAATCAGACTGACATGTAACGGTCCTGAGTTAAATGATTTGCGAAAGTGTTTGTCATTATCAAAGAATGTAAACGGGCTTAAAAATTCAAACTTAATTTCCCAATCAACGAATGGAATTAAATGCCATTTGTTATCCCTTTTCTTAACAACTTTATATTCAAACTGGCCAACATTGTCAGCTACTACATTACGCAGTTGCTCTAGTTTAGGAACCTTTTTATCACTTACTTCTGCACGTTTATAATAGCCGTTGTTTGTGTACTCAAAACCATACAGCGCTCCTATCTCTCCATTTAAATCAAAGTCTTCTGTGTCTGCTAGGTCCTTCAATTCTAAAGTTGCGCATCTAACAGGGTCAAGCATAACCGGTTGATCTGGTCCACGCGACATACTACTAAATTATTTTATTTCTAACAAAACATTAAGGCTGTCGCACTGAACTTCTTTTCCTTTTTTGTCAGTTATTCTTATCTTTAGTGAATGGTGAACCCCACAAATTAATTCTTTAAACTGTAAGTTGGTGAACGTTAATAATTTCGTAATCACAGTATGCCGCTTTTGCTGTTGGAAGAACTCTTAACACAGTAGACGGCTGGTTATCAAATAAGTTGTTATCCGTACTCAGGATATCTAAATGAAAATATAATAAAGAATGAACAGCAAGATTCAGAGAGTTTTCTCCTTTAAAAGAGGTTTTATTTTCTGTGACCGAAAAGCTGTGTATATCTCGGCCATCGGTTCTAAACCCTAACATTTTTGCTAGTTCTGGTGCAAAGTAGTAACCTACTCTCTCTTGCTCTTTGAAGATTAACGTTACTTTTAAATTTCCCTCATTAAGTTTTAAAGTAATGTCATAATCACTTAAAATCTCTTTTAATGAACAAAAACCGTAATAACCGTCTGGTATAGTTAGTTCGCTTATCGGTTGTCCTCTATCATCAATTTTTCTTATCCAATTGTTCTTTAAGGATTCGCTTATGTTAATCCATTTAACTTTGTAATAAATTTCATGGAGCGCTACTTTTAGAGAACCATGATTTTCAATAGGACGTTGTAAAAGTATTGGCTCGTCTTGATCAGTTATATAAATAAACATTTTTATTACGGATATATAAATGAATGCTTTTAAATATAACAAAGACGCTAAATATGCAGTTGGATCATATAATAAATAATAATAACTATACATTTATATAGCGCTTTACCTCAGATGAGCAGTGGCGAGTTACAATCAATTATTCATCAACAAGGTCAAGATTCCAGAGTGACACCAACCACCAACAGCGCATATGCAAAGCAACTCTCTCTCTCTCTCTCTCGCAAACACACGCACGCACATCCACGCACAGCACACATCAAACACCACACGCAACTTTGCTGTGCACACGCCACGCACACAACAGGGTGTGGTGTTTCTTTCACACACTTACATCACACGCACACACACACACACACAGTTTATACACACAATTATTTCGCCATACATTCATACCCCATTCGGTAAGCCACAGCAACTGAGCCGCATGGACTGACCAACATTTACCAACACACATACAACAAACACCCTCACACATGAAGGTACGCACGGACAGACACAGTTTAACATTACACACACAATACAGACTTTACACACAAAGTTAGATCGTAATACACAAGCACACATTCATGCTACACTTTATTACACACACACACTCACACACAGAAACACATACACTATGATTGGACACACACACACGCACACACGCAACACACACGCACCACAAAACACAGCACAAACCTCTTAAATCAATCTTCCCTCACGTGCACACAAAACATAAAAACTGATCAAATATTTAGGGTGCAGCAGGAAAAAGATGGGTTTTAAGAGAGGTTTTGAATGAGGAGACTAAGTAAGGCGGGAGATAGAACGAGTAGAATTATTCTATTCGTACTTACGTGTGGTGTTTGCTGGGATCTCAAGCGCAAGTTTGAAATCAGCAGATTTGAGACGGATGGAGGGAATGGAAAGGAGACGAGTATCAGAAGACGAACGTAGTTGGCAGCTGGGACATAGAGATGAAGAAGATCAGAGAGATAGGTATCAAGCTTGATCATTCAGTGACTTGAAGGCAAGGAGGAGAATTTGTAGTCAATACGTGATTGAACTGGGAGCCAATGTATCTAACGAAGAACCGGAGTGATGTGATCGTACCTAGGGGAGCGAGAAATGAGACGAGCAGCATTATTCTGGACCCGTTGGAGCTTAGAGATGAGAGTTGATGGACAGCCAGCAAGAAGTGAGTTAAAGTAGTCAAGGCGAGACAGGACAAAAGCACATACTAGAGTCTTCAGGGCATCCTGAGAGAGGAAAAAATGGATATTAATTCTTCGAAGTTCTAGATAACAAGCCTTGCAGTCATGCTGGAAAAGAAAGGGTTTGGTCCAAAGTAACACCTAGATTGCGACAGCATCTCAGTTATTTTTCTAACTGCAGCTGGTCTAGTTTATTTTTATTTTACTAAGTGCCATCAATGTTGTAAACAACCATGTTTTACTAGCAGAGATGCACAAGTGTAGAAGAAGAAATCACTTGATCTAATTGACTCAGGTGGGCAGAAATGTACAGTTGATTGTCATCAAAAAAGCTATGATGTAGAATAGAATGCTGGTTGAGATGGCGGAGAGAGGTTTCCTATATAAAGAACAAAAAGGATAGGGCCTAATGTTCCAGTTGGGGCACACCGAACTGAAGAGTTTTTGGAAGAGATGGAGAACCATTGACTGGAACTTTCTGGTGGAGAGAGGTAATTGACCAAGAAAACCAGGAAAGAACAGCCCCAGAAGACTAAAGGAGGTGTGATTGCAAATGAGGATGGAGTGGTCGATAGTGTCAAACGTTGACAGAAAGCTCTCTAGAGATAAGAGAAACCTTGTTTTCATCCAAGGCAGTGAGCAGGTCGTTAGTTATCTTTGTGAGGGCTGTTTCAGTACTGTGACCTGCTCGATAAGCAAATTTGTTTGGATAGAAAGAAGATTGTTTACCTGAAGATGGTCAGACAGCTGTTTAAGAACCACCTTTTCCGTCTTACAAAGGAATCTCTCATTAGAGAAGAGGCCGATAGTCTTTGCATGATTTTCAGTCTTTCAGGCTTCTTTGGAGAGGTTTGATCAACCTGCAGATTTGAAATGAGTTGGAAAGCGGCCAGAACATAGAGATTCATTGATTCGGATGTAAAGTAAGATTAGGAGATCAACAAGACACTGGGAGATTGTAGAGATGAAGGTAGAGCTTCCATTAGTTCTCTCACAGGTTTTAGTCTGAGTTCGGGTCAAAATGGAGTTTCTTCACCTCATCAGTGTTAACAGAAGGAACTCAGACCACATACTGCCAGAAAAGCAGAGGGATCAGGGACAGAGTCAGAGTTTTTGATGGAGCAGATTGAGAATCAAGATTGTCTTCTTTGTCAGTGGCTTTCTTGCTGTGGAAGAAAGATTGTAAACTTTGAGGGACAGACATCTGGGATAGATTTAGAGGTGTGGATTTTGGTTTACCAAGGAATTTGCACTTGGCTATCATTTTACAAGATGAGACAAAATGTTTCAGGGTAATAAAACCCAATGGATACAAGTAACATTTGTAGTTGTTCTTTGAGATTGTTTTCAAACAATATAACTTTAAGCTGGTCGACACTGCAAATTTCTTCAAACGCGGTGGCCTTATCTATAATGTCACTGACACAATCAAGTTCATGGCTCAAAAAATAAGTTTGTGAATTTCAAGTCCAGTCTTAACCCTGGCACTCTGCACGGCGGCGAATCTTGTTTACCTGAGTCACAGAAGGTTCAACATAAGCATACCAAATTGATGGAGGCTAAAGGAGATTTTGCGAATATGACAGGGGCGTGGAGGTCATAGACTGGTCAGGAGGTCTTGGAGCTGGTCGGCAGAATGTACTGAGTCAAGTCTGGCCCTAAGGTCAGACATGAAGGCAGTGATTCTGGAGTTGATCTTCCTGGTCTCAGCATACACATGTAACGGGAGGCAGGAAAGAACACAGAGATGGTCAGAGTTAAATGACATCTTCGTCATCACGCGAAAGTGTTTGTCATTATCAAAGAATGTAAACGGGCTTAAAAATTCAGACTTTATTTCCCAATCAGGGAAGTGGGAATTCAAATGAATTTGTTATCCCTTTGATGATTAACACCTTTGATATTTGCAATGCTCCAGCATTGTCAGAAACTACATCGACGAAGAGGGAGTTTAGAAAGTTTTTTATCACTTGTTGGGAGGGGGGCGTTAGCCGCAGAAAAGTGTAGGCAAACCTGACAGAGAGTAACTAGAGCTCCATTTCAAATCAGGAGTGTGGAATGTCCGCTAGGTCCTTAGATTCTAGAGTGGCTCACAGATTTTCAAGCATAACCGGTTGATCTGGCGCCGCGTGACATTGTTTTATACTAAATTATTTTATTTCTAACAAAGCATTAAGGCTGTCGCACTGAACTTCTTTTCCTTTTTCGTCAGTTATTCTTATTTTTAGTGAATGGTGAATCCCACAAATTAATTCTTTAAACTGTAAGTTTGGTGAACGTAATAATTTCGTAATCACAGTATGCCGCTTTTGCTGTTGGAAGAACTCTTAACACAGTAGACGGTTGGTTATCAAATAAGTTGTCATCTGTACTCAGGATATCTAAATGAAAGTATAATAAAGAATGTATTCCGAGATTAAGTGATTTTCTGCAGCCGTAAATGAATTACTTTCCAATGCATTATCAGTGATATGGAACCTGTCTAATCTAAAACCTAATAGTTTAGCCAATTCATTAGCAAATTCAAATACTACTCCTTTTTGGGAAACGTCATCTTCACTTTCAAATTTCCCTCATTAAGTTTTAAAGTAATGTCATAATCGCTTAAAATTTCTTTTAATGAACAAAAACCGTAATAACCGTCTGGTATAGTTAGTTCAACCCTTTCTTGTCGTTGTTTAAATTTTTCTTATCCAATTGTTCTTTAAGGATTCGCTTATGTTAATCCATTTAACTTTGTAATAAATTTCATGGAGCGCTACTTTTAGAGAACCATGATTTTCAATAGGGCGTTGTAAAAGTATTGGCTCGTCTTGATCAGTTATATAAATAAACATTTTTATTGCGAATATATAAATGAATGCTTTTAAATATAACAAGACGCGAAATATGCAGTTGGATCATATAACCCTAAAACTATAGCTGTTGATTCAATAGTTGTTGCAGTGGGAGTTGATTCTTTTGAAGTTAAGGTCAGTAATCCATTAAACCATTATTTAAATCCTAGTGTCAAACATGATAACATCGCAAAGGCATGGTTTAGTCATCCAATGCAGTTTTATCAAAACCAGTTAAACTTTGCTGTGTTTTGCGCAACAACAGGGTGTGGTGTTTCTTTCACTGATCACTTAAATCATCCTGATCTCATGGTAAAAGCAGTTTATAGATTTCATTTCTATTATACTTTCAAGCGTATTTTGTCTGAACTGCATGCTCCATTACCGAATGATTCCACTTTTAATCCGTTCAACAACAGAATTGACATGAAGGCCTTTGAACGGATTTGTAATGAGTTTAACATTAACTTGAATACAGACTTTAGACAAAAGTTAGATCGTAATCATGGTTTGGGTACACTTTATTATTGGGGCGTGCACAGAAAGTATAACTATGATTGGAATCCTCCTTACACGTCTTTTTCTTCAGGTACGACCGTTCATCTAGGATCTATTCAACAAAAACATAAAAACGCTTGGTCTACATTTATTCTTGATACTTCTGAAGGACTGACAAAGGCGGGAATAGAACGAGTAAATGATTCTATTCGTACTTACGTGTGGTGTTTGCTGGGATCTCAAGCGCAAGTTAAATCTGAGATAATGGATCCTTCTACTGGGTTTGATGCACAAAAACAGTATTTAGCTAATTTAGAAGATGCAATCAATTCTACAGTTGACCTCCCAGCAAGCATTAAAAGGTATCAAGACGTTTTAAGATTCGCAAGATCGAAAGTAGACTTTGCTGTTGGTAGTGGATTATACATGCTGCCCTCTGATCTCAGACTTCAAATAGGAACAATTGTAAACTATAACAACGAAATCCTTATAGCGAGAGATAATCAAGCAGTTGGTAAAAATTCAAAAATAAATTCTACATTGTCGATCATACAAAGAACACACCATCCAATCCCTGACAGTCAAAAAAAGAATATTAACTTAACGAATTCAACGAACTTAACTGGCAGCGCAGCCAATAACCATGAAAACGAAAAGACAGCATTAGTTATTTTTCTAACTGCAGCTGGTCTAGTTTATTTTTATTTTACTAGAGAGTAATCCTACAACTAAAACTATTAGCATCCATAAGTGTTCAGCCATAAAACCGACTACTTTGCTTGCAGTAGAAAAAAGCCAACTAACAATTCCACCTAATATACCGGGTAGTGCATCTAGAGCTTTTTCTCCTAATTTTTTTAATAGATTCGTTAAATGTTCCAGTTGTTTTTTAATCCAAGAGTCTTTTGACGGTGAAGGTGGAGAAGGTGGAGAAGGTAATTGACCACCACCACCACCACCTGTTCCTGTTAAAGCAAACACTAAAGTAGAGATTGCAAACCCTAAAGCTGTCATAACGCTCGCTATCGTGACTCCTTGCTCTCTAAATAAAGTTTTTATTCGTTCAGCTAACGTCGTGTTTTCGTATAACATTATTTGGATGGTTTCTTTTATTCTGTTGAATTGTGTGCGTAATTGTTCGCGGTTAGTTGACAGTACTTCTAGTCTTGCAGCTCTCTCGTGTTGAAGATCATCTAGTCTTTGCATGATTCTGTCTTTCACGTCTTGTCCTAGGTTGTTGTCGTCCGCTTCAACTAATTTCTGTTTTTCTCTGTCAATGTGAGCATCCAGTTCGCTTAACTTTGCTAGATTATTTGTTAACTCGCCCCTGGTAGATTGTAATGTTGAATTGAGCGCCATTAGTTCTCTCATAGGTAATGGTGAATCATGTAATGTTTTTAAATGGGTTTCTTCATCTTCTAAAGCTATAAAACTAGTTTCCATTTCTATTATCTGGTCCGCAGTTGCGCTTAAGTCTCTAAGAGGAATCGATTGAAGTTGGGAATCAGTAGGTAGTCTTTGTAGTGTGTTTTGAAGTGTGGAAACAGCTTGTGTGCTTAGGACTGGTTCTGGTTCGATATTAAATCGTCTTTGATCACTAACACTGAGCCTGCCACGAAGTGTACTCTTTTTTAAAAACTTTGAGGGGTTTGGTTTAGTTGTAAGTTTGGCTAGTTTTCCATCTTTATCCTTCGCAAATAAATGACCGTCTTTATATTCAAAGTCATTAGGAATCTAAAAATTCGGGTGGTTCTTGTCCTATGGCGCATTTTCATAAAACGATCTTACTTTACCTTCCATTAGTTCATGTCTTAAAGTTGATTGATGACGAGACAATGAATAGCTTCACTCATGTCATCTCCAGGTTCAAAGACGTCATAATCGTGATCTGCTTCTATTCCTGCCATGTTTTTATTTATAATTATGTTTTTATTTTATTTCTAAAAAAAAAGAGATGTCACAATCATACGGAACAATTCTTGATCCATACAGACGGTTAAAAGAACCACTCGGTGTTAAAGGAACCAGGCAGAGTATCGTGATAAGTAATAATCCTTCAACTATCGATCAAAGACAAATATTATCAGTAAGATTTCCTAGTCTGGGATCTAATGAAGTAATTGTGCCAGGTACCGCACGTCTTGCTTTTAAAATAGAACTGGAGTCAGCGACGGATCCGAACAGAACTTTAGTTGCTAATCTTGGTAGAGCGATCGTTAGTAAGATTACTATTAAACTTGAAGGGAGAGAGGTAATGTCATTAGATAACGCAGATGTCTTTTTGAGTTATTGCGATTTATGGCTCACACAAAATGAAAGAAAAGATCGAACTTATCAAGGAATACAGGGAGATAATGGTATAAAACATAGAATTGATGCTGAAGACAAAAAAGATAGCAATCAAGATGCGTTGGTTGCACAAGTTTATGGTAATCGATTTTATATACCTCTTGACTTCGAGCTGTTAAACACGCACTCCCCGTATTATCAGGGTGCTTTACAAGATAGGCTTATGTATGAATTAACTTTTAATGATTACAGCCGTGTTATCAGATCAGCGACAGATCCTGATGCAAAATATAGTATTTCAGACATCACATTAGAGTTTGATGTTGTTCGTCATCCAGAATTAGCTCGGTTGATCTCCCAACAATACCAGACAAGATTAGCAATATACTACAACAGAATTTTAAATCATAGTAAAATACCTAAAAACAAATCAGACACAATTTGGAACATCGATTTGAATGTATCAGCAAGGTCATTGAAAGGGATTTTGTTGCTGTTTGAGGAGTCCAAAAAACCCTTTAACAGATTAAGCGAGAAGTTTCATAATCCTAAAATAACTAAACTAACATGTACGATTGAAGGACAACCGAATCAGTTGTTTGCAAGCGGTCTTTTACCTTATCAGCATTTTGATGAAATACGAAAGCTGTTGGGTGGAGGTGGTCGGCAAAGAGACCCGGCGGCTGATTTAATTTGCAAAGACCTCCATCTTCATGATGTCAGACTTGAAGATTATTTATATTCGAAGTATGCGTTGTGGCTAGATCTTAGAACAACAGAAGATAACAAACTACATGGCAGTGGAAGAACAGTTGGTGATGGGTCAGGAGGAATAAACATTCAAATCCACAAAGAAGCGGAAGAGAATAAGCAAATATATATTTATGTATATTTACTATGCGATGCTCAGCTGAACATTGAAGACAACAGATTAAAAGATATCGTGTATTAAAATAATGGATTTGAAGACTAATTTAAATTTCCTTACAAAAGAACCTCATTGTGGTTTATTTTGTGGAATGACAGGCTGCGGAAAAAGTGTGTTCGCTTTAGATTTAATACAAACGGTTTATCGTAATCACTTTGAACACATAGTAATTTTCTGTACGACTTTAGAATTCAACAAGTCTTATAAAGAAAGAAAGTTCATTTGGACAGATAACGAAATCTATTTAGTCAATCCAAGTAATAAACTAAGTGAATGTTTAGAGTATTTTTATAAACTGTTTAAAGGAACACCAACTTTGTTTATTATTGATGACTGTTCGGCTGAAAGAGACATTGTCAAAAAAAGAAATAGTTTAGCAAAACTAGCATTCAGTGGTCGGCATGCAGGAATTAGCGTATGGATTTTAACACAGAAGTATAATTCGGTTTTAAAAGACTTTAGAGAACAGTTAAAGACGGTTGTTTTGTTTTTTACTAAAGACAAAAACAGCTTTGAAGAATGTCTTGATGAAAATGATGTTGTCGAATCAAAAGAAGAAAAAAAAAAAATTAAACAAAAGCTAAGAAAAGAAAAATTCTGTAAACTAGTATTAAAAACAGATTTTCCTAGTCAGTACAAATGTTTGTGAAGGCAAAAAAAAAAAAAAGTGTTGTAAGGACTTTTTTTTTTTTGAATTGTTGTTAAAAGTCTAACAAATTTATCTTCGATTTTTTAGATTAATCAAATTATAGGAACTGTATCTGGTGGGATTATTTGTAGTTCTTCTTTAACAAATGCTCTTTTTGGAGCAGGTCGTGCCATATGGGTTGTCGTATCAGTTTCTCTTAAATAATACACGGGAGGATTCATTTCTATTATTCTTTTTATTTCGTACGGATCGATGCTCCAAATTGGGTCAGTTGCTCTTATGCGAGTGTCTCCTTCTGCTTCCCCTGGTGCATAAAGAAACCTAACTTTTACTCCAAATGGTATTAGTTGTTTTGTAATTGAATGTTGAATTGGCAAGTCTATCGAAGAGTCAATTGTTTTCTTCTGTATTGCTTTTACTGGTTTAAATCCAGTGACCTTAGATTCTTCGTTATTCATGACACGCAGAACGGAGGGTAGTCTTCTAACCCATTCAGTGTTTCTAGTTGAATCAAGGAGTTCTCTATGGTATTGATAAGAGAAAAGTCTTTCTGCCAATTGTTTGTTAAAGTTTTCAACTAAGGCCTGAGATCTATGGTTTCCAGGAATACCCCTTTTAATAACGACTTTGTGTTTTAACATTAACTGATTGAATTGTCCTTTAAATTCTTTTCCTTCATCAACTTGAATTAAACGAGGATAGGTTAATGGACCGCGTCTATAGATTTCTTGTAAAGCAACAGAGACTGAAGTAGCACTTT
The DNA here is from genome assembly GCA_017654935.2 of Phymorhynchus buccinoides. Classification (NCBI taxonomy): domain Eukaryota; kingdom Metazoa; phylum Mollusca; class Gastropoda; order Neogastropoda; family Raphitomidae; genus Phymorhynchus; species Phymorhynchus buccinoides. Next base: position 53,064,767 of record CM065689.1, on the reverse strand, counting down.
TATCAGTCAATGGTTCAGCATCTTTATATCTTGAAGAGATGTCAACAACTGTAAGCGCGTATTTAAATCTTTTTCTTCTGATTAAATCATGAGGGAGGTATAGAAGATCCATTTGATGAGTGTCATTAGGTGTTGAGTTGACAAAGTGCGGTCTTTTAATTCGTTTAGGCGCTGGTAAATAGATTTGCCAAATAGCTTGTTTAGATAGCCATTCTTTTGCTGTTTGTTCAGTGACTCCTGCAGCTTGATTTAATTTTTGAATAGCTGTTAAACCTTTCCAATAACCTTTCGGTGAATAATAAATTTTAGATAGTTTATCATTCATTTTAATACTACACGTTTTTCGCGATGAAATAAACAGCAGTCATACCAACTACAATAAAAGCTATTTCCTGGAGTTTTTGTTTTTCGGATGGTTGGTAGAAGTCACTTAGTTTTGGTGGTGGGAGCTGTTGGAGGTCTTCTCCTGTCACTAAATAATACTCTTTAATAGCGTCGGCAACATTCTTAAAAGTGTATGCTGCATGGTTTTGTAGTTTTAATTTGTTGTTAATAAAATCTAACTGAGCGAGTCTTTGCTTTTCATAGGCGTCTTGTGCTGCTGCTAATTGCTCCATTGCTCGATTATGTCTTTGTCTTTCCTTGTTTGTTTCTAGCTTACTAAACATGTAATTACTTCCTGAAAAAGCAAGTGCGTTTACTACAGCACCGCCAATCATCATTGCGAGTGAAGCCATTTTATTTTACATATTTATATTTTCTGGAATTATTCCTTGCTTAACTAGAAAGTCTTTTGTTGCGATTGAAGCAGTGATTATAGCGATTAGTTTACCGGAGTCCTCTAGGTCAAGTTTTCCAAGGTCAGCTGCTTTCATTTTCAATAGTTTCTTACCAACCATCGTGTACGCAACAGAAAGTCCACCAATCAGAGCAGATTGATATACAAGGTTAGCAACAGTTTTTTCAGCACTCATTTTTTGTTTTTAAAATAAAAATAATAAATCAACTAAAAATGAATTGTGACGAACTGTTGTTAAATGCGCAGGAAGCAGTAATTTCTGATGAAGTGTCGACAAGTGTTATGAATAAAAAGGAAAAGTTGTATTCTCTGGCTGCGTGTGGAAAAACAAAACAATACTTAGGAACAGAATTTAGTATAGAACAGATTCAACAAATGTCTTCTGCTGACATTGAAAAGTACTACAACAGATACGAAGCACAATTAGGATCTAAAATGGTTAAAAGTTTAGGTCAAACTGTAATAGGCTTGTACACTAAGTTAGTTAGTCAGTTTTTTCCACTCGATTCAAGCCAAGATTTAATGTACGATTTAAGTCAAGATCCTGTTTTAACTAAATCGTTAGAGTCTCTTAGTTGTGATCTTTATTATAGGTTTGGCGGGCTTTTATCACCAGTTGTTATGGGGTTAATTACTTTTAATCATATAGATTTTATGGCTATTAAAAATGAACGTGACAGAGAATCAAACGAATCAGACAGAACAGCAAACAAGCCCCAGTCCGACAGTGATCAAGGTAACGAAGAGTCCAGGACGAGTTGAAGCAGGTAAAAGGTTATCAGAGTGGAATCGACAACAAAAAATGAATAAACAAACAAAACAAAAACTGTTGTCTCAGAATGAAGATGAATCAACCATAAGCGCAATACCAGTTAAAAAAGAAGAAGACAAACAAAACAGTACGAATTACGATGTTGTATTGTTTACTGTTGGTGTGGTTGCTGGTGTTGGTTATTTGTCTTATAAATTATATAAAACACACATGCAACCAAAGCTAGAAAAACGAGTAGAAGTACAAACAATACAAACAGAAAAAGTAGCAGACAAACAAGAAAAACAAAAGCCTAAAAAGCTTAAAACCTGAGAGCGATCCATTTTTAATGCAATAAATTATTGTTTTAGAACTTAATAAAAACTTAACAATAACTTAAGTAAGTAACTCGATAAGAACTTAACAATAACTTAAGTAAGAACTTGATAAGAACAAGTTTTTGTGTTAGAACTTAATAAATACTTGATGTGACTTACCAAGAACTTATTAATAACTTGAAGTTGACTTAACAAGAACTTGTTTAAGAACTTATAAAAGAACTTAAAAAGAACTTAAATAAGATATTAAACAATAACTTGATAAATCATTTTGTTAACTTAATAAGGGGGGGGTTGTGTACGTACAGCCTATTTGCCTTTATTTTGAATAGGGCTATGGCTGTACGCTTATGAAGGGATTAATGTATGCATGCATTTTATTTTATTTTTTAGTCCAAGTAAATCACTAGTAATCAGCTATAAATAAACACACGTAAGGGTTGTGTTACCTAGCGCGTAATCTCAGGATTTTTAGTTGCCTCTACCTAAGATACTAAAAATAAAACTGCGCCTTGAAGAGCAGTGTTATTTTTAGTCAAAAACTGTGTCAAGTAGTCCTCGAGGACTACTTGTCCTAATTTCGAGGTCTGAAACTGTGTCAACCGGGTATGCGGACCCGTTTGCCCTAGCTAGGTGTTGATCTAAAACTGTGTCAAGTAGTCCTCGAGGACTACTTGTCCTAATTTTGCTCAGCTATCGCGATGTAGTAGGTGAATCAATGGTCTGCCTGCACACACGAGCAAGGCAAGTCGCGCGCTCTACACATGAAGTTAGATTTGTCACTAGTTGTTATTGAAGAATGAATAGTAAGATTTTCCACTAAGTTAGTTGCACTGGATTGAGAACTTTGACTTAATTTAAACAAATCAGATAATATTTGACTAGTAGATTCCATTGTTTTATCTAAGCTGTCTTTTATCACAACACAACGCACAGACTTGTTTACTCTTTGCCGTCTTTTGCTGGAATGGCAGCTAAAGTAAATTCATGAGGTAAACGTCAGCAATCACGTGATTCACAGAGCATTCTGATTGGTTTAAGTCAATCACCTGATGCACTTGTCGTCGCGCCACACAGAAAACATGCTATGTCACGTCTAAAGAAATGAATACTCAGTACAGGTGCAATTAGTAAGGCAACAAGATCTTTCGGTCTAAAGATCTTTCGGTCTCATTATTTCATTATCTGAAACCCTAACCTAGGCGGTAATTATTGTCCTGCCCTTTCCATGTTCAACGCTCCTGTCCGTTAATTATGCATACAAAATTACGCATATTATGTAGGTTGGTATCTCATAAAGTTGTATGCATTCAGGTCGCTACCTAATACAAACTGTATGCATCTAGGTAGCTATCTCATAGGAAGTCAATGCATTGTAGGTCATTCTTTGGCTAACATAATGAAACCAAAAGTTAAAAAAAGATTTTATGAGAATTTTTTTCTTTTCTTTTTTTCTTGGTTAAAAAATAGTATTGTTTTCCGAGGAAAATGGGAAGACGTTTTTTTTTTTTCGTTTTTTTTTTTTCCCCCCCTAAAAGTAGTGTTTTTTCTTCCGAAATGACAGAATAAGGGGGTGACGAATTTTTACTTTTTTCACCCCTTAAAGTAGCGTTTTTGTATCTAAAAGTAGAAGATTTTCCTCTTGAGCCAGAATCCCCTTTCTCCTGTTCTCTAGTGTGCTTCTGCTGGGAATTCTCCACCCCTGTCTGCCTCCCTGTCGGCACCTACCTCTCTCTCACTCCGCGTGTCTGTGTGCACAACCATTAATCCCTAAGTCGCGTTTGAATTTGTATTGTGCTTGAACGTGACAAGCGCGCGCGAATGTATGCATTCACGCGCGCGCGCGTGTATGTGTGTGTTTGAGAGAGAGAGAGAGAGAGAGAGAGAGAGAGAGAGAGAGAGAGAGAGAGAGAGAGTGTGTGTGTGTGTGTGTGTGTGTGTGTGTGTGTGTGTGTGTGATTATGTGTGTATGTGAAAGAGAGAGAGAGAGAGAGAGAGAGAGAGAGAGAGAGAGAGAGAGAGAGTGAGAGGGAGGGATAGGGAGAGTCTGTGTGTTTGCATGTGCACGCGCGTGTGCATGTGTGCGCCTATGTGCGCATGTGTGTTCTTCTGTACATATGCCACAAACGCACATGCAGTTACGTGCGCGCGTGCGAGTGTGCGTACGTGTTCTTGTGCACAGACGCCCCAAAAGCTAGCTTTTCTTGCGTTATCAGTTAATTACAAGCTGATGACCAGAGTACGTCTAAAGCCCCAAAGGCTTTCTCCTATTTTATGTGTTCCCCAATTAAGATAATGGAAAATTAAGTCCACGTGAGCATTTCGTCAAGTGTAGTGGTGGTGGGGGGAGGGGGGGGGGGGGGGGGGGGGGAGAAAAGTTGAAAACAAAGAGATAAAAATAATGGAAGGGCGGAAAGAGGAATAGACAGAGAAAAAGAGATGCAGAGATACAGAACATAAACAGACTTAGAAGGTGGTGAGAAATTAGGCGGATAAGAGAGAGAGAGAGAGAGAGAGAGAGAGAGAGAGAGAGAGAGAGAGAGAGAGAGAGAGAGAGAGAGAGAGAGAGAGAGCGAGAGAGAGAGAGGGGGGGGGGGGGGGGGTCGGCAGGCAGACAGATAAACAGACAGACAGAGAAAGACAGACAGACATAATGTGAGATAAACTCTACTGAGAGACAGAATCAGAGACAGACAGACTGCTGGTAAGAGAGAAAGATATATTGGCACTCTGACAGACAACACAGAGGCACTGGACACTGGACACTGGAAAACTTTATTCAACAAGGATACAGATTCATTTTTAGGCGATGGCTATTGATACAATATGTCCTTGAATTTTAAAAAAAATGAACCCCAAAAATAAAATAAAATAAAATTGACTATTAAATAGTTAAAGTACTTGAGTTTGTTTCTTAGGTTCACAAAACATACATTGGATACAAAAAAAGTTTTATTAAAGCAAATTATATATATATATATATATATATATATACACAAAAGAGGAAAGTTTAATGGTGTGTTTGTTTTTTCTTCTTCAACTTTTGATCGTTTATATATATATATATATAAACTATATATAGGTAAAAGTTAATCCCTTACAATTGTCGTGCGCCGCACAAAGATGAGAGGGTGCTGTGGTTTTAGGGTCTCTCGGACGAATTACAAATGAATATAACTACCACGCACACCAGCAGTCCACTCCTTTTTTTCTCTTCAAGCTTTCGCCTTTTTTATTTTATAGGCTTCGTCAGGATTCTGAAAAAACACTTTATAAAACCATGTCAGAAAGGCAAAGAACAATCTGCATACATACATACATACATATGTGCATACATACATACATACATACATACATACATACATACATACATACACATACCTGCATACATATTATTCTCCTAAGTAAATGTATATTCA
>CM065689.1:52981701-53058960 GCA_017654935.2 Phymorhynchus buccinoides | reverse complement strand
ATCTGCCTTCATGACTTCTCCTTGTATGTCAACATCCGTGCCCTTGTTTCCATATTTATTGAACTTCTGTGGTTTTCAATTATGTGCGTATCATATTTTGGTTATCAGTTATTAGTATTTAATTTATGTTAGCTAATCTTAACATTCTGTTGTGTGCATGTGTGTGTGTGCGTGTGCGTGTGTGCGCGTGCGTGTGCGCGTGCGTGTATGCGTGTGTGTAGATGTAGACGTTTTGAAGACGGTGTGGCCTGCCTAAGAGTATCTGTTCATTTTATGTACTGTTAATACGTGTGTTAGTTTATAATATGTTTTATCCCCACGCACAAGATGAATTCTTCTTGTTATGAAGCCAATAAACAGATTGATTGATTGATCTTTCCGAATGGAGATATGAGGGATATTTTTCAAACTCTATGCTTCTAACGCAAGAGGGGTGGCCATACTCTTTAATAATAATTTTGAGTTCTAAGTTAATAATGTGTATAAGGGTAATGATGGTAATTTTGTTTTAGTACAAGCTGAAATAAAAAAGCATGATTTTCTTTTTGTAAATATTTATGGTCCCAACAGAGATGACCCCGAAATTCCTTCTTTGTGCTATATATTTCTTCTGCAAGCTGTATCTTGTGAACTGGAAAACATAATCCTTTCAAATTTTGTGTCAGGATGTGAGACTAACAGTGTAACACACTCGTACATAAATTATCCCTCAGAAATACAATGTCGCCGAGCGGCAGACATGTTTCCGGTTTTTTTCCACCCTCCTATATTTCGTGAAATACTGTATAGAATCACTCCAAAGTTTGTGTGGGGGTGTAAAAAGAACAGTAGAAGACATTGCAGTACAAATTATGCCACGTGGGACTTCAATGTCGCCGAACGGCAGACATGTCTCCGAGTTAAGGGTGTACACCCCATTGATTAAGGGTGTACGTCCCTGTGAAGGAGGGGGTCTAATAAAGTAAAAGACATCGTAGCACAAAACGTGCCACGTGGGGCTTAAATGTCGCCAATGGGCAGACATGTCTCAGAGTTAAAGGTGTACACCCCACCAATTAAGGGTGTGCATCCCAAAAAAAGATTTGCATCCTGTTAAGGGTGTGTAGGTGCAGCACCCAAAGGACACAATAAGGACGGAGGCCTAAGATGTGAGGGGAAATGTTAGGGGTTACCTTCGGCCTCAAAGTACCTTTCTCTGTGTTTCTCTTCCTCTCCTACTCGCTGCATACAGTGAATCTATTCCTATATTTATGTTTATCTCCCTCTTCTACTCGCTGCATACAGTGATGTTTCTCCCCCTCTTCTACTCGCTGCATACAGTGATGTTTCTCCCCCTCTTCTACTCGCTGCATACAGTGATGTTTCTCCCCCTCTTCTACTCGCTGCATACAGTGATGTTTCTCCCCCTCTTCTACTCACTGCATACAGTGAATCTATTCCTATCTCTATGTTTCTCTCCCTCTTCTACTCGCTGCATACAGTGAATCTATTCCTATCTCTATGTTTCTCTCCATCTTCTACTCGCTGCATACAGTGAATCTATTCCTATCTCTATGTTTCTCTCCATCTTCTACTCGCTGCATACAGTGAATCTATTCCTATCTCTATGTTTCTCTCCATCTTCTACTCGCTGCATACAGTGAATCTATTCCTATCTCTATTCTTCCCCTTCTCTTCTACTCGCTGCATACAGTGAATCTATTCCTATCTCTATGTTTCTCTCCCTCTTCTACTCGCTGCATACAGTGAATCTATTCCTATCTCTATGTTTCTCTCCATATTCTACTCGCTGCATACAGTGAATCTATTCCTATCTCTATGTTTCTCTCCCTCTTCTACTCGCTGCATACAGTGAATCTATTCTTCTTCTTCTTTTTCTTCTTCTTCTTCTGCGTTCCCATGTCATATGGCCATAATGGGTAAGGTACATATGTGTAGCGATGACCGTATTTGTGCCAGTTTGACACAGAGTTACGTCCCTTTGTTTAAATTTAAGCGAATAAAAAAACCCAAAACGTTTCGAGTTTGCAAACTGGCCAATACTAAAAAGAAGATTTCTTTCTTGTCGCTGCATATTTTTTACCTTAAAAGAAGTCGTGACGGGTGTACAGAGGATTCATCTTCCTCGCTTTCAAGGTGAAATGTGCATCTTTCAGACAGATCACTGATCGGCGGTGCGTAGATTTACCCAGTTAAAAAGCGTTGACAGAATCAGTTGTCCGCTCGCTAATTAAGCCCACCTCACGCTAATTAAGAGTGCCGGATACTAGATGAAGCCTTCTAGTGATGTTCTCAAAGGTTTAAAAACAGTTCTACCGTGCCAAATTGTTCCTAAATTCCCCGTATTAAACGTACCGATTTCTGAATTTGCCTCTTTTTTTGCGAAGTCCTGCGCATCGTTTTCGATTCACCGGAAGTAATAGCTTTGTTTCGGTTTATTTATATAGCTGTTTAGAGAGAACAAGAAGCTTCACTCAGCGCATCGATCGTTGAAAAGCTGTGCCCGAGGCGCGCTAACAAAGATAAACTGCAGTAAGATTAATCACCGGTGTGAAGCTTGATCAATTTTTTTTTAAAGATTTGGGTTACTCCAGTCATAGAAATAGTTAAGTCAAAAATCGAGGCGTATTCGCCGTTTTATTTCCACATAGGAAATGACGCGTGTGAAAGGTCAAGGTCAAGGCCGATGACAACGCATGCGCACTTCTGTTTTCAAACTGAATGACGGACTCAAAGACAACAATGCGATTCTTGCTTGTAAGCTTGTGCTTACAATATTTTACTTCATTCGACCAGGGGCATCAGAAAATGACATTGGTTTGTTTCGATACTTAAAATGTAAGTGTTTAATGTTGCACATGTGTGGTTTTGAAACTTCCTAAAAATCTAGAGCGATGAAAGTTCGATTGTTTTTTGTTCGATCTATGCACGGACGACTGACGTATTGATGATCAATACGTCAGTTTGATGACGATTACACTAATAAATACGTCAATGCACGAGACGAGCGCATGGTAAGGGGGCGCCGGAAAGCCGAAATAAGAAGTTTTCTTCGACTGAAATATTTTTGGTATGCAAAAACAAATATTGAAGAGCTTCTTTTCTCAAAAAAAGCTACATTGTAGTTTCTACAGACAATACACTATCTGTGAATACTGTTTTTCTAAACAAAAATAGTGGAGTTTTGTTCAGCTTTCAATCATCTTGATTATTGGAAGAAATATGTCACACATTTCTGTATTTGATTAATGATTGAAAAATAGACCAATGTTTCAACAAAATCGTACCTATTTTTAAAAACTATTGACAAAAAACGCATGTCTACTCCAATTTAGGTATTTTTCTTTCATTTTATTAGTACAACTCTGAGAATTACGTAAGTTTAGTTTTTTTCTTGTCGTACCTAATATGTGTCCGGTTTTCAGTTTTTACTGGTCTCCCCGCTGCGTACAGCTGACACATTCCGATTTCGGCGGAGCTCAAGAGAAAAATTATTTGGACGATTTTGTTTTTTAAAAAGGCAGGAGAATGGGCCAATAAGTCAGAAAGATAGTAGATAACAGAAAGCAAAGGAAAAAGGCAGAGTCAAAGAGAGTGGCAGATTAGAGGAAGTTACAAGCACAGAACTTCCAGAAGGTGGGGGAACTATTTTTACGAAAGACCCCCGGTATCCCCACGGGGACGAATATATTCCTATCTCTATGTTTCTCCCCCTCTTCTACTCGCTGCATACAGTGATGTTTCTCCCCCTCTTCTACTCGCTGCATACAGTGATGTTTCTCTCCCTCTTCTACTCGCTGCATACAGTGATGTTTCTCTCCCTCTTCTACTCGCTGTATACAGTGATGTTTTTCCCCCTCTTCTACTCGCTGCATACAGTGATGTTTCTCCCCCTCTTCTACTCGCTGCATACAGTGATGTTTCTCCCCCTCTTCTACTCGCTGCATACAGTGATGTTTCTCCCCCTCTTCTACTCGCTGCATACAGTGATGTTTCTCCCCCTCTTCTACTCGCTGCATACAGTGATGTTTCTCCCCCTCTTCTACTCGCTGCATACAGTGATGTTTCTCTCCCTCTTCTACTCGCTGCATACAGTGATGTTTCTCCCCCTCTTCTACTCGCTCCATACAGTGATGTTTCTCCCCCTCTTCTACTCGCTGCATACAGTGATGTTTCTCCCCCTCTTCTACTCGCTGCATACAGTGATGTTTCTCCCCCTCTTCTACTCACAGCATACAGTGATGTTTCTCCCCCTCTTCTACTCGCTGCATACAGTGATGTTTCTCCCCCTCTTCTACTCGCTCCATACAGTGATGTTTCTCCCCCTCTTCTACTCACTGCAGATAGAGAATCTATTTCTGCCTCTATGTTTCTCTTCCCCTTTCCCCTTATTCTTGTTTTGAGGCGAAGACTCCAAGTAGATACCTATTTAGACTTAGTGTGTCTTGTACTCATAAAGGAGAAGCTGTTGTTGCATGCTTTCATTGTTTGGGTGGCTATCCTGGCCGAAAAGAACCCCGCATAATCTTCTGCATGGACACAATACAATAATGGTATTAATTCTTGGTGTTTGGTCTCCTTGATATTGACTTGTCTTGCCCTGCGGCTAAAGTGGTGTGACTGCTTGGGTGTGGAGTGTGTGTGCCGCTCGGTGTTGCATCCTGACAAATGCTACCTCTACAGGCATTTCAACTAAGATATTCTTCCTCCGGCGTTACACAATTAGCAACACGTTACCGTAAACGCAAAGCAGAGATGCGTAAACGGTAGAGTTAAAACCCTCTAACTTTTTAGGCAACACGAAGGGCCTACCTACGTATTTCCTACGCAATAATGCCAATATAAATGCACACTAGTTTCTTCTTCCTTACCACAAAAGGCATATGAGGACGAGTGAGGGATTTTGTAAAAGAAAATATCTTCGAGTGGGAGGAATAAAATATAGTAATCTATAATTGATTCTACAAAGGCATATCCTTTTGTTTGTTTTCGTTTCGCTCCGAGTAGGAACCAAAACATGCCATCTATAATTATGTTGGAACCATCTAAGTTGTGCGTCAGTGGTGGAATAAAAACTGTTACCATTGTTTTCCATTTCAAGCTTTCATTGTTTGATCTAATGGAATATGTTGAATCAGCGCCTGACACAAAACACCCTCACCCTTCTCTAGCTCTCTTTCCCAGAAAGATTTTCAGTTTACATCAACGCACACTGGGTCAGGACTATGGCGCCAATGGCACCGCTGCCTATGCCTAGTAGCAGGCATTCCACGCTGCCAAAGAAGCTTACAGATACTGTCTCGTCCACGATGGCCTTTTTGATCTCACTGGTGGCCTCGGCTCGCGATTTGTTGCTCTCGGTTATGCGGGAGTCGACAAGGGATTGCACCAGTTATGTCGACTCTGTCAGAGATGTCGTTTTGAAAGTATGTGCCCCTGCGCTGACGTTTCAGGTCCTGCAAAGGAGAAATATCATAGCATGGAAATCTGACCTTGGTGAAGCATGCAAAAAATAGACCTGGTGAAGCATGGAAAATAGACCTCGTGAAGCATGGAAAATAGACCTGGTGAAGCATGGAAAATAGACCTGGGTGAAGCATGGAAAATAGACCTGGTGAAGCATGGAAAATAGACCTGGTGAAGCATGGAAAATAGACCTGGTGAAGCATGGAAAATAGACCTGGTGAAGCATGGAAAATAGACCTGGTGAAGCATGGAAAATAGACCTGGTGAAGCATGGAAATCTGACCTGGGTGAAGCATGGAAAATACACTTTCAGTGCATGTTTCAGTTGTTTCTTCATTTCATGTTTAGCAAGGGCCTGTACCATAGTATAGCTGTTTTAATCTTTACTTTATAGAACTGTTTTGAATGTCAGTGTATGTCTAGCAGGCCTTGTGACAGTGTAAAGCGGTTTTAATTTTATGTGAGATTGAATTTTAGTGTTTGTCAGGCAGACAGTGTCCCAATATGTCTAGCAGGCCTTGTGACAGTGTATAACGGTTTTGATTGTCTGTCTGCTTTGAATTTCAGTGGGGGGGGGGGGGGGGGGGGGGGGGGTGTGTTCTGGCAGACAGTGTGACAATATGTCTAGCATGAGGCCTTGTGACAGTTGATAGCGGTGTTAATTTTATGTCTGTTTCTAATTTCAGTGCTTGACTGGCAGACAGTGTGCCATTATATCTAGCAGGCTTTTTGACAGTGTATAGTGGTTTTAATTTTGTGTCTGTTTTGAATGTCAGTGTTCGTCTGGCAGATAGTGTGCCCATATGTCTTTTAGGCCTTGTAACAGTACATAGCAGTTTTAATTGTATGTCTGTTTTATATTTCAGTGCTTGTCTGGTGGACAATGTGTAATTGTATGCCAAATGCAATTTTGTATGACTGCAATTAAGTGTAGCAGGCCAAGTTGCAATGTGTGACTATACTAGTTATCAAGAATGTTATATTTATTAGTGTGTGGATACCAGGCAACATCGATGTGTTTTATCCGCTTTCATTTCAGCATATGGAGGCCGACCCTACACATTCCAATGTGCACCACATTCTAATGTACATTTATCCACTTTCATTTCAGCATATGGATGCCGATCCTACACATTCCAAAATTATGATTTTGAGCATATATTTGCAGACCATATGCCATTGTATATAGCTGTTGTTTTGTATGGATGTTGTTATTTTCAGTATATGGATTGCAGGCTACATACTGATCTAGTGGCAGGCTACATCCTGCTCTATGTTTTTCTTCATTTTCAGCATACACAGCAGTTTGAGTTTATATTGCAGTTTTATTTTCAGTATCTGGATCAACTACCAGTATGTCCTGAGTCCCAGGTCATAGCACAAAGTCCTTTCAAAACTAAAACAAAAACACATGTTGTGTTCCTCCTTATAAGGCCAAATGTCCTTTTGGTATTTTAAACTAGTAATTTTGTTTTTCAGAGCATTTTATCATTTTTTATTTTTCTTGTTTCAGGACAGTTTGTTCCATCATTTTCCATCCTTTGTGCACCACTGCTGAATTGAAGTCTACATCCTGATCCATGATTCTCCTCATTTTCAGTATATGGTTGGCATACCCAGTATGTGCCAATCTTCTATGTTACGTATGTTTTTGTCAATGTCCTTGGTACGCCAGTGTGCGTTGCCCATTAAAAAAATTGCTATTTTATGCATCATACTTTCAGTGTATGGTGTATGGATGGCTTGGAGTCAGTGTATGGATGACTTGCCATTTTCCACACCCACCATATCTTTGGTGTATGGTGTATGGATGGCCTGCCATGTTCCACACTATGTTGTCAGTGCGTGGGTGGCCTGCCATGTTCCACACCATGTTGCTATTGTATGGATGGCTTGCCATGTTCCACACTATGCTGTCAGTGTATGGATGGCTTGCCATGTTCCACTCTATGTTTTCAGTGTATGGGTGGCATGCTATGTTCCACTAGAGTGTATGGGTGGTATGCTATGTTCTACACAATATTGTCAGTGCATGGGTGGCTTGCCATGTTCCACACCATGTTGTTAGTGCATGGATGGCATGCTATCTTTGATACTATGTTATCAGTGTATGGATGGTTTGCCATGTTCCACACTATGTTTCCAGTGCATGGACGGCTTCCTATGTTCCACACTAGGTTGTTTAGTGTATGGATGACACTCCATTTTCACACTAGATCTTAAGTGTATGGATGACATACCAGGTTTCTCACAATATTGTCAGTGTAGGATCATAGTGTGTGTTGAGCATCAGTTAAAGTTCTAATTTGTGTTTCTTTCGCTTGGTATCATTATGTGCTTACAAAACAAAACAAAATATGATAACTGCCAATGTTGTGTGCTCAATCTCCTTGAGCTATTATTATACTCCAAAGTATGCTTGTAAAGCACCTTTGAACTGTGCTTAAGGCTATTCACACGCTCACATACACTGTTCTGTTTTTTCAACTATGTTATCAGTGCAAGAATGCGGACATTGGGAGGGTGCATTGAGAGTTGTATATCGGGTAATAAAAATGATTATCATGAATCTTACTGTTTGCAGTTTCCAGGTAGAACCAATCTGGTTAGTGACACGCTACCCCAGGGCAGATCCTATTGACCACTCCTTTCGTCTATGGTCCCTAATTATTTTAATCTTGGTATGTACAGGTCCTGTATGTATACTATTTGGTACGGAAGATGCTGATGATCGCTATATTAACACTCACAACAACATTAAAAATTATATGCATTTGTTTGAATAGAAGAGGTAGTCAGTGGCTTGTGATACAAGTCTAGGTATCTTGATGGAGTGCTTCAGACAGCCCAATCAAGGTAGGTCTTCCAACTCAATGGCCACCAGGACTTCAGCAACCAGGACAGGGTCACGAACAGCTCGAGCAAGCAGGACAGGGCAGCCATCAGTTTTAGTGGTGACAGAGCATGTTCCAGTGGCCTTAACCTAGCAGACGTACCAACCCAGATACAGGCCTCATCTCGGCAGGCACCTTGGTCAACAGAGCATAACCAAGCTACAGAGCTCATCTCGGCAAGCACCTTGGTCAATGGATCAGATGTTATGTTAAGGCATTTGGGAGGCTGGTGGGACTCTCGCAGGCATTCCTTTGTAAATTAACCTTCTGCAGCAGATGACAATTTGTACGGAGGCCCACCACATTGCCTACAACCTGGTGATTGCATACATTAGGAAGGATTTCTAAACCAGCGGCATTCCTGATCTGTTCGTCAAAAGAAACATTAAAGCACCGGTCAGCACCTAGGCCAACTGATCAGATGTTAAATTAGGGCAGTTGGGAGGCCTGTGGGACTCCCGCAGACAGGACATTTGTCGATTCACCCTTCTGCAGCAGATGGCAATTTGCACTGAAGCCCAACATATTGCTGACACCTGGTAACTTTATATAATTATACCCAGCTGCATTTCTGATCCTTTTGTTCGGAAACGTCAAAGCCAATATTATTCAAAACATAATGCTTAATATAAGTGATAGGCAAAACAAAAACACATTATAAAATCAGGATCCATGGCTGTCTTATCTATTTTATTCAATTTTAATTCTGAACAACACATCAATTCACTAACAATTAGATATATTCCATTGTTTATTCATTCACAAGAAAATAGTTCCTTGTTGTGTGGGGCTGCTGTCAGAAGTGTTCTTCTGCCAGCTGTGGTGGTCAGCCCCACACTCTTAATGTAACATGCTTCCAAGTATAAGAACAATTCAAAAATTCTTGTTTTTGCATTATGTAAAATGTACCAATGTGTCTGTAAATTCCTAAGCATTAAGTTGTTGCTATTACGTTATTAAGCTAATTAATCATATACCAAATATGTCTATTTTTATGCGTTAATTAAACACTATTTCAATGTCATAATCTGATGATTGTTACACAACTTCTTACGTCATTACAAGTAAGATCATTGTATTGTGTATGCGATTTATTAATTAGTTGCATGATAATTATTTGTTGTTATCAATAGAAAACAATGTTATGTCTCATAAAATAACATTTTATTTGGCACTTAAATAAAGTTGCCCATTCTCACTCTAAACACTGTGTGTTCTTTGCCTTATGACAAAAAAATGTTTTGTGTGATGCAGGAGACACCAAAATGTTTATAACATTTTTTCACAGTTCTGATATTACTAACAAACACCTGTTACAATTTTCCAACTATTCAAAAACTAGCAATAATTATTTGAAAATGCTAACCCAATACAGCAGAACTAACATTAGAAAGAATGTCTTTAGTTACAGAGTCACAAAATACTGGAATCTCTTTCAGCACATATCAAGTTAGCACCTAATCTTAATCAGTTTAAAAACCTCCTCAATAAAGACCCCAAGCTTGAACAATTAAAATACGAATAATCATGATTAACACATCTAAAACCGTCCTCGTCATGTCAATCATACAAATAGAATAGAAACAATCAGAAATGATACATTAAGAGGCCGTGATGCCTAGTTGTCCTCATTGTCTTACATGACCTGACCAGCACTGGTCCTGTTGATACTAGACACTGGTCCTTGCTTTTTAAAAAAAATCTATTTGTTCCATCTCTGCTATTCTGCAATACGTACACAACTGTTGCTTTTTCTTAATTTATACCACAGTATACAGGGGACATCCCATTTCGATCTGTTCCATTTCGCCCTGTTTCTTTTTCCACTAACCATGGCAAAATCAAACTGTTCACCTGATTCACACGAGAGATGGATGGCAATTCATAGTGAATGCGAGTGACAGGGCACAATGGGCATGGGTTGACAAGACGAAACAACATTGCCATTAGATGGTTGAAGAAGTTGTATTTCGCCCTGACAGGGCGAACTAAAAAAGGGCAAAACGGTATGTACCGATTATACGGACCGAACTTCTTTGCTTACCGTTATCATGTTGAAAAGCTCTGAAGCATGCATGTCTTTCTGAGTCGCTTTGGCTTCGTTGTTGATAAGGATGAACCTGTTGTCAGCATCCGTCAGAACCTGCGTTAACCTAGGTGGTGCATTAGCCAGCAGCTGTGACAGGTCTTTCCTCTGTTCCTCTGTGATTATCAAGTTGAGAGAGAGAGAACAATGAACAATGAACAATATTTTACATGAACTGGGCCATCTGCCCATGTCAAATGGGACAGCGGGGTAGGGACATCATCCAATATGAAAATAAATAGAAAATACAATAAACAAGATGTAATTCAAACTTTCAAAAACGTACGCGAGGTAGAAAATAAAAGAAATCCAGCAGGATTTGTCAAGGAAAAAACAGATAATTTTTATATCCAAGACTTACTTATACCAACAAGTACACCATCATCAGTGCATCCACCTCCATCACCGTCACACACACACACACACACACACACACACATATATATATATATATATATATATATATATATATATATATATATATATATATATATATATATACACACACACACACACACACACACACACACACACACACACACACCATGCACATGAGTATCAGAACAATGAGTGATTGCACGCATGTTTACACAACTTATACAAAGGCAAAAGTTTCTTATTTTATCTAAGGTGAAAACGTTTTGTTTTATAGAACACATCATAGACAAAACGTATTTCCACACAACCCACAACACGTTCAATAACAAACAAGTACACGACTACCCCACAACACGTTCAATAACAAACAAGTACACGACTACCCCACAACACGTTCAATAACAAACAAGTACACGACTACCCCTCCCCCATACTCACAGATTCAGTAAACAAGATTATGGGTTTCTGGTGTTAATCATACATGCAGATTACAAAACAAATGAAATAAAACTTTTATTTATTTATGCAAGTCGATCTGAGTTGGAGTGCCTTGCTAACAGGGAAGCATAATTTTACATTTGATAAGAGTAGAGCCAATCTAAACTGAGATGGTTGCCTGTACAATTTCAAAGGTATGTACTGATCTCTAAGTGACTGATATAATGGACCAATAAACATGAAGTGTACTTCAGATTCCACCACATCTTTGCAATTTGGACGCTCTAAGCAGTTTGTTTTAGATTTAAAATAGCGGTTTGCATGGCATTTCAAAGGTGAAACACCCAGTCTTAATCTTGTTAAAAAGATGGTGGCTAAGTTAAAGATTTTGTTTCAATAATGAGTAAAAGGAATACCGCTCTTTGGTATGAATATCACTTGACCAGCTTTGTTTATAACAATCAATTAATCGTTGTTTGAACTCTGCCAGAAATATACTTTTATTGGTTACACCCTGGTTCTCCCAAACAAAAACAAAACGATACAAATTAAAACATACTTTTGAAGCCCAGTTATTTTATTTTGACAGCGCATATTGAGAAGCATTTTGTAGCATTTATGAGGAATGCGTTCAGGGGACATCCTTGTTAATGATAGCCAATATTTAATGTTTCGAACGTACACATTGATGAACAATGGAAACCTACCTGTTTCACCATATACAAGAGCGTTTGGTGTTCTAGCAACACTGACGCTCAGAAAACTTTTGATTGCAAATAAATGAGTATTTTCAATAATAGAATAATCAGCACTGAGGCCCCAAACCTCTGAACTATATGTGAGAATAGGTTGTATCTGACAATCAAAAAGTTTGAAAGAGAGCTTTGGAGATTGATTACCAAGTGACCAAAGAAATCGTAAAATACCAATTACACCTTTTTTTGCTCTTGTAGCCATATCTTTCAATGCAAATGAAAAGGACAACCCTGTTGAAAAAATTATGCCTAAATATTTATATTGATTAACGACCTCTAATTTATTCTCATTATAAACCCATTTTTCATGTTTTGCTAGATGACCACCTTTTCGGAAGACTATTACCTTTGATTTGTTCATGTTTACAATTAAACCAAGTTTATTTGCAGTATTACTTAAGACATTTAGCTGCTGCTGCAAACCAACAACAGTGTATAATAATAATAGCACGTCATCAGCAAACAGCAAAATTAGATTGTGTATTTCTTCATGAGTAAGTGTAATACCATGCTTTCCTTTTTTAATAATATCATTTGCAAGTTCATTTATGAACAGTGAAAATAAAACGGGGCTACACATTTCTCCTTGTTTTGGTCCTCGAGGACACATAAAGACATAGCCAAGGAAATTTCATTACTAGAACGGACCCTAGCGTTGACGACAGAATACATGCTTTGAATTGCTTTGTACATTTTGCCATTTATACCGTTTTTTCTTAAAATAGACCAACGACAGCACCTATCAACCAAATCAAAAGCTTTAGTAAAATGTATAAAAGCACAGTATAACTTCCAATGATTAGAGAACTGCTTCTGGATTAGTGACATAAGAGTAAATATATGATCAAGCGTACTATGTTTGCGCCTAAAACCTGCTTGAGTCTCGTTTAGAATCTTATTTTTCTCCAGCCAAATAGACAGCCTCTTAGTTAGAATGTAACTATAAATATAAAGCTTCCAACAAACATTTAACAAGCAAATCCCCCTGTAATTGTCTGGTGAATTCATATCACCCTTTTTAAATACTGGTTGAATTATTGCCTCAGACCAGGCAATAGGAAATGTGCCTGTATCGAATAATTTATTAAAGTACTTAGTTAAGAACAGACTAACTTCTGGGCATGCAAATTTATAGAATTCTCCTAAAAATCCATCTGGTCCAACAGCTTTGTTATTTGTTTAAGCAAAAACAGCTTTTAATACTTCTTCATAGCTTATTTCTTTATCTAAATCATTACAATCCACACCAATATGTTGACATAATATCCAAATCAGGCCAACTGGAAACGTTATCATCAACAGTTACGTTGCATTCACTTGGATTGAATACAGCAGACACATGTGTATGCCACAGCTCAGGAGAAATGTTATTCCTATGAATAGGTTTGCTTAAATAGTTTTTTTAGAGAACTCCAAAAAATCCTGGGATTTCCTGAATTGAATTCAAGAATTTTAATTATTTCGTTTTCATAAGTAGTCTTCTTAAACATAAAATCTTTGTAAACATTTCGTTGACTAACATATGAAATGTGTAGAAGTTCAATATCTTTATCTGTTTTTTTTTTTTTTTTTTTTTTTTTTTTTTTTTTTTTTTTAAAAGCCGGAGATCAGAACTGTATGTTTCCTTTAGTGTAGGAAATTCATTTTTGGGAATCTTGTTTCCTACTTTCATTCACTTCCTCTCCTTTACATTGACTTTGCGTGCATTATCTCTCTCTCTCTCTCTCTCTCTCTCTCTCTCTCTCTCTCTCTCTCTCTCTCTCTCTCTCTCTCTCTCTCGTGTGCTGGGAGGTCAGCCTGCGGTTATCCATCCTTCGCTGCTGTTTATGGTGTGATAGGCCTAGTTGCCGTCCTGCAGCCTGCAGTAAGAAGAAATGTTCAATGGTCTTTTTCTGTCTCATAGTCCGTTCAGTTGCACCTTGGTTGGGCTCCATTAGAAAGACTGGCGTTCACTGGCTCGCGTGCAGCTTCTGTGGTGCTGTGTGCGTGGTCCCTCGCTTGATAGGCCTGTGGGTTATCAGTAGGCTGAGTGGTTTAGTAGCCTTCCTTTCCTCCTTGGGGGCTGCCCGCTCTTCCTTTCGCTGATAAGTTGGTTTCTACATGCACACTTTCACACTAATCAAACATTCTTTTACTTCTTTTTTTTAAAACAAGACTTCCCATTTTTCATCATTTCTCCATTGGCTTTTTTCTTCTTTTTTCCTTCTCTTTTTGTAGTTTTCGTCTTTTATTTCCAAAGATAAATGTCTTCCAAATCAACAAACCCACTGCTTTTATGTATGTTAATTTCAAAGTTCATAGCAAGCATGCATCATTTCCATCTGCTAAAGTATTCTAAACTAACTATGCAGAAACAGACTAATACCAAAACAATGTAGACACTTTCACGTATTACACACTGTAAACTGAGAAAATAATAACCCTATGCATATTTTAATGTCTGGTCGGATATCATGAGTGACAAGTGGACGCATGGTGGTGGGGGAGGGAGTGGGGTTGTGAAGGGGAGAGGTAGGGATAAAGAGAAGCACGGAGAGAGAAAGAAGGCAGTCACTCATCGTTGTATTCTCAGTTTCATTTCTGCAGTAAAAATAGATTCTAGATTCTTGAGGTTTCCGTATTTAAATTTAGAAATGGATACTTTAGCGATCAGGAGTACATGATTAATTTCATTTATAACACCATGTTTTTTATTCTTAGGGTTAGGCAGACCGAAAAGTGCTATTTCTTCATTAATCGTGAGGCGATAGTTATATGTAGACAAAATAAGTTGCTGTATCATTTTCCAAAAGGGCAGTATTTTAGGGCATTGAAAGAATGCGTGTTCGATGAAGTCAACCTCTGTGGGACACCATGAACATCTGTTAGAGTTTGCTATTCCCATTTTATGTAGCAGGATGTTTGTGGGGTAGATGTTATGGATAAACTTGAAGTGTAGCAACCTCAGTCTTGATTCTTTTGTGCACAGGTGTGCCGTGTTGAAATACTGTGTAATATCAACGTTTAGTTTTCTTTGCCAAAAGTGTGATGCACAGATGTCATGATTTTGTTGTTGGACAAACATATGTCTAATTGTTGCATTTTTGAGAGTGTTCAATGGGCCTTCTTTTGTGGTGATCATGTTGTCAATGGGTTTATGCTGTGGGTTTGCGCCTAATGCTTCTTTCCATTCTGGTGGTATAGCATTAATTAGAGCGTTGTGTTCAAATAAGAGGCTAGGGTGATAACCTACTCTTTCTGTTATCTGAGCGTAGTTCATGATATGTCCGTTAAGCAGGAGGTCTTGCATATAATGTAAACCTGCTTTTGCCCATTTTTTGTAGTATAGGGGTACCCCTTTGTAATTAATGTTCCGATTGTTCCAGATAGGCTCCGTGTGTATGTTTATCACTGGTCTGTCTGTAGTAAGCATTGTCACAGTTCTTAATACTTCCTTCCAAAACTCTGAGTGGACGGCCTCTATACCTTGCATTTTGCTTGGCACTACTTTGGCATTAAAAGCACAGTGTATATTTGTGAAGGGTAAAAGTAATTCTCTGGCTTGGAGTGTCCAGTACTCATTATCTGCGTTTTCCTTTAGTAGCCGTACGGCCCATTTGACTAAGAACATTTTTTGCTGATGTTCAATGTTAATCATTTTGAGGCCGCCATCTTTTATATCTAGACTCAAGACGTTCCTCTTAATTTTCTCAAAAGCTTTCTTGTTGTTCGTTTTTCTTTTCCATAAAAATCTGTAAATAATTGTGTTGATCTGGGCTAGCACTGTTTGGGGAAGAGCAAGTGATTGTATAATGTAGGAGAATTGAGAGAGAAGCAGAGTTTTGGCTAAAATAATTTTACCATACAGTGATGGGTTTCGATTTTCCCAAGATTTTATAGTTCTCTTTATTGTATCTAATTTACTTGTCCAGTTCTCTTGGATTAACGATGCCTGAGTTTCTGCAGAAAAATAAATACCTAAAATTTTGATCTTCATTTTTAACATGGGGATTTCTTGAACTGTTCCAATTTCGTTTTGTCTTCTTCCCAACCATATCCCTTGACATTTAGATTTGTGCAGTTTCAGTCCCGAGTGCTCTTCAAATTTTTCCACAATTGAAATTGCTAACTCTATGTCGTTTTCGTTTCTCATCGTCAGTGTTGTATCATCTGCATACTGTTTGATTTTAGTTGTTGCCGTTTGTCGTCCATTTTGAATTTCAATCCCATGTATATCTTTATTGTTTCTTATTTTGATGGCAAGAATTTCTACCGCAATTACAAAAAGTAAAGGGCTTAAGGGGCAACCTTGCCTGATTCCTCTTTCTGTTAGGAACCAATCTGACAGCCATCCTCCGTTGTGAATGCAGCTCTCAGTATCTTTCATTGCTGTTTCAACCAACTGGATGAAGTTGGGGCCAAAGTTGAAAATATCCAGTGCTTGAGAGATACATGTTTTAGAGATTGTATCAAAGGCTTTTGTGAAATCTAGAGCTACAATTGCGCCTGTTTTATTGGTTTGTTTAAGATATGCTGTAAGATCATCTATGAGTCTTAAATGTGTAGTTATATTCCTGCCTTTTATGAAGCCAACTTGGTCGGTATGTATGATTTGTGTGATAACACTTTGAAGTCTATTGGCTACAGCTTTTGTGTAAATTTTATAGTCTGTGTTTGTTAGAGTAATGGGCCGATAATTGGATAAGTTAAGTTTGTCTGTTCCGTTGTCTTTGTGTAATAAAGTAATAACTCCTCTTCTTAGAGATTTTGGTAATTGACCCTTTTGGATGGATGCACAAATGCATTCAAAAAAGGGATTTTTCAGCTTGTCCCAGAAATGAAGATAAAAGTCGGGAGTTAACCCATCTATGCCGGGGGAAGAGTCTTTATTTAAATCTTTAAGAGCCTGTGTAAGTTCATCTACCGATATATTATTTTCACATTGTTCTCTGTCCATGTGGCAAAGGGTAGGGACAGGGTCATTTTCTAGGAAGTGTTCCTTTATGGTTCTATCACCTTGTTGGCTGTTCTGTTTATATAGTTGCTGATAGAATGTTTTGATTTCGTTTATAATTTTTCCAGGGTTGTCTGTACTTTCGTTTTGTATTTTTAACGTTGAAATCATACAAGCAGCGTTTCGTCTTTTTTCTAAGTTTAGGAAATATTTTGTGGTTTTTTCTCCTTCATTGATCCATTTTTCCCTTGATCTGATTTGAGCTCCTCTTGCTTTGTGAAATTCTTGTAATTCGATCTCCTTTTTTAGTTGATAAACTTGGGTTTGGATTTCTGTATTCTGGGGATCTTTGCATAATTGGTTTTCTTTGTATGTTAAATCAGTGAGTTTTTCTTTTAAAATTGCTCTATAGTTTTTTGACTTAGAGCTAGAGAACTGTATACAAAACGATCGGATCTTGGTTTTCAACATTTCCCAGATTAGTTCTGAATGACCATTCTCATGTTCATTTTCTTGTGCATACTCGTTCAAATGATTGTTTATTATGTCGTTAATTTTTTCTACAAACTGATTATCACGTAACAACGTTGAGTTGAACTTCCAATAACCCGGTCCTCTCTGAAATTCATTTAATTTTATGCTCAGCTTGACCAATCTATGGTCTGAGAATGGACAGGATTCTATATTGGCATCTCTAATTTTAGTCAATGCTAATGGATCACAAAAAATATAATCTAGTCTCCTTGCTGTGAACGGGCTTTGTCTTGACCAGGTGTACTCTATCTTATCTGGATGTAGAGATCTCCATGTGTCATAGATGTTTAGATTAGCGCACATTTCTTTGAGCGCTAACCTCTCTCTATCAGAGTGGGGTAATCCAACCACGTTGTCAATGTCGCTCATAGTGATGTTAAAATCACCATTTACCCAGATGTGGTCGCTATCATTTGCTTGAAGTTCTGTTTCCAGTTGTTGTAGGAACCTAACTTTCTCTGTTGTCGTACTTGGGGCATAGCAGTTAACTACAGTGTGAAATATTCCATTTATACACATTCTAATTGATAACAATCTATCATTACTAGTCTTTATTTCCGTGCTGTCACGTACCAGCTTTTTACTAATTAGTATTATAAGGCCATTGCTTTTATTGGTGCCTGCTGAGTAGAATAAGTCGCCATGCCACTGTCTCTTTATTTCTGTTAATAAATCTTCTGTAATGTATGTTTCTTGTAAACATGTAATGTCCAACTTCTTCTCCCTAATGTAATTAAAAAGTGATTTTCTTTTCAGTTTGTTTCGTATGCCTCTAACGTTTAAAGTACCAATGCTTAGTTCATTAGCCATGACATTAGAGACATAAATCCGTTAATCATTGTTCGAAACTCGTAAGTCCATGGTCCATAGCGGTCGTGATGGGGAAGGGGAGGGAGATACAGGGGGAACATTAGGTCGCTCCCTCTGCTTCACCATCCAGTGGTATGCCTGGTGTTTCTTCCTCCCTCTCCCTCTCCTCTCCCTCCCTCCCACTTTGGAGAAAATATTCGTCCAGGCGAGAGCGGTGGTTGGGTCCTTTCTTTTCTTCCGACTTGCTTCGCTTTCTCTTGGCCACGCAGCTCTGTGAGCGAGCGGCCTTGCCTCCCTTCTGTGCTGCAGGTTTCATGGTTGCTGTAGCAGTAGGGGCAGTCGCGCGTGCGTCCCTCGCGTCTGGTTGGTCAGCTGGCTGCTGCTCCATTGGGCCGCGTTCAGCTGGCTGGCTGGCTGGCTGCTGCTGTGCGCGTTCTTCCCTGCCTTCGTCAGTGGGCCCACTGCATGCTGCTTCACCCCTTCTGTGGCCTGTTTGTTTGCACACCAGGCAAACGATGTTGTTAGGGCAAGAGCTTGAATGGTGCCCCACTGTTAGGCATCGATTGCACTTGTTCTGCTGCCTCTGTTCCTTGTGATAGAGATCGCAGGAAAACCGGCCAATCTTGATCCTGGCTGGCAGGGGGTCTTGAGGTGTTGTGATTATCACAAACCTCCTCCCTGTTTCCCAGGAGCTTAAACGTCCATCGCGCTGCCTTGCTAGTTCCCACTTGATAGGGGAACGCAGTTCACATTTTAACTTTTTCAATCCCTCCTCCAATTCCTTGTCCCCAACATTCATGTTGAAGTTGGAAACCCACACCTTGGTGGCTGGTTTCTCAACTCCATTGTCCCCATGAAAGCTGAAGGGGTTTTTGTCCATCAATGCTACTTGCACTCCCCCTAGCACATTCCCCTCCAGTAACAGTTTTTCTCTAAATTGTTTTTGTTTGGCATACAATCGCCATAGTCCCCCTATTTTTTGCGCCCCACGCACAGTTCCCCGCCCCGTCACTCTCTCTGCTGCAGCACACAAGTCTATAGTGTCTGGCACCGAGTCAAAGTAGGGCAGCGCTCTGCTCAACACATAGAGCGGCTCTATTACTTCTGCCGCCATGGCCGGCGGCCACGTGGAAAGGTTTACACTAGTGCCGTTATTCTTAACACTTCCCCCTCCACCTCTAACTCACACAACACAATTGTCCCTAACTAAAGACACGATCAATTAGCCGAGATGAACACCGATATGTTGAGCACAATTTAGTCGCTAATGAGGATGTGGTAACGGAATAAATGCGGATAAATGCGGAGATGTGAAGAAAAGCTGCCAGCCGACTTCGGCAGGAACCGGAACTCCACAATATCTTTATCTGTTACTTTATAATCTCCCTTGCCTGTTATATTATCTTCTCTATTTGCCTTTTTTGCTTCCCTTAGGACTCTTAAAGAATGCCGTGTGTCTTTACGTTTTTGTCTGCACTCTACATCAAACCAAGGTTTCTTAAAGGAACCTCCCAATACCATTGTTTTCAACATAGGATTAGCAGCTAAACTAACAGCCTCACAAGATTTAGTTAGTGCTTCATCAATATCTTTATTAATCAAATCAAAAGCATATTTAAATGTTAGCTTAACGTTCTCTTTTTTGAAGTTATCCAAATATTCCTGCATCTTCTCGCTGTTCAATTTAAATTTCTGAGTAACAGTTTTTGAACATGAATCATAATATTTACGATATGCGCCTCTAAACTAAGTCAAGTTCTACAGGCATATGCTTTGATTCGATTCTCTGGCTGACAATTAATTTGACAACCAAATAAAAAATGCACCTGGATGATATGAAATAGTCAATAGTACTTGATCCATTGTGAGCTATGTAAGTGTAATTGCTAGTATCTATTTGTTTAGATTTAACACCACTGAGTATCACTAAGTTAAACTTCACAAACACCCAACAAGTAGTGACGAAAAGCATTTGTCACAGTATCATCTGATGCACGGTGGTAATGTTAACCGCCGTTTTGTCGAAATTCTGCTGTTTTGTCTATAGACAAAACGGCGGGGCTAGAACCGCCGTTTTGTCCAAATTTTCTATTATGATTTGGACAAAACGGCGGTTCAACAATCCGCCGTTTTGTCTATAGACAAAACAGCGGGTCGGACAAAACGGCGCCCAATTTTAAACTACCGTTTTGTCCAAATGAGAGTTGGAGCTATAAAAACTAATTTTTGACAAGTTCTCATTTTTAAAAAAATCTTGGT
The DNA here is from genome assembly GCA_017654935.2 of Phymorhynchus buccinoides. Classification (NCBI taxonomy): domain Eukaryota; kingdom Metazoa; phylum Mollusca; class Gastropoda; order Neogastropoda; family Raphitomidae; genus Phymorhynchus; species Phymorhynchus buccinoides. The sequence continues at coordinate 53,038,407 of CM065689.1, read as the reverse complement.
TAAATAAAATGAATAACAAGCTGACCACTGACACTGGTCACTTTGGCCTAATTTTACTGTTTGAATGCTAATTAGTGTACTAGGAGATCATATGAACAATTGTTGATGTGGTTGACCAGTGGTCAGTGTCACTGACCAGTGGTCACTTTGGCCTATTTTCACTGTTTGACTGCAAATTAGTGTATTAGTTCAAATGAACAATTTTTGATGTGGTTGACCAGTGCTCAGTGTCACTGACCAGTGGTCACTGTGACAATGTATCACGCATGACCCCTCTTTCTTTATCTACACCCCCCCCCTCCCCTTTCTTTTCTTGGGCCGCCACTTTAATTACCATTCAACATCAAACCGGACGCCGATTAAGGCATTTATCTCTTTGAAGCCCGGTTTACCTCCCCATTCCACTGGTGACACCCACATAGGCGGTCTCCCTTTATTCCCCATATCTCCCTTCCCATCACGAGAAAGTGACACCCACAGTCGGCGCCCTTTGAAGACCCTTCCTTTCCCGATCCAGGAATGTCGGCATGTGATAATGATGTAACCGGGGCGTGATTGTTCTGTACTACTATGCATATTACTAGGACATCATCTTGTGACGTGTCAACTGCTATAAACCAATCACAGGGTCTCGTTGTTTGAAAATGGGAGGGGAAAATTTGAGTAGTGAGGAAAGTTAGCCTACACATACTTTCTCACAAGACGCTGAAACCTGGCTGGAGCAACATTGCAGACTCAACCTCTCTCCCAGCCAGTCCTAATAGCCCAACTAGTGAGTATTATTGACGGCTGGTGATTGAGATTTGTTTTTTATTTGATCCTATTTTTGATCTAGATCCTATGTTCAATGATGAATAAGGAGTAGATATGTTATTGAAAAAAAGTGGTAAACATTCTGTTCTATTTATGTGCACTGATTATTTGTGTGTGTGTTTTTGACTTTGACTCTTTTGGTACCAGAACCGGATTTTATGCCTACTAACCCTTGTGTATATTTTTAGTAGGAAGCCTGTGGGTTGGAATCTTGCACTTTATGATACCATTCCTTTCCAGGTGTTGGATGGAGAGTGATGTTGGCTTGATCATAGACTTTGATCTAGCCGGGTACTGACTAATACCAGTTGATCCCTGTACACCTTTTATGTTTTACTGATCTCAGTTTGGTAACTGAAATTCAGAGTATGTGTTCTTAGTGCTATTGTACAAGGGCAGCCTTCTAGCCGGTTGGGATTCACTAATTCCCTGCCGACTGAAGCCCCTTGTCTCTAAGCCATAGAGATCTACATCCACCTTCTCCTGTGATTATCAGCAGGGCATCGTGGTCAGGAGGCATAATCCCTGACTCACAAGCAACAAGACGGGGCCGCCGCAAAGACGCCACCGCACCAAGAATCCGCGAGGAGACCACACCTGAGCCGTGCCATCCCGCGACGCCGTAACCGGAACGACTGGGAGCTACTCTCAACTGAAGAGCAAGCCCAGTCACCACAGCACTCGCTGCTCCCGACAGAGGAACCTTGCAGCAGATAAGTCCTCCGGACAGTGAAACAAACAGTAACTTTCATCAGGACACAAAAAAGAAGGATATTAGTGACCCTTCCGGCTTGGGGCCTAACCTTCTAGAAAGACAAAAGTCTTGTAAATCCTTTCAGATTTCATTGTTTTTCATTCATATTTTGTTTTGGCGCCATTGAGCTGCTTTATTATTATTGTTCCATAATCTTATGCAGATTTTGTGAGTAAATAAAATACAAGTGTCAAATAATTATGAACCCTTTGGTCAGACTGATGAGAGTGGAAGTCTTGTAATTTCATGTAAAACCCTACTTCTCTCTCTCTGCCATTTAGAGCAAATCAACCACTTGTATTTCTTACAATCATACGAGCCAGAACCCGGGCACAAATATAAATGTATTAGATGAAAAGGGGCCGGGAAAGTTGCTCACCTCCCATACCCTAGAGAAGTGGGCTAAAGGCAAATTTTCTACTTGAAAATTTAACACACTAAAAGTCTTCCCTAGAGACTTAGCCTTTTAACCCATTACCTCGTCACAGTCACTTTGGCCTGTTTTCACTGTTTGACTGCAAATTAGTGTATTAGGAGTTCAAATGAACAATTTTTGATGTGGTAGACCAGTGGTCAGTGTCACTGACCAGTGGTCACTTTGGCCTATTTTCACTGTTTGACTGCAAATTAGTTTATTAGGAGTTCAAATGAACAATTTTGTATGTGGTTGACCAGTGGTCAGTGTCACTGACCAGTGGTCACTTTGGCCTATTTTCACTGTTTGACTGCAAATTAGTGTATTAGGAGTTCAAATGAACAAGGTTTGATGTGGTTGACCAGTGGTCAGTGACACTGACCAATGGTCAACCACATAAAAAAAATAGGCCAAAGTGACCACTGGTCAGTGACACTGACCACTGGTCAACGACATCAAAATTTGTTCATTTGAACTCCTAATACACTAATTTGCAGTCAAACAGTGAAAATAGGCCAAAGTGACCACTGGTCAGTGACATTGACCACTGGTCAACCACATCAACAATTGTTCATTTGAACTCCTAATACACTAATTTGCAGTCAAACAGTGAAAATAGGCCATAGTGACCACTGGTCAGTGACACTGACCACTGGTCAACCACATCAACAATTGTTCATATGATCTCCTAATACACTAATTAGCATTCAAACGGTAAAATTAGGCCAAAGTGACCAGTGTCAGTGGTCAGCTTGTTATTCATTTTATTTAACAATTTTTTTTTAAAAAAATGAGAACTTGTCAAGAATGAGTTTTTATAACTCCAATTTTCATTTGGACAAAACGGCGGTTCAAAATCGGGCGCCGTTTTGTCCAAACCGCCGTTTTGTCTATAGACAAAACGGCGGATTGTTGAACCGCCGTTTTGTCCAAATCATAATAGAAAATTTGGACAAAACGGCGGTTCTAGCCCCGCCGTTTTGTCTATAGACAAAACGGCGGAATTTGGACAAAACGGCGGTTAACAGTAACAATCAACATCACTTGCTGGATCACCATCCACTTCATAAATATTATTAGGTAGCAACCCTTCACTTGCATTCTCTTTTCCTGTTCTGGCGTTCAAGTCACCCATTATTAATAATGGACTATCAGCGTCACGGTCAAAAATGTCCAAAATACATTGTTCTAACACAGAAACTCCATTGGGAATCTCTGTGTCAGTATAATATGGACTATATTGGGGAGGTAAATACACTCCTATCAACATGCAATCGAAATGGAGGCATAACAAATCTTATATCATATTCAAGATAAATCCTATAGAGACAAAAGGTGAAAATTGTGTTCTAGCAAGGAAGACTACTCCTGCACACAGTCTGGCTGTGGGCGCATCAGAAACTCTTACAGCATTAGAAATAAAGACATCATGCATAGGGAAAAGGTGAGATGGGAATCGTGTGCTGAATGTCTCTGTCAAGAAAATAAAATCAAATTTGGACAAATCGTATTGCAAATCAGGTTGGTAAATCGTATTCAAACCTGCTATGTTGTATGTTAAGAACCGTCGTCTGTGTGATTGTTTGTGTATATTTGTTTTAACATGGGCAGGGCCGATTTCCTATTGGTAACATTTTTCTGACTGAGTTAGAGGATGATATGTCAGCTTAGAAGAACGACATCCCATGCTTGGAAAGGTATCAGTTAAATGTGATTGCTTGCTTTTCACTTTTCTACGAGAGAGAGAGAGAGAGAGAGAGAGAGAGAGAGAGAGAGAGAGAGAGAGAGAGAGAGAGAGAGAGAGAGTTAGAGAGAGACAGAGAGACAGACAGACAGAAGAGTCAGAAGCGACAGAAAAAATGAAATGAAATGAAAAATGAAATTTATTGACATTAGCAAACAATGCTCCAATGCCAAGGAATCACAAACCATGTACTAAAGAATGTAAACCTAACTGGAGACTAAATCAGTTCATAAGATTTTTTAAGAAACATAAAATAAATCATCTTACATTGTTAACAGAGTCAAAGGCCTTGCGGAAATCAATAAAAGCCACATACAATGTTGAGTGGGTTTTTTTAAAAGATAATTATCGTTAAACCAGTCAGTATCAGTTAATAATATGATTAGTAGTACTATATATCCTCTTCTGAAGCGTGCCTGTTCTATTATTTTTTGTGTTCTCTTTCAGCCCATCTAGTAAGTCTTTTGTTTTGTGTTCCTTGTTCCTTTTGGCAGGCACCCCTCGAATCGTCTTCTTCATTGTCGATTGGCTGAAACAGTTTCCTATCATGTGAGCGCAGATGCGTCATGCTGCTGTTATGCCCCGAACTAAGAATTAGCTAGGCCCAGCATGCATGCCCGTCTTCGGCTGAAAAAGACATATTTGTAAGTGTTTCTAGAACAAAGGCAGGAGGAGAATGGACCAGTGAGGCAGAAAGAGAGCAGAGATGACAGAAAGCAAAGGGAAATGGCAGAGTCAAAAAGAGAATAACAGTTATGTGTTTCTACAATATGTTCTTAAATGTGTGTATTGTTGTATTTCTGAATGCTGATTGCACTGTTTGAGAAATGAGGTTGTTTTTTCTCTTCTTCTTCTCTTTTCTACTAGGGGAAGACGGGGTGGGGGGCGCATGGGCGGGTGGGGGGCCCGCCCCGGTTGTCTCATGGGGTGGAGAGGGTTTCGGTCAAATTTGCCCATGGGACGAATGCTAGACATTAGCGCTCGTCTCATGGGCAGAATGAGACTGAAATTTGCTTCGTTTCATGGGATGGTTGGGGTGGGCTTCTTGCCCGCCCATGCGCTTTTTGCCCCGTCTTCCCCTATAGTTTGCATTTCAATTCAGTTGGCAGACGTCAGTCAATATTGATGTTTCTATCTAACTTATCTGTGTTCAACAGTCGTCGAACCATATTTTTGTTAATGTAAAGATGGCACAATATAAGCTTTTAGCTTGTTGCTGCTGATATGTTGTTTATTATTATTATCTATGTTTGTTCATGTACTGTGGATCTAATAAAAATTGTTTAATTAAAAAAAAAAAAAAAAAAAAAAAAGTCTTTTGTTTAAAATGCTGGTGTATATCTTGCCTAGTACACTGGATAAAGACACCCCACGATAATTATCAGCTTTGTTAACGTCTCCGTTTTTATGAAGAGGAATCATGATTGACTTGGACCACTGAGTTGGGAATTTACCAGATTGGAAAAGTGTGTTAAACATGTTCACAAGGAAATCTGACTACGTTATTCTCATGTTTTAACATTTCATTTACAATTCCATCAGAGCCTGCACTTCTACCTCTATTTAGATCACTAATTGCTTTTTCTACTTCTTCTTTTATGATATGATCATTAAACAGAGGTTAATCAGTTTCTATGTTATTGTTATGTGTTTCTGTTATAATAGTTCAAATAATCAGTCATCAAATGAATTGAAAAACATCAAAAACGTGCTTGTCCCCTTGATCTATTGAGATTTAGTTATAAATAGTTGATTTCCTGTTGATTGTCCTTAATGTTGAACAAAAAGATTTAGGGTCTTTTAATGAGTCTTTCAACTTTTCCAGGCGTTTGACTTTTTCATTATTTCACAATCTTTATCAAACCAATCAGTTTTATAATCTACACACTCATCAACATCAGGAGAGATTGCGAGAGACACAGAGGAAGTCAAAATGATTGGTTGTAAGACCATCGGCATATAATAAAATATGAGTGAAAGTTACTGAGAAAGAGCAAGAGAGAGAAACAAAGAGAGACAAATAGAAAGAAAGGGAAAAGAAGCAAAAATATGTAGTTGGGTGCGCAAGGAAGAGAGGGAGTAGTAAATAGTTGCGAAGAGGAAAGAAGACGGGAAAAGGGTGGTGCTTGAAATTTAGGAGACAAGGAAAGGAAAGTGCAGATCCAATGGGGAAAATGGGAGATGGATCAGAAGTGTTGGGGTTGGGGTGGTAGGGGGAGTTGGGGAAGCAACTCTCTGCCTACCACTGTGTAACAAGAAAAAGAAAAAAACCTCTAATCAGCACCAGAATCATCGTTACCATCACCACCACCATCATCATCATCATTGTCATCGTCACCACCACTACCATCACCACCATCATCATCACCACCACCACCATCATCATCATCATCTTCATACTAATCATCATCACTATCATCAGCATCATCATTATTTTCATCAACAGATAATGTCACCTACGTATGGTTTCCCCCCTGTTGCCAGTTGCAGTAAATACGATGATCATGTGTCTCGTGATGTCTGGCCCAAAGATCTTCTTCAAATGGTCATAGGCCATGAATTCCTCCTGTGTTGTGAACAAAATAAATCACATAACCATTTTCATCATCACTAACAATATGCCAAAATAAGACCGCAATACACAATACAACATGACACAACACAACACAGTCACTACACCACTGCACAGTACACTACTGTCTACAATACAGCACAGCATGATACAATACAGTACAGTACAATACAATTGTCATCCGCACGTGAGAGTTCTTGCAAAGTTTTGTACATAGTTGGTCCATCTTTCTTTTTCTTAAAACATATTTTTCTTCACTTTCTAATACTTTTTATAGAAAGTTTCTTTTATATATATATAAAGCACCCCTTTTTCTGCCCAACCCGTGCATTTCTAATTCTCCACGTGCCACACGGAATATTCGAGAGCTCTAGTGTCACATGTGTGTCAGGGGAAAGACGGTGACAATTCATAGTCACTTCTTTTTTCAAGCAAGGAGGGGAGAGAGTTTTTATTCAGTTTTGCTTTGGGTCCTGTCAAACACGGTCGAGTCTTACGACAGGGGCGGTCACAGCCGCAAGTCGACTACTTTTCACATTCTGAGAGAGTCACGTCCCAGGGACGAGTTCTGGATCTAGGAACTCGGGATCTTTTCCTTGGATTGTCATCATTTTCATCGTTATCATCGTACTCAGACACCGACTACGGTTGCGACTTTGTTCCCCCTGTACTTTTTGGCAAGAGAAAAAGAAAGAAGAAATGAATGAGCAGAGCAAAGTACAGAAGAAATTAGGGACAAGAAAACGACAAGAAAATAATCAAAACAAGAACCCAAGAAGAGTAAAGGTAGAGAAGAAAGAAGGCAGAAGAGAAGAGAACGTGGGAGCAAGGGGAAAGAACCAGGACACGGTTGGAGACAACTCAGAAGGCCACGGGAAAGAGGCGAGGAGCTTGCAGTGGACCAGAGGAACTGGAGGATCTGCTGTCCTTGTGGCCGGGGTCCTGTCCTGTCTGGGGGCATCTCTCTTGTGTCCTGCACTGCACCAGCGATATGGTAGGTGTAAATTCCGCGCGGTTCCGCCCGTATCAGCTTTTGTGTTGTTCTTTTTTGTTTATTGAAAACATTTTTTCACGCATTCACGAGTTGTTTACTAACTGCAGGCCAAGTTTTCTAATGTGTAACTGTATTTTCTACCGGTAAGTTAAGCATTAATATTTGAAGTAAACTCGATATGTTTAACTTCATGTTGTCTGTTTATATTTCAGAAGGGGGCGTGGCCTGTTTGTTTCTTGTTCAAATAATAAAATGGTAGTGAAATGTATTCATAAATGTATTTGTTTCTTAGGTCGTTTCCTTCCTGCTTTTCCCTCCATGTTAGGGCTGATCTCCAGCGCTCAGAGAAATATTTGTTTTGTTTTTGTTTGTGAGTTTGAGTGTGTGAGTGTGTTTATACCATATTCATATAGGTGATTAAATGTTATATAATATTGTCCTTTAAGAGAGTGCCATAATTCTTAGCTAAATGTGCTAAGGCGTTAACTATGCACGAAGCTCTTGGGAATAGTTGTCATTTGGTGCTTTTGAAAACATACGTATTTCGGGTGGGATGCTCGGGAATCGTTGTTATCAGACTGAGCAAGTTCCGGAAAGGTAGGTGTGTGTGTGTGTGTGTGTGTGTGTGTGTGTGTGTGTGTGTATGCACCCTTTATTCAAGGTTGTTTACCGTTCTGACTATTGCATTAGTATAGTTATGGTATGATGGGAGGCTAATGAAGGGTCTCTTGTATATGGAATTAATATATTATGCAGTAAATTGCTTATTATTCAGCACTCATAGGTGAAGTAGAGTTGCTGATGGATGTTAGGAGGTGTTAGATTGTCGCCCTTTAGTCTCGCCCACCCCCCCCCCCCCCCCCCCCCCCCCCCCCTCAACTCTCCACCCCCCCCCCCCCCCCCCCCCCCCACCCCCCCCCCCCCCCCCCCCCCTCAACTCTAGCCCTTGTAATTCATGGAACTTAAAGGCAACATTTGCGTCCCAGCGCTATGTGGTCCTGTTGAGACGAGCTCCGCCTGGACCTTGGACTGGCTGGCTGGCCTCTTGGGCGGACGACTCAGCCTTTCTGGAACTTAACCTGGACTTGGATGGGGCGCCATCTTTCCCCTGGACCATCGACCTTGACAGTGGACCCTTCAACTTTGTCTTCGGTTTGAACGTGCTGTGAAAGTCTGCGTGCATGTGTGGGGGCTGGGTGTGTGTATGTGAGAGAGAATAGATTAAAGCAGGCAACATTATTATGTGGAATATATTGAACTTTATTATTAATCATATGTGGGTGTGGGGTGTGGGAGTGTGAGAGAGAATAGATTAAAGGAGGCGACATTATTATTATGTGGAATAAATTGAACTTTATTATTAATCATATGTGGGTGTGGGGTGTGGGAGTGTGAGAGAGAATAGATTAAAGGAGGCGACATTATTATTATGTGGAATAAATTGAACTTTATTATTAATCATATGTGGGTGTGGGGTGTGGGAGTGTGAGAGAGAATAGATTAAAGGAGGCGACATTATTATTATGTGGAATAAATTGAACTTTATTATTAATCATATGTGGGTGTGGGGTGTGGGAGTGTGAGAGAGAATAGATTAAAGGAGGCGACATTATTATTATGTGGAATAAATTGAACTTTATTATTAATCATATGTGGGTGTGGGGTGTGGGAGTGTGAGAGAGAATAGATTAAAGGAGGCGACATTATTATTATGTGGAATAAATTGAACTTTATTATTAATCATATGTGGGTGTGGGGTGTGGGAGTGTGAGAGAGAATAGATTAAAGGAGGCGACATTATTATTATGTGGAATATATTGAACTTTATTATTAATCAATACAATTTGTATTTTAGTTTCTTTGATAAAAGCTGTATAACAAAATCATGTTAGTCTTTCAATCAGATCATTGCGTCCGTTTAACATTCCTTTCTCCCTCAGGGTGACCCGTTAGGGCTAGTGGGTAGGTTTGATTGGCAGGGTGTTTAGTTTGGGAACTTCCGAGTGGTTGGGAGCTTCATCTAATGATTTATTCTGTCCAAGTAGCTAGGTCCCCTCTTGGCCCCGTCCCCTTTGTTTCATCTCATCCTCTAGGTTTTGTATATACATGTGCGTGGTTGTGGAATAAATGTTTGTTTTGTAACTGTTCATCGTTGCCTGTTCTTGGGTGTGGTTGGGCGTGCATGTAGTCCTGTGTGCTCTCTCCCTCTGAACCGTCTGCTTTCTAGATTGATCCTCTGGATCAGTCCTGGGGCGTGACAACAATACCATACAACACAATGCTACGCCATACAATGCAATACCGACACGATACTAAGCAATGCAAAGCAACACACTACCATGCATAGGGCCTACAGTATTAAACAACATATTTTTAGCTTCGTGTACGTTCCATCTTACATCAGTGAAGCGGCCCACTTTGATGACCATCAGAATGACGTGAGGACCAGGCATGGACAGAGCAATGCACTTGATCACCTCAAACAGCACATCATCCTGTGGCCGGTGGGTGTCAGACAGACCAGGCGTATCCGTCACCTGCAGGGTTTTGGATTTAGAGGAGAATCAGATCGCCGCCCGCATGCAATAAGACGTAACTCATTTTTTTTAATCGATTTTGATATATATATATATATATATATATATATATATCTCTCTCTCTCTCTCTCCAAGCACACCTCTCTACATTCCTCCACACCGGGTGTCTGTTGGTGTTAACTACGATTTCTGTGACCTCCCTTTTTGCATCCTTCACTGGATCCACCAACATGGCATTCCATCTCTTCTAGTCTCTTCGAGGGATTGTAATTTTAGGACATTATTATTTTTGTTATTTTACATAAGATTTTTACCATTTCTGTTCAATTAAGTGCTGGTTTGCTTTTATTGTGGACTTTCAATCTGGTGCTAAGAGGACAACCTTTCTCCTGTAGAAAGTCTTCTGGCTCAGCTAGAACATTCACTGTGGACAACTTTCCAGGCCGACATGCAGACTGAAGAGTCTTTCACGAAGACGAAACAGCTGTCTTTGCATAGGCATTGTCTATCTCCCCCATTGGGAGAAAAAGTAAATCAGCACATTATTTTTTCTTTTCAGAACACAAAACAAATCGTAAAGTTAAAGTTAAAGTAATTGAGTTTGTTTCTTAGGTTCACAAAACATACATTGGATACCAAAACAGTTTTATCAAAGCAAATTATATATATACATAAGAGGAAAGTTTAATGGTGTGTTTGTTTTTTCTTCTTCAATTTTTGATCGTTTATATATATATATATATATATATATATATATATATATATATATATATATATATATATTTATTTGAAGAAAAAAACACAACAAATCCTTCGTAAGTTCTAATTTTACTCCAAGCTTTCGAGGGGGTAACCCCTCTTTTTCAAGGTACAGAACTGGCAAAGGTAGAAACACCACGTAAAAAAGACTTATGACGTAGAACGATGACATTCCATAGAAACTAAGCCAACTAAAATGACGTATCCTTAAACTTTATCATTGCCTTGTCAAACACTCCCCCCCCCCCCCCCCCCCCCCCCCCACACACACATACATATCACCCTCTCCCTACCCTCTCTCCTCTCACTATAAAAAGTGAAAATGTAGGATAAGTCAATACAATTATGAAAAATGAAGTGACAATTAAACCCTATTTAATGAAGAAATGTTTCTTCTAAATTAAAACCAATATGCTAAAACTAAAGACACGATTTGTTTCAACAGAAGGTATTATTAGGACTGAGCAAAAAGTCTATGACTCTAGTGAATGGAGTGACGTAGAAAAGCAATGAATGGATGACGCAAGTTTTGAATGACGTGATGGTATGACGAAATAGGCGGCACACTTGTTCTGAATGAAACGACGTACATGATCTATCTTTTTATCTCTTCACCATCTTCTTCCCTATCCCCTACTCCTCAAATCTCCTCCCCCACTACCATCCTCACCCCCACCCTCACCCACAGTATAGTTCAGCACTAAATCTGTGTTCCCCTCTCCAACCTTCTCTTAACCCTCCCCTCCCCCTATTAGGCAGAAGGCCATACCAGCAGAAAAGGCCTGGAAAAATATTTCGTCGGCTAGGTATCCCGCATTGAAATTTTTTTAACTGATATTGAAAGAGGGTGGTTAGTACTTTAATTTTTGATATAGTAGAACTTTGAACTCAACCTATTTGTCTAAATAATTACAATTAATTAAGTGAATTTCTTAGCAAATCACATGTAATTTTTATCAAATGCATAAAGTGTAATAATCTTCTTACGACTGGATAAAAATGACAAAGACAACATCAGATGATCAATTTAAGTATGATCTGAGATTTTAGTTGAAAATCATGCACAAAAAGACCCCCAAAAGACATAAAAAGAAAAAAAATTCAAGCATATCTGTTACTCACAAAGAGTTCTTTCCCTTGGATATATCCCACAGTCAGTCAATAGAACAATACTGTCCCGTGGAATGGGGCACAAAAATTCCACGAAAACTCCACATGAAAGGTAGCACAAATTTCCAGTGAAATAAGCATGAACAAAGGAGAAGAAAAGAAAAGAACAAATCCAAAAATATTAGTTTCTCACGGAGAGTTCCTTCCCTTGTACACAATGTATAAATTTAAGATCTTACATTTAGGTGGTCAAAAGTGATTGTTCCATGTTTACTTAATTGATTTTTTAATAGAACTACTCAAAAAGAAGAGATTGATACAAAATTTATCTCTATGTTAATTAGAACGGAAGTTATGATTTTTTTTAATATTTATGTATTTTACGTCGGTTCAAATCCCTCGTACGGGCCAAGTTTGGGGGCCTCTAGCAAAGGTGTTTGGCATCTATCATGTCTGAAATTGCATATAGCTGCTGCCAGCAGTGGGTTGTATTCACTGATTTTTTTTTTAAAGAACATGTTCAACATAGGTTTTCAGCATGGTATCGCCAAAAATGCTGAAATCTTCGTTTCGACTTAGTTTTGTTTGGGCGCAAATCATTAAAAAGCATGTTACTGACCACTGACCACTAGATCATTAGGCTTTCTGTTTTGTTGTTTTTGTTGTTTTCTTTATTTCCCTTTATGCTTACTTCTGGAAATGGGGCCTTGGCCCTTCCGGCTGAACTGGGGGGTTTAATGGTCTTAACCCAGGGTAAGCAAGAGTCTTTATCCTTTCTATTGTTTTTCTCTTTTAATTCTAATAGGGAATGCGCCCTCCTAGTTCCGTCGCGTTTATCGTCAGAAGTTGCGTCTGCGACGTATTAATCCAGATCCAGATGAGGGGATAATAAGTCATGTAATATTGATTCTACATGTCTTAATTGCCCCCTTCACCTCCCCTTACCCGTTGCCCCGCCCCTATTTCAGGTATTTCCAGCTTGTATTTTTTTCACACACAAGTATCTTTAATCAAAATGATCTGCAGAACAAGGATCTACCTTTTGAGGTGATCATCTTTCATGTCACTGAGCAGTACATGTCTTAATGCCCCCCCCCCCTCTCCTTTACCCTTGCACCCCACCCCCCCCCCCCTCTTGTGCGAGGTATTTTGGCTTGTAATTTTCACACAGAGAAGTGTCATATCAAAATGATCTGCAGAACATCTGCCTTTTAAGGAAAATACATCATGTCACTGTGTATATGTCTTAATGCCCCCCCCCCCCCTCTCTTTACCCTTGCACTCCCACCCCCACCCCACCTCCCCTCTTGCGCGAGGTATTTTTGGCTTGTAATTTTCACACAGACAAGTGTCATATCAAAATGATCTGCAGAACAACATCTGCCTTTTGAGGAAAATACATCATGTCACTGTGATTCTACATGTAATGCCCCCCCCCCCCCCCCCCCCCCCCTTAATGCCCCATCTTACACACATTATTATCTTCACACACATACACACACACACTGTTAACTTTTCTGTTTTGATGTGTTTTTATCTGTATCAAATGTATTTTTGACAATAAAATCTATGGAAAATGGCAAATGGACTGCTTTGTTGATTTTTGTTTGTTGCACAATATAAGTTTACTGTAAAATTCTTGTCATATGAAACATTGAAAGAAAATATATCAGAGAGACAGAGAGAGAGAGAGAGAGAGAGAGAGAGAGAGAGAGAGAGAGAGAGAGAGAGAGAGAGAGAGAGAGAGAGAGAAGGGGGGGGGGTGCACAATTTGTATGTGTATGTGTGCACACATTTTGTGTGTGTGTTGTGTGTGTGTGTGTGTGCACAGTCTTTTCTTGAGTAACTGTGTGCACATCTTCTTCTGCGTATACTGCTATAGCATCCTCCATCAACAATTTGATGATTATGACGCTTACGATGTGGGGGGGGGGGGGGGGGGGGGGGGGGGGGGGGGGGGGGGGGGGGCAACTAAACAGTAGACTTGGGTAGAAGACTCGCTGCCCAGATGATCAGCTCAATGCGGGACTGAATGGGAGGGGGTGAGCATAATTTGGGGGAGAAGCTTGGACAGGGAGGATGGAGTTGAGATAACGGAAAGGTGATGACAAGGGGGGGGGGGAGGATGTAATGAAGTGGGGGTGGGGGGAGGGGGAGGGAGGAGGGTCACATTTGTGTGTGTGTGTGTGTCACATTGTGTGTGTGTGTGTGTGTGTGCATATTTGTGTGTGTGTGCATGCAGAAATAGAAAAAAATAGCTCTGTGGTGTGTTTTGATGTTAGGCCTAACAGTCAATGACAATTTGTGATTTACCATCTTTGGCAAAAACAATATTTTTGCTTGTTACATTGTAATTACTCAAATCCGAGATTGTCATCACATCAGTAGAAATGTAAAGTGTCAAAATAAATATTGAATCTGAAATTGTATATCTATCACTTTTAGATGGAAGTTTTCAGGCCCATTATTTTGCCCAAGGCTGTTCTAGTTTGCTCTTCGCAGTTTCGTTCTGTTGAATCAATCCGTCTACAACAGTGCGTGTGTGTGTGTGTGTGTGTGTGTGTGTGTGTGTGTGTGTGTGCGTGTGCGTGTGTATGCGTGTGTGTGAGTGTGTGCATGTGTGTGTGTGTGTGAGTGTGTGCATGTGTGTGTGTGTGCTTGTATGTGTGTGTGCGTGTGCGTGCGTGAGTTGTCTTTTTCTTCTCAAATCGCACGTGTGCTTGATCAATTCTACGCCTACTGCCAGTACTGGTGAAACGCATGTAACATTGGGCATGGTAACGTGCATTTTCTGGCCGCTGATCGTATGTTAGAAGCTTTTTTGCGATCTCTTGCTCTTCACCGTCTAAGGCATACCATTGATTACAAGCGTTTATTGTTGTGTTCCATCGAGCATCAGTAAATAATGCTAAATCCTCAGATATTTCGCCTTCGCAGCAATGAACAACACACTCCGTCGCAAGGCAAGGCAAGGCAAGGCAAATGTTTTATTTCGCCATGAGGTTTTGTGTATAAAGGGGCGCTACTCATAATGAGTGTTGGGTAAAAAGACGTTTTCGTAACTTGTGTTTTCGCCCACTTTTTTGCGATTTTTTTCAATAATATCGAGAGGTTCGCAAGTTCTAGACCATATAACTTTAATCTACAAATATCAAACTACAATTTCCCCCAAAAAAATTTCAATGCGCTTTTCTAGCCAGGGGGAGCGGAGGAGGGGGGGGGGGGGAGAAAGAACAGGGTACTGGGAGAAAGTGTGAAAGAAAGAAGAGCAAGAGAGCAAGTAGCAGAGAAAGACTGAGTTAATCAAGGTAGGTAAATTGGAAGCTTCGTGTAGCAAGAGTGGAACTTTTACAGGAATCAGCTTTAAAAATACAGGGAGGGGAGGAGAGGGGCGAAGGAGGTGAGGGGTGGGTGGGGGGGAAATCATGGGGGGGAGGGGGCGAGGGGGGGGGGGGGGGGGAGAAAGGGGGGGGGGGAGGAGAGGAGGTCAGGAGAGAGAACAGGGTACAGGGAGAGAGTATGAAAGAAAGCAAGAGAGCAAGACCGAGAAAGACAGTTGATCAAGGGAGGCAAAGTGAAAATGTTACAGGCGTTAATTATTTTGCGTGTGTGTGAGTGTGTGCATGTGTGTGTGTGTGCTTGTATGTGTGTGTGCGTGTGCGTGCGTGAGTTGTCTTTTTCTTCTCAAATCGCACGTGTGCTTGATCAATTCTACGCCTACTGCCAGTACTGGTGAAACGCATGTAACATTGGGCATGGTAACGTGCATTTTCTGGCCGCTGATCGTATGTTAGAAGCTTTTTTTGCGATCTCTTGCTCTTCACCGTCTAAGGCATACCATTGATTACAAGCGTTTATTGTTGTGTTCCATCGAGCATCAGTAAATAATGCTAAATCCTCAGATATTTCGCCTTCGCAGCAATGAACAACACACTCCGTCGCCATGAGGTTTTGTGTATAAAGGGGCGCTACTCATAATGAGTGTTGGGTAAAAAGACGTTTTCGTAACTTGTGTTTTCGCCCACTTTTTTGCGATTTTTTTCAATAATATCGAGAGGTTCGCAAGTTCTAGACCATATAACTTTAATCTACAAATATCAAACTACAATTTCCCCAAAAAAAATTTCAATGCGCTTTTCTAGCCAGGGGGAGCGGAGGAGGGGGGGGGGGGGGGGGGAGAAAGAACAGGGTACTGGGAGAAAGTGTGAAAGAAAGAAGATAGCAAGAGAGCAAGTAGCAGAGAAAGACTGAGTTAATCAAGGTAGGTAAATTGGAAGCTTCGTGTAGCAAGAGTGGAACTTTTACAGGAATCAGCTTTAAAAATACAGGGAGGGGAGGAGAGGGGCGAAGGAGGTGAGGGGTGGGTGGGGGGAAATCATGGGTGGGAGGGGGGCGGTGGGGGGGGGGGGAGGGGGGAGAAAGGGGGGGGGGAGGAGAGGAGGTCAGGAGAGAGAACAGGGTACAGGGAGAGAGTATGAAAGAAAGCAAGAGAGCAAGACCGAGAAAGACAGTTGATCAAGGGAGGCAAAGTGAAAATGTTACAGGCGTTAATTATTTTTGTAACATTATACATTTTTGTGACATTAAGAACCATCAGTCTTGCTTATATCGACGTATGGCTAGCAACTGAAGTCGAAGCTATCTTTACACCCATTCTTATAATCTTGCTACCATGGCCCGATATGTATTTAGCAAGTGACAACAACGAATTACATACATATTTTAGGCATTCAGTATCTTCTATTTGTGGCTGCTTATTACATATTATCTAGAGCACATTTTATCTACAGCCACACTTTACAGACCATGCAAATTACCTGTCACTGTTTTAAAAACACACTGTTAAAACAGACTGCTAAAAACACGTCTTTACTGAATGGCTGACTTGCAACAAATGACCCTAACAATTTTCAAACTCACTCAGTTAAAAAATGTAAATACATCTTGGTCAAAGCAAAGCAAAAAACAAGAGAGTGAAAACTTGGACCTGGAAAAGGAACTGATAGGGAATGTAGATGGTGTTGTTTTTGCAGGCACAGTCATTAGTCAGGGACAGCCTCCTTAATTCTGTCAATGCTTTCCTCTTGATTGGGGAGAGATTATCTTTGATTTTCTTCCTGCTTTGAACACTGAGAAAATCATTTGTACATTGTTCAATAAATTGTTCTACGCATCTGTCTCCTCTTGGTGCTTTTGTATCCGTAGGGGTATGCCAGGGCATTTTGTGGAATTCCCCATCCTCCACGTCATCATCTGATTCAGATTCTTTTGTCTTGAAGTGCCTGTGCCACCTAAGATTCTCTTCCCACCTGTGTGTGCCAATGATCTGATCACTTACGTCGATGGGACATTTTGGCATTGGTATAAATTTGTCAGACATCCTGCAAATGGACACTTGTTCTGCAGAAAGTTTAATGTCGTCTGTTAATACAATGGGATCATGTTGCTTCCGAGGGTTCCCACATTTTTCTCAGATGGATGTTTCTGGCCTTTCTCCGTTTATGTTTTTTTCCCACCCCTTCTTGTTTTTCTCCTTGTCTTATTTCTAGACACGTTTTCCTTGGTATTTCCATTGTTGCCCTTGTCTTCACAACACTTGAACTTCCTAGAGCTTTCAACATATTGACAGGCCAACATTCTAAGTGAACCCCTACAGCGTTGTTCATCAGTTCTGTCCGATGTTTTACGGGTTTTTTCACGCAGTAATACAGACAGTTTTTTGTCGTGAGAGTCCGAAATATTCTTAAGTTCATGTGCATATTTTTTTCCTCACTACACCAACTAGCCTATTACTGCAAAGTTCCCCTAACTCCCTCTCTACCTCACCTCTAATCGAAGTCTACGTTTCTGACATTTCATTGCATCTTTTCTCACAGAACACAATCAGGGACTGAAGAATGTTTGAACTAGTGATGTTTAGATCATCTTGAATGTTGTCCCTTATCTCTTTATCCGGGTGACAGGCTAGACTAAATCCAGCTCTCATACCATGCGGGAGAACACGATTCATAGAACAAAAATATGAAAACTATCTTTTGAGTTTTTCTTTTGAGAGAGAGAGAGAGAGAGAGAGAGAGAGAGAGAGAGAGAGAGAGAGAGAGAGAGAGAGAGAGAGAGAGAGAGAGAGAGAGAGAGAGAGAGAGAGAGAGAGAGAGAGAGAGAGAGAGAGAGAGAGAGAGAGAGAGAGAGAGTACCTCAAGCATGATATTGTCGACTGTAATGCAACCCCACTGACAGTTTTCAGTGCTAGAACTGAAACCTTTGCACGCTTCGAAGACTTGACGTCGGCACAGGGTGTTGCCTGTAGAACTTTTTCCCACCCCTGTTTTCCCCAGCAAGACAACGCGAAGCACGTCGCTCTCTGGGTGCACGCACAAATGCATACAGACAAATAGAGAGATCAGCAACATTATCGTCGTCACTGTCGTCGTCGTCGTCATCATCATCATAATCGCCATCACTACTGTCATTGTCGTTGTAGATAATCAAAATGTTGCTGTAGAATCATTTTCTTTAACTGAATTTTATTTAATAGGAAACTAATAATGTAACACATCGTCATCAGTCCCAATACGCATGTATACAGCAGTTACAACAGCACGGAATTTTTTTTCTCCACTAATCTATGTATGTGTCACGGATGATTCTCCAATCTGGGGGGATTTCAATTTCCCCCAGGAGGAAAATCCAATTTAGGTAGGATTGGAGTTTCCCCCGGTGAAGGTCCAATTGGAGTTTCAACTGGCAAACATAGGTGGGGCAAACTCCAATTGGAAGTTGTCCTGTAACAATTTCAAATTCCCCCAGAGACGGGAGAACTTACAATCGTGGCTGAATTTTAAATAATCTTGTGGACATCTCCAATTCATCAAAAACAAAACTATGTAGTTATTTGGAAACATTCCAGCTACAATTCACTCTTGATAGACTTTTGAGGGGGGGGGGGGGGGGTGTTTGTGAGTGTGTGTGTGTGTGTGTGTGTGTGTGTGTGTGTGTGTGTGTGTGTGTGTGTGTGTGTGTGTGTATGTGTGTCTTCTTCTTGACTGTGCGTGGCAACAATCAACACTGATTATTTTGCCACGGAACCGGGGAGGTTCAAGACCACTTTTGCCGGAAGAAAAGACTCCAGGTGTGTGTGTTCGCGCGCGCGCGCGCGCGTGTGTGTGTGTGTGTGTGTGTGATAAATGCAAATTGGGAAGTGCAGGAGGGAGAAAGGCCTAAGGGGGTGGGAATTGAAAAGTTGAATAGAAGAGCCGTATTCTTTCAGAACAGCTTGTGTGATGTTGTCTCTTTTTCAACTCTCTTATCTTCTTCATTCTTCCTTTAGGCGAACAGGTAGAGAACACAGAGAGAGAGAGAGAGAGAGAGAGAGAGAGAGAGAGAGAGAGAGAGAGAGAGAGAGAGAGAGAGAGAGAGAGAGAGAGAAGTCTGAAGTCTGAAATGATTTAATTTGTTAGGCCACAGGCCCATACAAATGGAGTTCACGTTGACAAAATTATGACACATGTAATAACAAGACATTACTGAAGTGCTTGCAGAGCATTTTGCCTGACTATATATGCCTTATACACATATTTACAAACTCTAAGAACTATATTTTCATTTTCATTCGACAATAATAATGTCATCTTGTTCAATGAAGGACATCGGAAGTATTTACGAGGTATCAACTGAGCACGCAAAGAAGTGTATTTTGGACATACTAAAAGGAAATGAAGTTCTGTTTCATCACAATCAGAACAAAATGAACAAAGAGTATTTACATTATTAGAAGCACGAGTAAAGTTCAGAAAACGTGAACGCAAAGATAACATGCCTAGTCTGAACCTACTAAATAGTTTGCGTACGTTAATACATCTCACCACTCTAAAATAAGAACGTAATGACATGCCATATGTTGCATAAATATTATAGAATGTATGTGATTCAAGTTCAGAGTGCCAATCTTGTCTACAACAGTCAATCAAACGTTGCTTTAACTCACAAATAAACATATTCACATTCCCTACACACTGAGCTTCCCACACAAACCCGAAACCAAACATATAAAGCATATTTCTAACCCTGCCTACCCAAGTGGAATAATTTTGTATTTCCAAACAAAGAAGCATTAAATACGCTTTTTTAGGAAATCTACATTCATCCATGTTTACGACTCGCAAACAAAATTTTACACATTTAATAAATACATTGACTTTCAGGGGATATCTTCCCAGTTCCCCATATACTAAATGCCTTGGCGTTCTCTGACTTACACACATAAAACGTTTCATGGCTGACAAATGAACTCTCTCAATAGTAGATAGATCACCCATAATACCCCATATCTCTGCCTCATACATTAAAATAGGCTGAATTTGAGAGTCGAATAACTTAAAAAATACATCAGGTGAATACTCTCTAATAGACCAAAGTGTTCTTGTTATTGCAAAAATCCCCTTTCTTGCCCTATCTGATAAATCACGTTGTGTAGCTTGAAATGACAGCCTTGTTGTGAGAATAATGCCAAGATATTTATACATATTAACAACAGCTAAGTTATCATGTCCAAATGTCCAGGGTTCATTTACAGCTAAATAACCCCCATTCCTAAAAACAATTACATTTGATTTCTCAAGATTAACTTCTAAATCCAACCGTTTTGCTATGTTATACAGAATGTTCAGTTGTGTTTGAAGTCCTATAACACTGTCAGATATAAGAGCAACATCGTCTGCAAATAGTAAGATTAGTAACTGAATCAGGTCTGGAGATAACTGAATGCCATGCCTACATTTCCCATTGATATTTTTAGTAAGTTCATTTATCAGCAATGAAAACAGAGCAGGAGAACAAACCTCACCTTGTTTTAAACCTTGTGGACATATAAAAGCATCGGTTAAATTACCTCCTACTCGCACACGTGCCTTTACAACGTCATAGATACTTTTAAGTGCATTCAAAAATTTCCCTCTGATTCCACTAACATGAAGTATTTTCCACAATTTATCCCTGCTTACCATATCAAATGCCTTACGGAAATCTATAAAGGCGACATAAAGTTTTCTGTGCCTAAGTAATTGTTTTTGCACACAAGCCATAATGGTAAATACATGATCTGTTGTACAACGGTTGTGCATAAAGCCGGCCTGTTCCTCGCCTATAACCTCATTATCCTCAATCCATTTTGTAAGTCTTTTATTTAATAAAAAATTGTATAGCTTGCTACATATATTCAATAATGATATCCCGCGGTAATTATCAGGCTGATTCAAGTCACCCTTTTTATGTAAGGGCTGCAAAACAGCCACTGTCCAGTCAGCTGGAAATATGCCATTATCAAAAAGATGATTGAACAATTTTGACAGAAAGGGTAAAATAGTAGCAGTGCTGTTTTTATAGAACTCACCTATCAATCCGTCAGGACCAGCAGCTTTCCTATTCTTCAGAGCACCAATAGCACATAGTATTTCCTCTGCAGATATTGGTTGGTCTAAATCACCATTTTCAATCTGGGTCTCTGTATTTATATTACCATAATAATCATCAAAATCAGATTGAGAATCAGCACCAGCCGAGGGCACATTATTGAATACACCCCTAAAGTGCTCAAGCCATTGTTGGGAAGAAATTGAGTTGTGTCCTGTTTGTCTAGGTCTAACTGAACGGATAGCATCCCAGAACAGCTTGCTGTCATTTAAATTGCTTTGTAGAGAGTCAACAATATTTTCTCTGTGTGTTTTTTCTTTTATCCTTAACAATTCCTTGTATTCCCTCCTTTTCTGACAATATTCCAATCGATCAGGTATATTGTTAGATCTGTTAAACTTATGCAATAAACCCCACGCCACTTGCCTACTTTGCCTACATTCTAAATCAAACCATATTTTCTGTTTTTCACAATCAATAAGAACAGTTTTCTTCATACATTCACCAGCAAAGTATAAACATTCATTAAACATAAGTACAGATTGATCAACATCATTTTCTATAATATTAGTGGCATTGGTGACAATATCCTTTGCATCATCAGAACTAATCCTTTCCTTAAAACTATTATTTTTTTCATCATCCCATTTGTATTTACTAACGTAAGCTTTTTGGTGTTGCTTATTACATAGTAAATCTGAGGATGTTAGTTTACACAACAAAGACAATTCCACAGCAGCATGCTTTGTTTGAATAAAATGCCTGATACTAAAGTTACAACAACATGACAACAAAGATTTTGAAATAATGAAATAATCGATCACACTTGACCCACTCTCAGAAATGTAAGTGAAATCACACAGGTTATTCATTGCCTGTAAGCCATTTAGAATAACGAGTTCAAATTCGTCCAACATATTAATGAGATAGCGACCAAAGGCATTGACTACAATGTCTTTTGAACATCTTTTATATGCATCAGCACGGTCAGTTCTAGTGGCAGAATAATCTTTGTCTAATATATTACATATATCATCAATTGGGTCGGAATCATGAAAGTTAAGATTATTTGTTCTAGCATTTAGATCGCCACACAAAAGTAAAGGCAACTCACCACATTCTTTGATTGATTCAAATAAGCAGTCCTCTAGGATTGACATACCATTGTATATTTCAGTATCTTCATAATATTTGGAGTTTTGTGGAGGAATATAAGCCCCTACCAACAAGCAATCAGTCTCTGAGCCAATTAAATCACCAGCAATCTTCAGCACCAAAATATTGTCTGTTTCAATGTGAATCTGTTTCACATACACACTCAGTTCATTTCTGATTAAAAAAGCAACTCCACCAGATAACCGTCCATGAACGCTGTCAGACAATTTCACACCTGGTGAAGCAAACATTTTATGTGAAGGAAAACAGTTTTCTTACATGGTATCTGTAAACGTTTCAGCAAGGAAAACTATATCGTATTTACTGACGAAATAAGTAATGTCAATTTCTTTGGAAAATCGCACAAAACCCTCAATGTTCAAACTTACTATAGACAGCACATTAGTAACACTTTTGTTTCCTGCTATGTTGACTAGTCTGTCAGCATTACCATTCTTATTAACATTAATATTATAATTATCTGGCTTTCCAGCATTGGATTCAACGCTAGGTTGATTACCTGTCTGCATACCTGAAGGGCCTTGGCCTACCCATCACCTGTGACCACCCTTTCTTTGACCAGGAGTATTACCAGCATTAGCCTTCTTAGGTTTGGTGAAAATGTCATTCCACTTTTCGGAAAGCTCACCCTGCTGCTTTTCAGTCCCACTTGAATTTTGAAGACGGCGTCTCGTTTGCATCAGGGAATCTTTTTGTTGGCTGCCTGGTCGATTGAGAGAGAGAGAGAGAGAGAGAGAGAGAGAGAGAGAGAGAGAGAGAGAGAGAGAGAGAGAGAGAGAGAGAGAGAGAGAGAGAGAGGGAGGGAGAGGGAGATAGATTATGTTCAATGAATTCTCACATATTAGGGATCATTATGGGTATTCATTAAGAAAAAAAAGTAAAGTTGTCAATGTTAGGTGATGACATGTTCAATTAAATGTTCAAGTAATCCTCACTCAGATGGAGTGGTTATCTTTTGTTTAGCCAGTCAGTCAAAGAACGTCGAGCTTGTCAGTGAACATTTCAGTCATGGCCTGCCAGGAGCAGCACCAGAAATGTTGGAATCTTCTTCAGAATCACTGGCCATTCATTGCTCCAAAATACAGAGCAGTGTCTGATTCAAAGTACGCCCTTATTGTTCAGGCAAAGTTGTCAAAGATGAAAAATGTGGAAAAGGATCCACTTGTGCATTTTTCCCCTGCTGATAATAGTTATGTGTCTTTGATTGCGCGTGCACGTGCGTGCATGCGTGCGTGTATGAGTGTGTGTGTGTATGTCTGCGTGTGTGATTTCGTGGGTTTTTCTTCTGCCAAATTCTTTTGCTGTCCCATCTTCTGGGCCGTACAGTCGCGTTCCTCCCACACCGCTCATTCCGAGTCCCAACATGCAGCCACACCCTGGTTTATCAGGTCGCGGAATCCGAAACCAGCAGTCCAGGGGGGGGGGGGGGGGGGATCTATGTTAGGCCGTCAGGAAGCAACCAACCAAGGAGACACTGCACTGCTGCTGAGTCATTTCGGTGGAGTTCAGCGGAGTTCAGCAGAGCTTGTTCTGAGCTGACATACTCAGGACACCACCTACTAAGCCCCCAGAAGTCCAGAAGGACTCAATGTACCCATACCTGGACTCAATGTCAGGGAATGAGACACTTCTGCCAAACAGCCAAACTGGACAGTCAAATTGCAGGCCGATCATGCAAACTGGTGAGATCTTCACAGATCAAAACAGCTGTCTTTGCATAAGGCACTGTCCCTCCACCATTGGGAGAAAAAGTAAATCAGCACATTTTATTAATAATTTTACTTCATTTTTTTAATTTAAAGAACACAGAACATTTCATAGTTAACGTTAACTGGTTTTGTTTCTGAGGTTCAGAAATTCAGACATTAGACACAGAAAAGTGTTATCAATTCGGCATTTCAAATGCACCAACTTTTCAGTCCTTCAGAGTTGTGTGGAGTGGGAAGTCTGGCTGTGCGGCTGTTATCTTTTTCTGTATTACTTGACTCAACTGTCCTGCATAGCTCACCATCTGATGGTGATCGCCGGTCTATTGGATTAAAACTCGTATAATTTTGTGTGGAGTGGGAAGCCTGGCTGTGCGGCTGTTATCTTTTGCTGTATATATATAGTTTTTGTCCCTATGTCTTCCAAACGAACTTTAAAATCAAAACCAGTTATATACTAACTTGGTATTTTGATCTATGTGTGACCGAGTGACCTATAGTAGTCTACTCGTCACTAATTATGCAGAACAGACCGTTCAATTGCGCTATTTTTAGACATTGCCACTGTTGCCATGTCGACAGACGACTCAATTTCAATTAGCTAGTTTTGACATCCCTACTGTCAGCAAATGACATAATCGCGTGTCTCCTTTTTAGTCACGCAGGGCCTTGTTCGAATTCAAATCGAGCAGGTCACGTGCCTTGGTTCAAATCGGCTGGCCATTGTGCATCAGTTGACAAAAAGCAGAGTAGCCACTCACTGTGCGTGATGTGCCTAACTAAACTGATGCCTACAATGTTTAAGCCCTGATCCCTGTTCCTAGCTGTAAGTACTTTTAAGCCAGTGTTTATTGTTTAGTTTGTTATACTTTACAAACTATTGTTCTACATGTTGTTTAACTAACTTTGTCACTGTAAATCTTTTACGGAACAGAAAACTGTCTGCTATAGTCACCAACCATCGTGACGTCAGTTTATTCATAAACTAGGCGCTAGGCCTATGTTGTCCAGAGACTGAATATCAGAACATTCCAATTGTTCTGTTCCATCCTCACATCCACTCGTGTGTGACGTCAATTTACTTTGTAAACAATGTAAGGGCCTTTTGCCTACATTTATATTCTTGCTCATTTCCATACTATTAATATTATTGATCTAGGCTTATACCATACTATGCGTGTAGACGTGTAGGCCTATCTTCCACTGTTTTAGCCATAGGCCTAGGTGTGTGTGCTAAGCCTAGTGTTGTGTTGTGTTAATACTGCTACTAAGGCATTTCTTTTGACTGAGTTTCTTGCTACTTCAATGATAAACTCTCAATAGGCCTACATTTGCCTTTAGTCAGTTTTCCACTAAAAACTGATTTCATTCAGCTCAGGTTCATGTGTACTCTATTTTTAGTAGCATAGCATCTGATGATGTGAGTGTTACAATTGAATTTCTGACTACTTCAATGATAAACTCTCAATAGGCCTACTTTGCCTTTAGTCAGTTTTCCACTTAAAACTGATCAGCCTACTTTGATGTGTGGTCTATTTTTTAGTAACATAGCATCTGGTAATGTCAGTGTTACAATACTTGGTTTGGGTTAATTCACATGAACTCAAATGTTTGTGTATGAGTTAAGCAAGCATAGGATCAGGGTAAAACCAGCCTATGTTATTCCAAACCCCAGCTAGGCTTGTGTCAATGCCACTTTAATCATGCTATTTAAGTCATACAGTGAGCTCCTTCCACTGTTGTGACTGTCTATTACCTCATGTTATTTTAACATTGAGTTCTATGGCGCAAGGCCTACAATCATACTCAATCATTGTTTTTTCTTGTTTATCTTTATGTGGTTATATTTTGTATCGTTGCAGGATGTAATCTCTGCACTGTCTTCCCTAGTTCTTTTCCTAGCTATTTTTCCTATTAAATAAGCAAAGTCAAACAACTGTCTGGTTTCCACCTATATGTTCCTGGCCTGCGTGCGTGCTGATCAACACCCTCCAATCCTTATCCCTCATCAACTGCTCCTTATCCCAATCCATACCCTTACCACCCCATCATATATGTTCTAAAAAATATAAAGAGTGCTAGCTTAGTTTCTTCTCCTTATTAGGGAGGCATTGGCAGAACCCAGCCGAGAACAGCTGTTTCAACTCTAGGGAGACTCATCAGCTCGGCACTGGATGGGGTCTTAGTCTACGAAGGTGGAACTACTCCCCCCTCAACAAGAAGATTGTTCCATAAATGGAATGTCTCTTCCTGTATATTGGTAAAAGGCTAAAAAAAAACCACCAACACTCAAGTAAATTAGAAATAATAAAAATCTTAAGTAAAAATGTGAACATAAGAATGTTCCAAATTTAAAATATGATAAAATAAGCGACACGCCCAAAGAGGGCCGGCAACTGAAATAGTATCCAAAGGGACATAAATATGTATGAACAAATTTCAGTATACTGCTGGCACCGTTCCTCAAGCCTACAGGACTCAAACGTTAGAGCATTTGAAATGCAATAATAGTAAAATTGTTTAAAACTTTTTTGTCCCTATGTCTTTGAAACGAACATTAAAATCAAAACCAGTTATATACTAACTTAGTATTTTGATCTATGTTCTAAAACATAGAAAGAGTGCTAGCTTAGTTTTTCCTCCTTATATATTTATATATCTAGACGCACAAAAAGCGAAGATATAAAAACAAAACACACACACTATATATATATATATAGGAACATTGTTTAAAACTTTTTTTCCCCTATGTCTTTGAAACGAACATTAAAACCAAAAACCAGTTATATGTTAACTTGGCATCTTGATCTATGTTCTAAAAAACATAAAGAGTGCTAGCTTAGTTTATCCTCCTTATATATATATATATATATATATATATATATATATATATATAGAGAGAGAGAGAGAGAGAGAGAGAGAGAGAGAGAGAGAGAGAGAGAGAGAGAGACGCACAAAAAGCGAAGAAAGATAAACAAAACACCTTCAATATTCCCAATATTTCAGTTTATTCAACTTCCCTCGGGGGACTCCAATGATCGAGTGAAGCCAGGTAAGTTTATCTTCAGCTAAAATGAGAAGATCTCACATTCACATCACCACCTAATTTCGCATTCAGTGCTCACCCATAACTTTCTATGATGTACTAGTGAACAGAACTAACCCATCCCATCCTTGCATTATTCCCTCTATGAACTAACTATAATCATTCTGATCTACTACCCCTATCACCCCACTCCCCAACACCCACCCACCCGGAAAAAAATGGTTTTAATTATTTTAAAAAAACCCACACACGTTAATATTTTTGTAAGCATCGCCTTTAGCTTAAAACTTGAAATCACATACAACAGATTCAACTTGTATTCCTATAATACATGTTAAATTTATTCTCAAAATCTGCATAATTATCATAAATCAGTGTATGTTCGCCTAAAACATATTGTAGTAAAACCATTATTGACAACAAATGCAAGACGTTTTGATGCAGCTAACCAAATGAGAATACCATGCACTAATATAATCAAACACATTTGAATTTTTTTTTAAACCGTTTTCCACAGTAATTTGGCAATACAGTACTCCCCGTTTATAGTAAACTCGGTTATAAGCAATTTCGGTTACACTGGTTAAAGCACTGGTTCCCGGCCAAAGGTCTACTGTTTTATTACTAAATAGTCCTTGGATAGTAGCAACTCGGTTATAATTTTTTTTTAAACTGCTATAGTAAAGTCACTTTTGGTTCCCCACAGGACTGGCTCCTGGGTTACAATAATATAAAAAAATTGTCCTCTTTGTGACCTTTGTAAATAAGTCACCAATGTATGCATCAGTCTCACCACTCCCTCCACCCACCCATAGTAGCAGCTGGGTTCTAATTTTTAAACATCTCCTATACTAAAGTCATTTGTGGTTCCTCCTCGGATACAATAAAATATTTGTCCTCTTCATGACCTTTGTAAATACGTTATCAATGTATACGTCACAGTCTCACTACTCCCTCTACCCACCTTCATCAACAAAATTGAAAGGCATTCAAAAACATGTTTCTTTCCCCTCATTCTTGTTAGCAAGAATGCGTAATGTATGCCGTTGCCAACCTTGAATGTTTGGTAATGTGCCTATGGACTTTCTTTAAAAGAAAAGACGAAACTTATTACCAATTACAAGTGAAAATGGACAGCCATGGAGGAAGAAAAAGACATTGCTTTCAAACGCTCTCTCTCTCTCTCTCTCACCCTCTCCCTCTCACCCTCTCTCTAAGTCTCTCCCTCTCTCTCTCTCTCTCTCTGTCTCGGGCACGCGCAAGATGGCGACAAGTCAACATAGGCCAGTCCTTAGCTCTGTCTTCAGTGTCAACTTTCACCGGCTTCAGGGCACGCCAGACTACATGAAAGACATTGAAAGGTGTATGAATGGTCAGTGAATACAGTCGACTAGCAAAATGATAGACTTGAACCTGTGGAGGTGCAGAATAGGGCAGTTTGGTTTGTCAGGGGCAAGGGGTCGTCGAGTACACAAGGTCAAGCAGGTGGAAAAGGGCGAGGTCGTTTCAACGGCGAGTGTGTTGACACACTTTGTTGTTCTACTGTGTGCCTGTCTCATCGGACATTCCCTCAAAACCAACTACTCATCGCTTGTGTTTAATGACATTTCATCGGTTTCTGAGCCCTTTGTCAGCCACACACCTAGCGCAACAACATCAAACTGGAATGAAGTGTGTAGTGACGTCACCTGTGCTGTACACACCTTCGGCCTACCTGTGCACAGCCAGGCTCTCTTCAGTCTGTGTGTAGTCTACGCTGCCTGGTCCATGCGGCGCATATTGCTGTCCTCGGACGTGCATCAGAATCCAGGTCCGGGAGAAAATGAGAATCTGAAGCAATCTGAAGCAAGTGTGAAACAATCTGAAGGCGTCCAACCCGTGTCTGACCACTGTGAATCGAACCAACAGCAACAACACCTTCCATCCGACCTCCTTCAGCAAATCCAACAGGCCCTTGACAGGCAAACAGAGAGTCAGAGTAAACAACACGCTGAAGAAACAAACCTGATACGAAGTGATCTGTCTAGCATCAAAAACGAACTGAAGCAGGTCAGTGACAAATGCAATGAAATTAATGAACGCTGCAATCGACTCAAAGTAGAAAACGCTCGTCTCTCAGCCACCGTTTCGGGAATTACCGATGACGTCACAGCCCTATTTTCAGACACAGCAAGTCAGAAAGAGGTCACCCAGTCACTGGCTCAGCAAGTTGACCAACTGTGTGGGGAGATGGAGAGAATGAATCAGGAGATTGACTGATTAGAAGATTTCTCCCGCAGGGATAATCTGCGTTTCTACGGCATCCGTCAGTGCTCTGCAAAAGAAACGTACGATCAGTGTGCAGCAGCTGTTGTGCAAACCCTGAATAGTGTCAACAGCCCCCTGACATGGACTGAGGATCACATTACCAGGGCCCATAGAGTCGGACAGGGAAACCCCAGGCCCATGATTGTCAAGTTTCGAAGCTGGAGGGACAAGTTGGAAGTCATAACGAACAAAGAATACCGAAGCCAGCTTGAAAAGACGGGCATTCGTGTGTCCAATGATCTAACAAAACGTCAGGCTGCCATGGTATCTCAGGCCAGAAGGGACAATTTGTCTACGTACTTCGTTCGCGGCGTCATGAAGATTGGGCCGAGACGATCCCCACGAGCTGAAGAAGACCGATCTGCCCAGGGAACCAACGCTGTACCTCGGCCACCACCCAACCCATCGCCAGGCTCGCAGCAGACGACAAACACCAGACCAGCTGATTTACCACTGGGTCAAGGTCCTGGGGTCAACTCTACTATTATTAGTATCGGGAAATCACAGGGTCGTGAGATTGCTTTGATCTCTTCCAGCCCAGCGACTTCGGGACGTGATAGTGTGGGTATGGTGGGGATGAGAGATGATACAGAGGGAGAGACGCTGGGTGGGAGGGGGGCAGTGAATGGAAAGGAAAGGGGACAAAGTTTGAGTGCAACAGCAACATCAATGCATGACATTGTAGGCAGTGTGGGGGTGAGTGATGATGGAGGAGGAGAGGCACTGGGTGAAAAGGGGGCGGTGGATGAGAAGGGAGTGGAACGGACTGGGAGTGCAGCTAATCCAGCGAGACGTATCAGTGGGGACATGGTAGTGAGGAGTGAGGACAGAGGGGGAGACACACGGGGTCAGAAGGGAACAGTAGGTGGGAAGGGTGGGGGACAGAAGGGGGGTTCAGGTGCATCGTATGGAAGTGGCAATGCAGGCAAGGGAAAACAAACTGGGCTAGACAGTTACCTGTCTCCAGCCAGTGGGCCTACTAGGAACACAGCCAGTGACAGTGATAGACGTAGGCCTACAACGCGATTTGGGTCAGACTCTTCTAAACCTAAATAGGGAATAGCTGATCAGCCAACGCAGTTATCGTTCCTCAACTACAATGTAGAAAATATTTGTAAAAAACTGAATGATCTTGAATGTTTGAAATATGTTAATACGTTTGATTTTGTATGTCTAACTGAAACCTTTGCAAATAAAGCGTTTGATTACAGCAATATTTTTCTTGATTATATGAAATTTAGTTCACCAGCAAAAAAGCTGTCATTGTTTGGGAGAAATTTGGGGGGAGTATTAGTGTTGGTGAGAAATTGCTTCTCTAAGTTAGTAAAAAAGATTGAAGTGAAATGCGATAATTTAGTTGTGCTACAAGTGGACAAGAGTTTATTTCAGGTTGATAAAGATGTTTTGTTTATTGCTGGTTATGTTCCTCCTAATGGAAGTCCTTTTTACAATGATTGCGATGTAAAAGATGGTATTCTTATTTTGGATGATAAGTTGCAACAGTTGATTCGAGATGAAAATGCTTATGTTATTCTTTGTGGCGATTTAAATGCCAGAACAGGATGTGAGCAGCCAGTTGTGGATAACATGTCAAGTTATCTAAACCCTAGGGATGATAGTGATTGTGACGAACTTTATGCACGTCAGTCAAAAGATGAAATTGTTAATGGTTTTGGGAAAAGTTTATTGGATTTCTGTTTTACGTCTGATTTAGTCATTTTGAATGGTTGTTGTGAGGGAGACTCATATGGAGGTTACACATATATTTCACCTCACGGGAGCAGTACTATTGATTATTTTATTGTGTCTGAAGAACTAGTACCAGATTGTGATGTATGTGTTAGTGATAATTTACAATCTTGGCACCTCCCTGTGGAACTAAGATGGAAGAAAGGAGTGACTGAAGAGAAAGAAAGTGACCAGAGTGAATGTGGAGAAGAGAAGATTGTGTGGAATGAAGAGTTTGTTGATCACTTTGTGAATGAACTGGAATCTGATGTGTTTAAGGACAGCCTGACGCAAGCAGAGGAGTGTTTGGAGGGTGATGTGGATCTGTTTACTGGTGCTTTGTACGGAGCAACTGCGTGTATGGTACGAAATGTCGGGAAAAAGAAAACTTATAAAAATGATTGGTTTGATAAAGACTGTGAAATAATGAAAAAGAGAGTTAAACGCCTTTTGAGAAGTTATCAACGGTCTAAGACTGATAAGGCTAATCGTCACCAGATTTATGTAAATGCATTAAAAGAGTATATTGATTTAAGGAAAGAGAAGAAAGAAAAGCATGATCTTTCTAAACTGGAAAAGTTGAAAGACTCATTAAAAGACCCTAAATCCTTTTGGTCAACATTAAGGACCATCAACAGGAAATCAACTATTTATAACCAAATCTCAATAGATCAATGGCACAGGCACTTTTTTGATGTTTTTAATTCATTTGATGACACTGAAGATTTGAACAATAACAACATAGGAACATATAGCGATAACATTAATGAGCCTCTATTTGATGACCCTATTCAAAACGAAGAAGTAAAAAAAGCAATTAGTGATCTAAAGAGAGGTAAATGTGCAGGTCCTGATGGAATTTTAAATGAAATGTTAAAAAATGCGAATAACCTAGTCATAGATTTCCTTGTGAACATGTTTAGCACACTTTTCCACTCTGGTAAATTCCCAAATCAGTGGTCAAAATCAATCATTATTCCTCTTCATAAAAAGGGAGACGTTAACAAAGCTGATAATTATCGTGAGGTGTCTTTATCCAGTGTACTAAGCAAGATTTACACCAGCATTTTAAATAAAAGACTTACTAAATGGGCTGAAAGAGAACAAAAAATATTAGAAGAACAGGCAGGCTTCAGAAGGGGATATTGTACTACTGATCATATTTTTTACCTTATATAGTCTGGTTCAACGATATCTTTCAAAAAACTCAAAATTGTATGTGGCTTTTATTGATTTCCGCAAGGCCTTTGACTCTGTTAACAGAAACAAATTGTGGGAATGTCTTCGAAATTCAGGTGTAAATGGTAGGATGTATAAAGCTTTGAGAGGAATTTATGATACTGTTCTAGCTTGCGTGCGTGATAAGTCCTTGTATTCACAATATTTTGAGTGCCCTAGAGGTGTCAAACAAGGGTGTGTATTAAGTCCTGAACTTTTTTCATTTTTCATTAATGAACTTGCAGTAGAGTTAATTAAACAAGGTCGTCATGGTATTCAGTTAATTCCTGGAGATATGGAATTGTTTTTAATGTTATTTGCTGATGATGTTATTTTACTGTCAGACACTGCTATTGGACTTCAAAATCAGCTTAACATATTAAAAACAGAAGCAGACAGATTGCAACTAGTTGTTAACCTAGAGAAAACCAATATAATTGTCTTCTGGAAGGGTGGGTATCTTGCTGCAAACGAAGTGTGGTGGTACGGAAATGATGAGATCAGGGTTACAAATAGATACAAATATTTAGGTATTATTTTCACTACAAAACTAAGCTTGACTCCATGCTGGTCAGAACTAGCCAAAAAGGGTAGAAAAGGGGTGATCGAAATCCTTCGTAGTTTGAGCAAGTTAAATTCATTTGATGTTAGTATATTTTGGAAGATGTTTGATACTAAAATAGAGCCAGTTTTAACGTACGGAGCTGAAGTGTGGGGACTTATTGAAAATAAACCATTAGAAAGTGTACATACTTTTGCAATCAAAAGACTCTTAAGTGTTCCAGTACATTCCTCAAACAAAGTATGCTATGGCGAGTCAGGAAGATATCCATTGTTTATTCATTCGTATGTTAAATGTATTAGATATTGGATTAAAGTAACAAAACTACCATTGACACGTATTTGCAAAAAAGCGTACCAAATGCTGTTAAGACAACACGAATTAGGTAAATATAACTGGGTATCAAGTGTTAAAAAAGTATTAACAGAAAATGGTTTTGGATTAGTTTGGATAACGCAGGGTGTAGGAAATGAAAAGGTTTTTCTGTATGAATTCAAACAACGTATGGTCGATTGCTTTAATCAAAACTGGCACGCTGCTATAACTGAAAAAGATAAATATAGTTGGTACCATTCTTTTAAGGACGGATTATATTCTGAAAAATATTTTGATGTACTAACAAATAAATGGTGTAGGGATGCCTTTATTAAATTTAGAACGAGAACTTTAGGCTTGTATTCTAACAAATTGTGGTTCACTCGTGATTTGTTTATTAATTCTGTTTGTCCTTTATGTTCTGATGGTTTTGAGGATGAATTGCACTTTTTATTTTCTTGTAAGGAATATAATAAGTTACGCAAAACATGTCTTATATTCACTAAATTCAATTTGCAGAGGTATAATTTTTGTAAGTTACTTGCCTCAGAGAATGAAAATGTCATAAAGTGTTATGCTTTGTTTTTAGCTAAAGCTACAAAGCTTAGAAAAGAGAAATTGGATTGTTGCATATAACTTTGTGCTGCATTACCCGACCTATCCTATTGGTATCTTACGTATTATTGTTGGTTTGTCAGTCTAACAGTTATGCTTTTGTGTAAATTTATTTTTCTCTAGTGTAATCTTTCTATGTATGTAAGATGTTTTATTTTATGTTTCTTAAAAACAAATCTTATGAACTGATTTAGTCGCCAGTTAGGCTTATATTATTCTTTAGTCCATGGTTTGTGCTTCCTTGGCATCGGAGCATTGTTTGCTAATGTCAATAAAATTCACTTTTCAATTTCAATTTCAATTTCAATTTCTCTCTCTGTCTCTCTCTCTCTGTTTTTACAAATTCTTGTTTAAAGTGAACTTTATTATTTAAACTGTAGATAAAAGAGATTGTGCATACATTTTGTTAAACAAAATTTTGTTGATTACACTGCGCGATGGCGCTGTAGTAGAAGGGCGATACAGTTGATAGCTTGGGCACGAAACACGTGACTATTTGCCAAGACTTTCTTTCATGAAACTCAATATGACAAACTACCATCACATTGGCTGCTACTAAGTTTGTACCCGCTCTACTGCAGCGCCTTCGCATGGCAGAAATGGCGAACTAAGTCGGCCATTTCTGCCCACAATCTTCATTTGCAATTCATTACATACACTTGAGAACTGTCCGGTCATTGACTACAATTAAATTTGTATCACAGAGGAAAAGGTGAGCTAAGTCGACAATTGAGCCCACACTCTCATTACTTATTGGAAAAAAATATATATAGCATCATGAAAATGCGATAATTTATTGCAGGCATGATAATCTATTATTAGGCATAATATCTGTAGGCATAATGTCCAGTAGGCAAAATGTCCGGTGAGCATGGTGACCATAGGCATAATGTCCGTAGGCGAAATGTCCGCAGGCAAACTGTCAGGTCACGGTGTGTGTGAGTGTGTGCGCACACGCACGTGCGTGTGCATGCATGAACAGATTCAAAGGCCATTCTGGAAGTTAGAGGTTGTACACTATATGCTTTTACAGCTAGTTTTGTTTAGCTATTTGCTTTTACGTTAGCTTTGACTTTGAAAAACGTCCTCGGATAAGAAAAAAAAAATCATCAATACTTTACTATATCCGAACATCATTTATAAGAAAAACCTGTTATTGTAAAGGAAAATTCTTGCTCCCCTGGACTTTACTGTTAGCGGGATGTACTGTAGATGATCAGATCGTGAATTACCGGTAAGTATATCAGAGAGGAAGACGTTTTAATCTAGGCAAGAACAAAAGTATCACACACGCACGCACACGCACACGCACACACACACACATGCACGCACGCACGCACCCACGTACGCACGCATGTACGCACGTACTCACGCATGTACACACACACACATGCACAAGCACAATAACATTTATATACGCACATTTGTGAGTGCGCCTATATATGCAACATAGTAATCATAGTTATTTTCCGTGATTTCATAAACGCACTGGTAAAAATTACAACTTAACAAAGGTTTTTTTGCAAGTATTAAAATAATTCTTCTCATGTACAGGAGAACTAAAGGTGCAGTTAACCGCCGTTTTGTCCAAATTCCGCCGTTTTGTCTATA
This sequence comes from Phymorhynchus buccinoides, assembly GCA_017654935.2. Lineage (NCBI taxonomy): Eukaryota > Metazoa > Mollusca > Gastropoda > Neogastropoda > Raphitomidae > Phymorhynchus > Phymorhynchus buccinoides. The sequence goes on along the minus strand of CM065689.1, from coordinate 53,003,017 downwards.
GACAAAACGGCGGAGCTAGAACCGTCGTTTTGTCCAAATTTTCTATTATGATTTGGACAAAACGGCGGTTCAACAATCCGCCGTTTTGTCTATAGACAAAACGGCGGTTTGGACAAAACGGCGCCCAATTTTGAACCGCCGTTTTGTCCAAATGAAAGTTGGAGTTATAAAAACTAATTCTTGACAAGTTCTCATTAAAAAAAAAATCTTTGTTAAATAAAATGAATAACAAGCTGACCACTGACACTGGTCACTTTGGCCTAATTTTACTGTTTGAATGCTAATTAGTGTATTAGGAGAACAATTGTTGATGTGGTTGATCAGTGGTCAGTGTCAATGACCAGTGGTCACTTTGGCCTATTTTCACTGTTTGACTGCAAATGAGTGTATTAGAAATTCAAATGAACAATTTTTGATGTGGTTGACCAGTGGTCAGTGTCACTGACCAGTGGTCACTTTGGCCTATTTTCACTGTTTGACTGCAAATTAGTGTATTAGGAGTTCAAATGAACAATTTTGTATGTGGTTGACCAGTGGTCAGTGTCACTGACCAGTGGTCAACCACATTTTAAAAAATAGGCCAAAGTGACCACTGGTCGGTGACACTGACCACTGGTCAACGACATCAAAATGTGTTCATTTGAACTCCTAATACACTAATTTGCAGTCAAACAGTGAAAATAGGCCAAAGTGACCACTGGTCAGTGACACTGACCACTGGTCAACCACATCAACAATTGTGCATATGATCTCCTAATACACTAATTAGCATTCAAACGGTAAAATTAGGCCAAAGTGACCAGTGTCAGTGGTCAGCTTGTTATTCATTTTATTTAACCTTTTTTTTTGTAATGAGAACTTGTCAAGAATTAGTTTTTATAACTCCAATTTTCATTTGGACAAAACGGCGGTTCAAAATCGGGGCCGTTTTGTCCAAACCGCCGTTTTGTCTATAGACAAAACGGCGGATTGTTGAACCGCCGTTTTGTCCAAATCATAATAGAAAATTTGGACAAAACGGCGGTTCTAGCCCCGTTTTGTCTATAGACAAAACGGCGGAATTTGGACAAAACGGCGGTTAACAGTGCCCCCAACTCTTCTCAAAAGTCTCATAATAAAAGTTACACTAAATGGTAAGAACACGTAAAAAAGACACTGGCATGATTTTAAACATTTGGCAGATTTCGGAACAAATCCAATAAAAAAAACTAAAACTGTCTGATGGTACCAGTCACAATTAATTATTAATGCAGTTCAAACCCAAGGGAGTCAAAGTTTTAAGTTTATCAATTCAGAACTGCTCTCGTTTTAACCTCGATTGAAGATTGAATTATGTACTCTTTCAATGACAACACACTTTAGATCACGTAGTGAATGGCCTGTGGAATTAAAGTGCTGAGCAACCAGCGTCCCTGTGTTTTTCTTAATATTAGAACGATGTAAATAGAATCTCATTTTTAAGGAGTTCTTAGTTTCCCCCGACATATTCTGCGTTTTGGATTACCACAAAACAAAAGATAGATAATGTTAGATAACGGTGCCAGCAGCATACTGAAATGTTTTCATACCTATTTATGTCATTTTCGTAAAACAATAAGTCATAATGTCCCTTTGGATACTATTTCAGTTGCTGGCCCTCTCTGGTATTGTCGCTTATTCTATCATACTTAAAATTTTGGAACATTCATATGTTCACACTTTTACTTCAGATTTTTATCATTTCTAATTTACTTGAGTGCTGGTTTGGTTTTTTGGAGCCTTTTACCAATATACAGGAAGAGACATTCCATTTGTGGAACAATCTTCTTGTTGAGGGGAGAGTAGGTCCACCTTGGTAGGCTAAGACCCCATCCAGTGCCGAGCTGATGAGACTCCCTAGAGTCGAAACAGCTGTCCTCGGCTTGGGTTCTGCCATTGCCTCCCTAATAAGGAGGAAAAACTAAGCTATCACTCTTTATTTTATTTTATTTTTATTTTTTTTATAAAGAACATAATCAAACACCAAGTTATTTTAACTGGTTTTGGTTTTAAATGTTCGCATCAAAAACGTTTTCTAGAATTCTATTATCATTGCATTTCAAATGCTCTAACTTTTGAGTCCTGTAGGCTGGGGGAACGGTGCCAGCAGTATACTGAGATTTTTTCATACCTGCGCCTGTGCGATCAGACTGGAGGAGTGAGTATCTTCCATTATTTTATATATATATATATAGTAAAATTGTTCAGGCATTTATATATATATATATAGTTATTCATTAGAATTACAAAAGTCTGGTTGCTCTAAAAAAGTGCTCAACAGAAATGGAGCATGATAAATAGAACAAATAAAGTCAAACAACTACAACGCTGTTTCAAGGGCGTTCATTCCCTCTCGTCAGGTTTCTAAATAACTCAATGACTCAATGACATCAGTGGTCATTTAGAAACCTGACGAGAGGGAATGAACGCCCTTGAAACAGCGTTGTAGTTGTTTGACTTTATTTGTTCTATTTATATATATATATATATTTTGCTTTAATAAAACTTTTCTGTGTCCAATGTCTTTATTTGTGAACCTCAGAAACAAAACCAGTTAACGTTAACTTTGAGTAATGTTCGTGTTCAAAAAAAAGAAGAAGAAAGTTATATAAATTGTGCTGATTTACTTTATCATTATATATAATATATGTAAAATCAGTAAATATAAATAATGTTACAACAAGATTCCCATCTGCTTCCACCCACCACCCATCACCCCCTCCCTATCGTCTTCAAGAGAAATAATGTTCATTCAGCATGAAACTCACAAGACAGAAAATGAATAAATTACATATTAGCTTCCGCTTCCTTTTCATAGCACAAAAGTATACCTGTGTATTGTGGCTTCCATTTATCGACGCCAAAGGTCCAAGCCATCGTTCCCATGATTCTGCTGGGCGCTAAACGTGTTAGGCGTAGGGCAGAGAGACAAGGGATTAAGACGAATCTGGAGGTTCATAGGCAAATATTACAAGTAGCAAACAATGTTATAAATGAGACTGTGCAACAAGCTAAATCAGCTAAACCCATCACACGTTGTTTAGCATGGTTTGAGCAAAAGTAAAAAATAGTCAACAACCCCCAAAATATCAATGTTCTATTTAGAGCATGTTTATGTCTATTGTTATGTACTCTACCAGTATGTACAATATGAAAGACAATTTTGAATGGTTACTTTGTTTAATTTATAGTTTTCTAAATCAAGTCAATAGAAACAAAGAGGCAAAATTGTATCTTTGATGCCCGATTACCGCAAATGTTCAATTTCGCCAAATGCCAAACTTCAAATAATTAAAAAACATAAAATTAAACAAGATAACTTCATTCGGTTTTCTGTGTATTAACACGGAATCTTTGCTCCACCATCAAATATTAAAATATCATTTTGTTTGCCAAATTTCCATTATGTCTGTTTTCCCATGCACTGTCACAAACACTCGCATGCAATACAAGCAAGCAGCTATTCAAACTCTCACACACTCATGGAGAAAGTAAAATCATATCCCCTTCCTTCATCTGTCTGTCCCTCTGACGTAGCCCAGAAATTCTTAATTTTTCATTGGCAGAATTAAATGGAAAAAAATCCATTACAGTTCCTGGTGTTCGCTATGAGACGCTTTCTTGGGTTTTGAACTAGCAACTGACACAGTAGTCAGAGATGTCATCAGGAAAACTACCATTAATACATGTGTGCTTGACCCTCTCCCTGGCTCCCTTTTGCGTGCTGTCGTTATTTGTTGCCCTATAGGGGCATATTACCACCATTGATTCACTCACCTATGCACACAAAAAACACACAACAAAAACATTGTTGTTCGGACCCTGCTAAAAAAAAAAACTCTCTAGACCCTGAACATCAGAAAATAAGCCACTGTCTACAACCTGTCCTTTCTGTCGAAGTCATTGAAAAGATTGTACTGTTCAAGCTACGTTGACTGCAACACTCTCCTCTATCCTTTGCAGTCTGCCTATTGCGCTGGTTACAACACAGACGATCTCCTTTCTGCTCTCGATGATGGTAAGATTTTCCTGTTGTCCCTTTTAGACCTATCCTCAGCCTTTGGCGCTATTCATCACTTTACTCTTCTGTCTCGGCTGTAGCATATCTTAGGTATCTTCGATACATTTCTTTCATAGTTTCGCTCCTATCTTTGTGGTCGTACTCAGATTGTCTCTGTAAATGATTTATCTTCTCGCTCAGCAGGCATGGAGTATGCAGTTCCCCAGGGTTCTGTTTTGCGCCCCGTTCTCTTTGTCCTCTAAACTCAGTCTATTTCTGACTTTGTTAACCATTATGGCATCTCCCACCACTGCTTTTCTGACGAAATCCAGATTCATACGTCTGACGATATATCTCAGCTTCCTAATATCATTCAACGCACTCAGTCATGCATTTCTGACACTGAAGCTTGGATGACTTACAAACATTTCAGCTCAACAATGATAAAACTGAGATGATATTCATTATGTCCAAGAGACGTTTGTCTCCAAACTTTCTCCATGCTTCTATCAAACTAGAGAACTCTCTCATTCAGAATTCTACGACTGGATTCAGACTTCTACGACTGTGCGCAATCGGAAATGCCACAACTGTCAGATTCACAGCTCTCATACATTTTTATCTGTGTCGGTTCCATATATCAGTGAAACCAAACGACCAAACTATCATGTCCGTTAGTACGACATTTTCAAGTAAGTCAGAATCCACTGAAAGGTTTGCATTGTGTGAAACTCAAAGCTCAAACTCTTTTATTTGAGGTAAAACCATCAAAAGAATGATTGACACCGTGTGTATATTTGCATATGTGGGCCGTATGTGTGCGTGTTTATATGTGTGCGTTTAAGTGTGTATGTGAGTATGTAATTGTGGGTGAAAACAGGGAGGGAGAGAGAGATGGGGAAAGAGAGAGAGGGGGGGGAGAGAGAGAGAGAGAGAGAGGGAGACAGAGAGAGAGACAGGCACAGAGAGAGTTTTGTGTTTTTATCTTCCTGTTTTGTGGTTTTTTGTTGTTGACTGACTAAAGGGTAGGCGGATAAGAGGTGACCTCATTCAAATGTACAAAACATTTCACAACTTAGATTATATCAGTTTTTAGTCTCTCTTCTCACCATCCTTGTCTAACACAACTAGAAGCCAAGAGGGGAAAGTACAAGTCCAACGGTATAACACGAACAAACGTAAGCATTGTTTCAGTAACAGAGTTGCTAACTCCTGGAACTCACTGCCACCTGAACTAAAAAATGTACCATCTACTAACGCCTTCAAAAATCTACTTCACAAAAATGAAAATTTTAGTGAAATGTTTTTTTATTATGATGATTGAAATTGCAATCATAGTTTTATTGTTTTCCCATGCAAATGCAACCTAATTAAAGACAAATTTCTAAATAGGACGTTTTATAAGCCGCAAGGCTTAGGCAGAAGCCAGTTCCTTTACTACTACTACTACTATAATTAATTGAAGTCGACGCAAGCAATGTTCCCGATACATTGAAAACCGCCCTCTATCCCCCACCATTTCGTTCCTGGCATTCTGTTGTCCTTCCCTCCCTTCTTCACTCACATAATAATATGAGTCAATGTAACAGAGTTCTCATTTGCAAACGTTCTCAAACATAGTACTTTATACTTGGAGGGGGGGACAATGCAAATCATGCTACACAAAAATATATGTATACCCTCCCTCTCTCTAAATTGTGACAGCCGTGAATCTGACAGTCAATATGCGCTGGCACAATCTTGACATCACTCTGGATCAAACAAACACTCTTTTCAAAGTCAGATGTCCTCTGTCTGTCGTGCTTGTTATGTGCAGCACCGCCGCGTGGTTCTGTTCGTCATCTTCTCTCTGAAGACGCCACCAAAACTCTCATATCTGCCTTTGTTCTCTCTCGTTTAGACGACTGTAATTCCCTTCTTGCTTGTTGCTCACATAATCCTCTCACCAGACTGCAAAAGGTTCAAAGCAATGCCGCTAGGCTTGTCTTTAGACTCTCTAAATCTGCTCATGCCACTCACATGTTTCAATCACTGCATTGGCTTCCAGGTGAAAGGCGAATTGATTACAAACTCCCTCTCTCTGCTGGGCTATAAATCCCCGAATGGTCTTGCTCCTTCCTATCTACTTCTTTCCACGGTGTAGAATGGCACAGATGTAACGCGTTCGCCTTGCGTCAAGTAAACCCGAGTTCGAACCTGTGTACAGAGGATTTTGTCCCCTCATTTTGCACTAGGCCTCTCGGTCTGAACGTGGAGTCTTTCGGATGAGACGATAAACCGAGGTCCTGCGTGTCCATGCAGTTAGCACACGTTAAACACAGTTGCAACGAAAAAGTTGTCATTTGGTCAAAATCCCCCCCACCCCCCAAATTCCTTCCTCATCAGTGACATAAATCGCATACCAAAACAAAAATGGGAGAGAGAGAAACAGTGGGTGGCGAGCCTCTGGTGGGAGCAACCCGAAATTCCCAGAGACGCCTTTGTGACCATTAAGTACCTAATAATACCTAATACCTAGCAGACCTTTTGAAAGCTGTACTTCATCTAGACAGCTACGCTCCTCCTCTGAAACGCAGATCCCTCGATGCCGCTCCAGGACACATGGTCTTTCTTTCTCTTTCCAGGCTCCTACTATATCTCTTGGAACAATTGCCTCTTCTACTCCGTAGCTCAAACTTGTCTTTTTTTAAGTCTTCCCTCAAAACCACTTTATCTAAATCCCAACCTGCGTCATTCTTTTAATTTCTATTGCCTTTCTGCCTCTTGTTTCTGTGCGCATGCGTGTAGTGTACGTGCATGTGTGTGTGTGTGCATGCGTGTGCGCGAACCTATAAGTGACATAAGTGGTATGATTTGTTACATATATACAGGGCGAAACGTTGGAATTTTACCAAATAAAGTGGAGAAATCCTCGAGTGTGTTCGCCGTTTATTTTCATTCTATTATGTATAATATATGTGTGTATATATATATATGTGTGTGTGTGTGTGTGTGTGTGTGTGTGTGTGTGCGTGCGTGTGCGTGCGTGCGTGCGTGCGCGCGTGCGTGCGTGCGCACCTGTGCGACTTATATGTGATAGATGTTTTGATTTATTTAAATTATATTATTTAGTACTATTGATTTATATTTTGCTTATTTTGTAAGTGCTTATGGCATTTGTTTAGATAAAATGTCTGTTACATCAGCTAGTGCAGGTTGCTATGTAGCGAAAACAGAGATCCCTCAATATGTTTGCTAAAATTTAATTATTTTAGTTTTGTTGCATTGGTTATGGTACCCCAAACCTAAAACAACATAGGGTTCAAATTTTCCGAGCCCCCTGCCCTCTGGGGAAGGGGGGGGGGGGGGGGGGGGGGGCGGCCTATGAAAACTTTATACCGGACGGAATCAATTTTAATATTTCCGTAATCTTGCCTATTTTTTGCAACAAAAAGGTCAGTTTTAATATTTGTTATGATCCGAGTATACAATTACATAGATACTAATTGTTCCAAAACTTAGTTTTGATGATTTATACTATTTAAGGATTTATCTTCTTCTTCTTCTTCTTTTTCTTCTGCGTTCCCAGTGGGGACTTATGTTCAAATGTGCCAATGAAATAGCTCTGGTACAACGTCATTGTTAAAAGAATGTTTGATTGCCTTTGTTTACCTGCAATTAAATTACAGTATATGGCCTAATACTAACATATATTTATTGTAATTCTATGATGAGTAGTGTGTGTGTGTGGGGGGGGGGGGGGGTTGGGGGGGGGGGGGGTTCTTGTGACGCTGTCCCTGCAGAATTGAGAGTATCAACTTGTCCTGCAAGTTGTGTTCTCAATGACATCAACCTTTTTAATAGACATTTTCCATGGTGTAGATTTGGTTGTAAATATTTCCAACTGAATTAAAGGACCTTCTGTGAACAAATGTCACAAAATGTTACAATAGGTTAAAGGCTATTTCTAAGTCTAAAATGCAATATATGATCATGATATGTTAATAACATACAACTTTTAACGGTACAAAAGGTCAGCCCGAAGGGTTCTCAAGGAACAGGTACTGATCAATGTGTGATGCTTAACACAGCTACTGCAACAATTTTACACTCGTTTTTATTCATCAAACAGATAAAGTCAAGTCTTAAAACCAAAGAGCAGTAAGCTACTATTACTTTTCCACACATTAAAGTTGTGTTTTTGTGTGTTTAACAGCACGTGTGGATGTTTCATTGTTCATATTTCCAGCCAGAATATTCTTCATGTTCAAACTTCGGCTACCATTTACAAGAGACCATAAATTCCTGATACAAATTGTTAAACCAAAAGTTGATTAGTATACCCTGATTGAGTATTATAAACACTTTAAAGTCCTGTTCGCTTGGTATTGGGTCTCATACCATGACTGCAGTATTTTGCATAGACTAATTGTTGGTATCATGGCTTCTGTGCGTGACGTAATCACGGTCAGTGAGGACAATATCAGATCTGCACCAGGCTTTCATCACAATGAGTAGACTATGATGGGATTCTGGTTTGCATTGAAGGTCACGTTATCCTGTCTGTGTACGAATTGCATAAGAATAAAACTTGAGAGAAGCCAGTTACCACACCAACAGTTACATAATCATCCACAGAGGAAGCTTGTGTCTCTTAAGAACATGATGTCACCACCCATGGGTAAAAGGCATCTTACTAGCATCATACTTGCTTATCAATTACTGAAGCACTTTCATAGTGATCTTAAAACCAAATGGTGCAACGTTGAAGAAAACTACTCCCATGAAGCGGCTGAAATCGTCATTGCTCATCAGGTCAGGGTTTCAGTGTTGGAAAATGCTTGGAACATCTGTTCACCTGGGCGCCTGACAAAATGTGTTAGTTTTACTTGTGCATATCATTTCACTCTGTTACCTTGGTACTGACACATGTCTCAGGTCCTAGACTGACAGAAATATAAAGTGATATATTTTCTTGATTTTAATATCATGTGTGATAATCAGAGAGAATGTATTCTTCCCGGGAAAATGCTTCAGTAAACCTTGTGCAAGCATGATGTTGGGAAGAAGCCTTTTGGTCATGGATGCTGAATGAATGAGTTCTTGCTCTCTTCTCTCCAGATGTGTTGTTGGTTGATTCTCCCAGATGGACATTTACTAAAAGCCAAGCATAATAGACACTAGGCCTATTTTTTTTATGGTTTTGTTGTGCTATGAGTCTCTGTACAATCGGAGTTGGGATTGGTGTCTTCCACAACAATATGAGTACTTTCACAATTAAATTTGTGAGAAGTTTTAATGCAACATTTATGAAACAGCTCTTTTGTTTGGAGGTTCTCCTTTGTTATTTTTGGTGACTGAAACATAAAATTAATACGCGGAAGGTTCTGACAGGAAACACGAACTCTGAAATAACCACACATGTATTAAATCATTAAAATGTGAGGTTGTAACATTGACAGAGTTACCGCTTTTGTTTTGGATTTTTATTTCTATTTTTATTTTGATGAATAGTTATGATTATAATTGATGCACAGGCCGTACTTAACGTCACACAATAATTAATGTATGTTCCTTATGAATCCTTCAAATGAACACTGTATTGTTCAATGTATTTCTTTTTCTGTAATTATAAATGTTAAGGTTTCCTACTGAATGATGCTCTGAAGTCACGTCGAAATATGTACACAAAATGATATGCTTTGAATACATCTCTTCCAAAGGGTTCGAATTATTCAGAAAATACAATTTACAGAAATTTGGATAGATATTGATTGTGCGGGGACAGCGTCACAACAACTGACGTAAAATCCTCCTCTCCCCTTCCCCTCCCCCTTCCCCCCAACTCACCAGAATTAATTAATCCTAGATTGTAGGCTTATAAGTCTGTTCAAACAAACAAACAAAAGCTAACAATGATAACATTGTACCACTTGCTGTTTTCACAGATAACATGTCAAACTCCGACATAAGCACATTTTATAGGTCACCAAAATTATATCTGATCAATTGTTGAACAGCACGAAGAGTCATGACCTGGGCACGGGCAGGTCCCCACAAAGGAGTTCATGGCACAAACAATGGATTGAGGGTGACCTTTTCTCTGAAGACCCGCTTTTGTCCAGTTCTCCATAGAGTTTATTTGTATTATTAACTACTGAACAGTACGAACACATTAAAAAGTCACACAGAATCATTCAAAACCTATATTTGTTCTACCTGTGGCAAACTCTGCCCGATATAGGGATTGTATAGGCCAGATTCACCCCCTCCCCTAAAGGGGGTAGAGGGTTGGGGAATTTTGAACTGTATGATTTTCAGGTTTGGGGTACCCTAAAAAATACAACAAACCCAAAACAAATGTTAGCAAATATATTGAGCCAGACAACATAACATCACAGACTTAAGAAACCCAACAACGTTTTCCAGATTCATTCTGCACCATGTGGTAAGCTTTATAGGTTAATCAATGATTAATCAGACAGACAGAGACGGAGACAGGGACAGACAGACAGATAGACAGAGACAGACAAACAGAAGCAGAAAAACACACGAACAAAGAAAAGCACTCCTGTTTCTCACCTGATCCCATTCTGTTCACGACACCTGCAAGAAAGAGAGAATTGAATTGAATTCAATTGAATGAATTTTATTTATAGAGGGTAATAGAATAAGCAATAACATGCTTTTTTTCATCCAGCCTTCTGGACAAAAATTAAAAATATAAAAGTAGACATGAAAATGGAAAATACTCATCTTAACATGCACAATTTTAAATGTAAATATATGTACACATGACAAAATCAAACATATTCCTATATTACATTATTCATACTTAACATGCACAAATTAAGAAGTAAATACACACACGTGACAAAAGCAAACCTAGTCATTTTTTTTAAATGTGCATGCACATATTGAAAAGTAAACACATACAATGACGAAATCAAAACAAAACCTGCTTTATGTGCTCATCTTTAACACGCATAAAAGTAAAACTAAGCACATACTAATAACAAAATTAAACCTAAACCTACTTTACATACTCGTCTTTAGCATGCACAATTTAAATTTAAACAAATACACATGACACAATCCAGCGTAAGACCACTGTAGATACTCATATTTAGCATGCACAAATCAAAGCATAAACACATACACATGACAAAATAAAACCAAATCCTATTCTACATACTCATCTTTAACGTGCACACATTTAGGAAGAAGCACATATGTGACAAAATCAAACCTAATCCTATCTCAGAGAGAGAGAAAACGAAAACGAAAACGAAAACGAAATTTTTATTTAACCAGGGAACATGAGATAAGCAAGTTACATGCTTTTTTGCAAAAGTCATACACACAAGCATTCCCTACATATTCATTTAACAGTGCATACATTTATAATTTATACTGTAAAAATGGAGTCTGCAGCATTGATTTAGTCTGACACAATTTAGCTTTAGTGGTGAGTAATTTCAACAGATTCAAGTATTGTGAACGTCATGTACAGTAACAGGGGGATGGGGTGGGATGGCGAGAGAGAGAGAGAGGGACAGAGAGATAGAGAGGGACAGAGAGATAGAGAGGGACAGAGAGATAGAGAGGGGGAGAGAGAGAGTAATCAGTATCAAAGTAGTTTATTCATTAAGTGGGTCTTCATTAGCTTGTGAAAGTTGATGGTCTTTTGATTGTCTTCAAGTAAGCTGGCAGGTTATTCCAGTATGTTGCGCCACTATACGTTAGACTGGCTTTAAATAGGTCTAGTCGTGGAGTTGGAATTATCAGTTTTTGTAAATGCCTGTAACTGTTGATCGAAAAGCGGTCTATCAAAGACAGGAGCAATTCCGGTCATAATTTTGTTCATCATCACTGCTTTATTGTGTTCCAACTGAGATTTAAAAGGGAAAATATCAACAGCTTTGTAATCACTGGTCGTAAGTGAAGTTGATTTGAGGAGTACCAATTTAACAACTCGTGTATGCAGTCTAACAAGAGGTTTTAAAACATTTGCGCTTGCTGAATCCCACAAAGTAGATGCATAGTTGATAAGGGATTTAATAGGTGTATAGAAGAATTGCTTCCTAGCATTTATATCAAGGAAGTGTTTAATTTTCGATATCTGGAAGCTTCTTTGGGATATCTTTTTACTTAATAATTCAATATGTTCTAGCCATGACAGTTTATTGTCAATCATGAGTCCAAGGATTTTGTGAGAATTTACTTCCTCGATTCTTTGGCCGGATATGTGAATAGGTAATGAAGTATATGACTGATTTGGGCGTTTTTAGCACGTTGTTGGACACATATACTTAGGCTTAGTTGGATTCATTAGCATATGGTTTAGTTCAGCCCATCGTTTCAACTGTTCTACATTTTCTTGGACGTTTGATGACAAAACAGGTAAGGAATGATGACTTGACTGTACTGAGCTATCATCTGCAAAGAGATTCCATTTATCTTTAACAAATAGAGGCAAATCATTGATGTATAATTTTAAAAAAACAGTGGACCTAAAACTGAGCCCTGTGGAACACCATAATTATTTGGGAGAGGAGTAGACTGGTAAAGACCAGTGCATACCGTTTGATGCCTATTTGATAAAAATGAATCGAATAACTCGTACATTTGGTTTCCTATTCTGTAGACGTATAATGTCCTCATGAGTAGTGAGTGGTTGATAACATCAAATGCCTTTGCAAAGTCAGCAAAGATGATTCCAGTGTATTGATTGTTGTTTATATTTGTGAGCCATTCATCAACCATGTTAACTAGAGCTGTGTGGCATGAGTGTTTCTGCCTAAAGCCTGATTGCCTTGGATGTAAAAGATCATACTTTTCCAAGTGCTGTAGTAGATGCTTATGGTTGTGTTTCTCTTGGGGGGTTGACAAAACAGATAGTATGGATATTGGCCTATAGTTGGAAGGGTCCTTCTCATCACCTGGTTTATAAAGAGGGATGATTTTGGCATTTTTAAGCTGAGTGGGAAAGTAACTTCTATCTATACATGAATTGTATATATAGGTTAGAGTGTCGGCAATGACAGGGGCGGCAAGTTTAAGTATAATCCCATCAAGTCCGTCCGTGTCCTTTGATGCAGATTGTTTCATTGCATGAGAGCAGTATGTACTTCGTATATCGTTAGTAGTGGAAGAGCAAGTGTAGACTGAATGTTTTTGGATGAACAGAATTATTTCAAAGGTTTTAGGTCATTTTCTTTCCAAGCATCATTGGCTCACGTCGTTTTTTAAAACAAAGTGAGTCTATAGTATCATACATGTTCGGTTGTGTGTATGTGTGTGTGTGTTGTGTCCGTGGCCCCGACCTTTAACCTTAACTCAAACCTTAACGTTGTCATTTTCTCTAAACATATAAGGCGTTAGAGGGTTAAAGTTAGCAGGATACTTGATTTTGACGTGAGGCTTCAAGTCACGACGATCAAAGCAGTCAGATACATTGATAAAGAACAAAATAAAGATAATCATTTGTTGCAGAGATTACTGTTGTGCAACCTTTAACCTTGACTCAGTCACACTCTTCAAACTAAAGAAGACTGTCACTCTCCACTGAAACTTTAACGTTGTCGTTTTCTTAAAAAAACATAAGATGTTAGAGGGTTAAAGTTAGCAGGATACTTGATTTTGACGTGAGCCTTCAAGTCATGACGATCAAAGCAGTCAGATACATCGGTAAGGAACAAAAGAAAGAAAAAAATCATTTGTTGCAGAGATTACTGTTGTGTTGTACCGAGTAGGAGATACTGGAAAGAAGACTCTCCATTAGATATACAAAAACGCTCTTTAAAAAGAAACACAAGACTTCAGGTGAGTACAAATAGGTACATTTTAACGTCGTTAACTTATAGTTTCTGTAACAAATGGATGTACCGAGTGTGTGCGTTGACGGCCCGGTTGTTTCGTTTTATTTGCGCGTTTGACAACGGTTGTTCGTGATCATTCGAACATCATATCTGCGCATGCAATACTTCCGGCAACAAGGCCTAGGACTAGAGAATAAGATATCACGCCTTACCTCATAATCAAGACGACGTACTTAACATTTAGCCCACATTCATTTAAGTCTTGAAAAACAATATACGGAAAATCCAGGGTTCGTCGATTTCACTGCCTTCGACGTACGAATCCTTTGTTAGGCCTAGACGATTGATCACCATGTGCAAAGACTGTACAGGGGAAGATAAACATGGATGAGCTTGCTGGCTGTGACCTTGACCTTTGCTTTGTGGCAGAGGGGGGGGGGGGAATTAACGAAACGAAAATAAAATATTAGGACTAATATAAAATATCTTACAGAAATGTAGATGACGTGGAACAAGTTTTCATGGCATGAACAATCAGTTTAAAACAGTAACAGATCAGGCGTATGGCCTTACGAATTACGCAACTTCAATTATTAATTTTCTAAGAGTAAGAGGCTTAGACTACAGGCAAAGACTGTAGGCCTACTGCAGGTGTCCGTAGACCCCCCTTACCCCGGCGGGGGGGAGGGGGGATTGGTCACTATGTTTTTCTGAAAGCTTGGTTAATATGCTTTTCAATTTTACTTGTTTGCCAACAATAAAAATAGGGCTCCACTATGTTACATGCGCATAATTATATAAACATACATATAATTAAATTTTAAAGAAAGGGGTAGGGGTAATTTAATGCATAGAAATAATTTAATTTACACAGTAAAATAAAAATTAATTATGTTTTCAGATGCACAAGTGTCTACATAACAGTATTCTCTCTATACAGGCATGGGAATTGTCATGGGAATTCCCATGCCTGCTATAGTAATAAAAATCAGACATGAGCCTTGAAGGCTTTGCCTCTTGTTTTGTATTAGGTTTTCCGCAGTTCATACAAAGTGCTGATTTAATAACTTAGGAGAGGGGATGTTTGACTTAGTTGATTTCTTAACGTAATTTTTGTTTGTTAAGGTATTAATAGCTTTCCACACTTGTTTAGGGTTTTTGTCGAATAATATATCTCTAAAATATTTCTGTTTAGCAGCACGTTTCATTGTGTTAACAAGGTTGCGCTGCGCATTAGCCCTCGGATCTTTGGTTGCCTTATAAAAATCTCTAAGATAAGAAGCTTGATCAATGTCGTCTGTTATCCATGGTGGTTTAGGTTTATTTTTTACACGTTTTATTCTAAATGGGGCATTCTTATTATAAACATCACAAAATGTTTTTATCCAATAATCTAAGGCTTCCTCTGGGTGACTGTATTGATATACGTTGGATAAACCGGAATTAAGCAAGTCTGAGATAAATTTGTCTTTGTTAAAATGCTTAAAACACCTATACCTGATTGTTTTGTGCCCTACTTGGGGAATTTTTGTTCCTTTCTTTATCCAGGTTAGGCACACGGGATAGTGGTCACTACAATTAAGAACTGGGGAGCATACTTCTGCTATGTTGGTCGTAGATGACACATAAATATGATCGATGATTGTGCTCGAAGCGTCAGTCATGCGTGTTGGTCGATCAATACGTTGATGAAAATTGTATAATTCATAAAGTTTCACCCACTGTGTTTGATGTTTATAAAGGTCAATATTAAAATCTCCTAGTAATATTGTTTCATTTCCTTCCAGTACTGCTGCATCCATCATTGCAGCGAAATTGTCGTACCAGTCGTTTCTTTCGGTGGGATTTCCGTATAAAAAGCAGATTGATAAAGGTTTAGAGTGCTTTAGCTTAATTTCAATCCATAACGATTCTGTGTGGTATTGTTCAAGTTTCGAAATTCTGTTAACTGTAAGCGTTTGCGAGTAATAGAGCAGAAGGCCCGTTTCTTTCTTTTTTTTATGGGATCACAACGTATAAAATTGTACCCCGGGATGCATAAATCCGAATCTGGCATTTGCTCACGCAGTCTAGATTCTGAAAAACAGAACGCATGACAAATATTGCCGTTATTGTCTAAAATAGCTGCTATGTCATCCAGTTTATTGTATGCACTATTAATATTCAGATGGCCAATACGTAGGCCTTCTTTAGAGGGCCACGTGTCTTTAGTTTGGAACAGGGCCATGACAATTGGTAAGACAAAGCAATAATAATCCAATCAAAAGAAAAATGTAATAAAAAAAAAAACACGGCTTAAAACAAAAAATCTAAAGAAAAGGAAAAAGAAACCACACCCTTAATTTACACCAACAAATGTAATGTCAAAAAGTTGAAGCAGGAAAAGGACACACACACACACACACACACACACACACACACACACACTTATATGAATCACACACAATGACCAGAAAATATATAAAAGAAGACAAAAAGAAACAGAGTAACGACAATCATAGACAAGTATAGACAATTACAACAAAATGTCCAAATATAAATTTTCAATACTTTTTCACGAACAAAGAATCAAAATAAAACGTAAAGGGAAGTTAAATTGAATCGAGTGGTGGGAAATCCACGTACACAGCGATACGACAGTCCGTATAACAAGTTTTGAGCATTCAAATTTCACTTGTGATTTAAGAGTCACTTTGCACATTTATTATTTGAATAAAGTAATATGGAGTCACATGTACACACTGATAAGTATACAAGTTTTGAGCATTCAAATTTCACTTGTAGTTCAAGAGTCACTTTGCCCTTTTATTATTTGAATAAACGAATATGAAGTCACTTTGAATGATTCAACCAGTCACGTAGCACTTTTGTTATTATGATGTCCTTCTGCGCGTTTGTTATTTAAACAAACTATTATGAAGTCACATCGAATGACTTAATCCGTCATTTTAAACTATTATTATTTAATATCAATGTGAATCCAACGACTTCAGCACTCTCAGAGAGAGAGAGAGAGAGAGAGAGAGAGAGAGAGAGAGAGAGAGAGAGAGAGAGAGAGAGAGAGAGAGAGAGGGAGAAAGAGAGAGAGAGGAGAGAGAGATAGAGAGAGAGAGAATGAATGAGTGAGTTTTATTTATAGAGGGTAATAGAGTAAGCAATACCATGCTTTTTTTACATCCAGTCCTCTGGACAAAATACATATATAAAAGTAGAAAATGGAAAACGAAATAAGCACAGACAAAGAAATATAAAGCATGCAAAAAACATCCCTATATTGTAACACATCAATAACAAAATCAAACCTATTATTATTAACTATACTCATTATTAACATTCAAAAGTTGGGAAGTAAGCGCATACACACGGGAAAATAAAACCCAATCCTACTTTTCACACTAATTTTTAACATTCAGAAATTGAGAAGTGCACAGACATATGGGAAAACCCCCCACAAAATACACACACCCTTAATCATATTTTGTATACTCATCATTTAAATGTACTTATTTGAAAAAAAACCAACTCATCTTAGCATGCACAATTTAAAATGTAAATACATTTACCCATGGCAACATGAAACCTATTCCCACATTACATCATTCATTTTTAACATGCACAAATTAAGAGGTAAACGCACACACGTAACAAAAGCAAACCTAGTCACATTGTTTGCATGCGGATACACATATTGAAGAGTAAAAACATACACATGACGAAATCAAGCCTAATCTTACTTTATAATACTCCTCTTTAACATGCACATAAATAAAACAGCCTATACTCATCACAACATCAAGATTAATCCTACTTTACATACTTGTAACATATACACGATTTAAATTTAAAGCCGATACACATAATAAAATCAAGCCTAAGCCCATTTTACATACTAATGTGAAAAATGCATATATCGAAAATGTCAGCACATACACATGACAAAATAAAACCAAATCCTATTCTACATACTCATCTTTAACATGCACGCATTTTGTAGTAAACACATATACATAACAAAATGAAACCGAATCCTATAATAATAAATACTACTACTACTACTACTATTACTACTACTACTAATAATAATAATAATAATAATGATAATAATGAGAGAGAGAGAATGAATTAATTAATTTTATTTATAGAGGGTAATAGAGTAAGCAATAACATGTTTTTTTTACATCCAGCCCTCTGGAGAGAGAGAGAGAGAGAGAGAGAGAGAGAGAGAGAGAGAGAGAGAGAGAGAGAGAGAGAGAGAGAGAGAGAGAGAGAGAGAGAGAGAGAGAGAGAGAGAGAGAGAGAGATTAAAATCAAATTCATACCGGCAGAAAGTTGACGCTTGTGTACATGTTACAGTCAAAATGAGAAATTAGTCATTACGGGTAATGCCTGGAATTTTTTGTCATTTCCGGAACTACCTGTTTCAATCAGCCATTACTGGAAATGGCTAATGTTTTTAGTCATTACCTGTAATGCCTGAAATTCAAGAGGAGTTTGTCCCATTCTGCCTGAATTTCAGCCAATCTGGGAAATGGTCTGGGTTTACCCATCTGGCTGAACTAGATATCAGGCAGAATGGGAAATGCATGTCAGCCAGAATGGGAAAGTGTTGATTGTAGTAACATACTGAGTATTAGCCCATCTTTTAGTACAAACCCATCTCCTGTTTGGAAGGAAAAAGTGTGCAAAGGATGAAACACCTTGTAAAAACCCACACCCCACTTTGCTTAAGTAAAATCGACCACCTTTGATGCTTGATTTGAACAAGATGAACAAGCAGCCACTGAAACCATCCAAACAGGACTCACAAATGAAACCGCTGAAGAGGATGCATCCACCCTTTTGAATCACTTGGCAGCCGGAAGTTGGGCCGAAAACACTCAAATTGATCTTTCAGCTGGACTTCAGTCTACACCCAGCACATCTTTCAGTGAGGCAATCATGGCTGCAGCCCAGTATGACACTGTCAGCGAAGCAGCAACAGACAGTGAAGATGAACATGCAACAGCTGACACTTTCCTACAGCCTTCCACATCAACTGATATGAGTGGGACAGCAGAACTCTCGCTTCTTGACAAAAGGCAGGAAGACATCCGAATCCAGCGGCAAGCCAGTCGTACATGTCAGCAAGAGCAAGCAGAGCGAATGGTCAAACGCAGTAGAGTGGATCTCTGTCCAGGCCAAGAGGGGGACAATGTGGCAATTCCAATTCCACTGGCAGACAGGGGTAGAGGCGATCCACGAAATATTCTTGGACAAATCGGAGCAGAACACATGTGCCAAAAACATGTATTAAAACTTAAATTTTAATTATTGTCGTAATTGTTCTGGATTTTAGATGACTTTTTCTAGTATTTTCTCTACTTTGTTTCCCTCCGTTGATCTGGGAACGTACTGAAGTTGAACGGCGGTGAAAATGTTTGGGGAAAGTAATATTTTGACCTTTTAGAAGTTATTGTTTTTCTTTCATATAATCTTCTTTTAGTAAGACTGCAGTTACTCTGGAACATTATGCAACAATCCTTCGGTCTATTGGCATTAAATGCAAAACTAAAACAGCTACTTGTGTGATTCTGGAAGGTATTTTGTGCGTACCCCCCTTTGGGGCAGGTTGAGCCGGGGCAGGTTGTGTCACTGACACAACCTGCCCCACGGTGACACAACCTGCCCCACAAGGATCAACATCAGTCAGTGTTTTCAAACAGGATTTGTTTGTATTTTTGTTTGATTGATTGCTTGTTTCTTTCAATATGTTGGATGTAATTTTTCCATTACTCTTTTTAATATTTACAACCAAAATATTTTGAGATTAAAATCTGCAGTGTGCTAAGGAAATCAAGCAGGCCTACAGGCTATTGTGTGTGAGTAGGAATGTGTGTGTGTGTGTGTGTGTGTGTGTGTGTGTGTGTGTGTGTGTGTGTGTGTGTGTGTGTGTGTGTGTGTGTTGTGTGTGTGTGTGTGTGTGTGTGTGTGTGTGTGTGTGTGTGCGTGCGTGCGTGTGCGTGTGTGTGTGTGTGTGTGTGTGTGTGCACGCACGTGCCTGCGTGCATGAGTGCGCGTGCGTGTGTGTTTGCGTGTGCGCGCGCGTGCATGCTGGCACGAGTGCATATGTGCGTGCGTGCATGTGTGTGTGTGTGTTTGTGCGTGTGTTTGCATGTGTGTGTGTGTGTGTAGCCTACTGTTCTTCTTTGTACTCACACATATTTGCGGTATGTATACTCAGTACTTATTGTTGCTTGCACATGATAAGTACAGACACAAAACACTTCCTTGTTCTCTCTGTCTCTCTGTCTGTCTGCATGTCTGATCGTCTGTCTGTGTGCGTCTCTCTCCATATTGTATGCTTTATTTCGACCTACTGAGTGTTAGGTATTCTAACATAATCTTTACTGCTCTTTTCTTTCTTTCTTTTTGTTTCTATTGTTATTTCATTTCTTTCCTTCTGTGTGTTTGTATGACTTATTTTGTTGTCCTTTTATTCTTTGTTTCATCCTCGTTTCCTTTCTTTCATTCTTTCTGTTTATCCTATTTTTTTCTTTCATTGTCTTTATTTCTTTCTTCTTATCGTTTTTCACAATTTGGTTGCTTATTGTCTGTTTTACAGTTGATGAAGGTGTTGGCCTTCACATGCGTAGGCCTAACAGTTCATTTTGCCCCCCGGACACTTGCCCCCCGTTCCTGGCGGACATTTCCCCCCTGGACACCCCCCCCCCCCTGTGTGTGTCTGTGTGTGTGGCCTATGTCTATGTCTCTTTCTACCTGTCCGTCCGTCTCTCTCTCTCTCTCTCTCTCTCTCTCTCTCTCTCTCTCTCTCTCTCTTACTTGCCCCCCCCCCCCCCCCCGAGTGTGTGTGTGTGTGTATGTGTGTGTGTGTGTGTGTGTGTGTGTGTGTGTGTGTGTGTGTGTGTGTGTGTGTGTGTGTGTGTGTCAAGTCAAGTCAAGTCAAAATGATCTTTATTGAGGATAAAGGAGTAAGCTTGACAGCTTTTTTTCATCCTGTCCTCAGAATGAAAAGTAATACGAAAGCAACTCGAAAAATAACTCAACATGCAAAACAAAACATTCCAAACTACTAAACATTAGCCTAATAATATAACGCATTGAAATAACTCTATTGAGAGAGAGAGAGAGAGAGAGAGAGAGAGAGAGAGAGAGAGAGAGAGAGAGAGAGAGAGAGAGAGAGAGAGAGAGAGAGAGAGAGAGAGAGAGAGAGAGAGAGAGAGAGAGAGAGAGAGAGAGAATAAATGAATGGGATATTGAAGTGAATGTGGTTGTCCCTTCCCCATTCATTTCCTCCCCATCACCCATATTAACAAATGTCCCGGACACAATGGAACAAAGCAAAGAACAATCAAAGTATAAACATTGTAAAGTATCAATTAAAAGGACATATCCCGACGGAATAGGTGCTAAATTTCTAAAGTTAGAGACTAATTCATAGGGTTTCTAACATATGAAATTTAAGTGCTTTCATAAATGTCTGTCTTGATGTACACGATTT
>CM065689.1:52959201-52976701 GCA_017654935.2 Phymorhynchus buccinoides | reverse complement strand
GGGGGGGGTAGCAGGAGGGGGAAATGGGGAAATGGAAGAGTGGTAGGGGGGGGGGGGCAAGGACAGTCGAGAAGGAACATAAAAAAGAATTATGCACAAAGGAAATAATAATAATAATAATAATGATAATAATAATAATAATAATAATAATTGTACATTTATATAGCGCTTTACCTCAGATGAGCCCAAAGCGCTTTACAATCAATTTTTCATCAACAAATAGACAACAAAAACAGCATTCAAGAATGACACCAACCAGCAACAACGCATACATACAAAGCAACTCACTCTCTCTCTCTCTCTCTCTCTCTCTCTCTCTCTCTCTCTCTCTCTCTCTCTCTCTCTCTCTCTCTCTCTCTAACACACATACACACACACACACACACACACACACACACACACACACACACATTTAACAACACTGATTCGTTCATCCCCCATTCAGTAAGCACACATCAACTGAGCCGCACGGAGAATTCCAAAGAGATTGTGCTTGACAGGAAAAAGAACGTTGGCCAGCAGATTTGAGACGGATGGAGGGAGGGGAGAGGAGACGAGAATCAGAAGACGAACGTAGTTGGCGAGCTGGGACATAGAGATGAAGGAGATCAGAGAGATACAAGGGAGCTTGATCATTAAGTGACTTGAAGGCAAGGAGGAGAATTTTGTAGTCAATACGTGATTGAACTGGGAGCCAATGTAGAGAACGAAGAACCGGAGTAATATGATCGTACCTTGGGGAGCGAGAAATGAGACTAGCAGCATTATTCTGGACCCGTTGGAGCTTAGATATGAGAGTTGATGGACAGCCAGCAAGAAGTGAGTTACAGTAGTCAAGGCGAGACAGAACAAAAGCACATACTAGAGTCTTCAGGGCATATTGAGAGAGGAAACGGCGGATTGAACTAATTCTTCGAAGTTCTAGATAGCAAGACTTGCAAACATTGGAAACATGCTGTTTGAAAGAGAGGATTTGGTCCAAAGTAACACCTAGATTGCGGACAGATGCTGACAGCTTGATCTCAGTGCCATCAATGTCGACAGAACCTGGGAGAAGGGTATTAATATGGTGCATGGAACCCCAGGATGATGGATATGGAGGGGAATCATTCTTTGGTGTTAAGGCCTGCTGGCGCGATTGTCCCAATGTGTTTTATGAGCCAGGATTCACGGAACTTTCTTTGCGTCATTCCTCCTTTGTTTTGCCATACCGCGGCAACTTTTGCATGACCATTGGAGTATGGTCAGAAACGTTCGCTTTGTCTCTAATAAAAGTGACCTAAATCAACCAGCCTCTAATTGAGTGGTTGTGTGTGTTTTAACTGGTCCTAGTGGTCATTTATATTCTCAAGTGTCTAGAAATAATCTCCTAGGACAGGTTTCGAGTCATTGAAAATAATAGAGAGAACAAGGGCGTCGCCGAGCGGCAGACATGTCCGTCACCAGCAATGCCACGCACTTGCAACACCCCGTAGAGCGTCACATCCTGACACAAAATTGGAAGGGATTCTGTCTTCTAGTTCACGAGATACAGCTTGAAGAAGAAACATATAGCGCAAAGAAGGAAATTTCGGTTTTCAATTTTGTGTGAAGGTGTGCCACCTTAATAGGAAGAGATCCGCGCAAACCATTTTGCCGTTGTGACCTTGACCTTGACGTACGATCTTGAAAACCGAAAATCTATTTTTAGCCATATCTCGGGCACCGATTGACATAGGATGTTGAAACTTGGTATGAAGGTGGTTTGGCTTATGCCAGTTCTGATGATGGCATACCGATCAAAGTCAAGGTCAAGGTAAAAAAGATCGCTGAGCCTGAAAATCGGAGGGTCATTTTTTCTCCTTCTGTCTGTCCCAAGGATATCTCCCGAACCGTTTGACCGAATCGCGTCAAATTTTGTGTACTGGTGTGTCACTATGCGAGGAAGGCATCCGCGCAAACCATTTGCCGTCGTGACCTTGACCATGGCGTACGACCTTGAAAACCGAAAATCTTTAAGGGGCCATTACTCCCACACCGTTGGTGTTAGAGTCTTCACATTTGGCATGTAGGTACTTTGGCGTATGCCCGTTCTGATGGAGGCATACCGATCAAGGTCAAGGTCACGGTCCGGGAGATCGTAGGCCTTGAAAGTGGTAGGGGTCTACAAATTGTGATTTCAGCCATATTTTCCACATTTGTGCTTAACAGAAGCGCTTCATATTGTGTCTGGCACTGTATACCCTAGAGTAGAAAACACCCGAGCATAAATTATCGCCATGCTGACCTTGACCTTGACGTGTGACCTTGAAAACCGAAATTTCCTTCTTTGCGCTATATATTATTGTCCAAGCTGTATCTCGTGAACTACAAGACATAAGCTCTTCAAATGTTGTGTCAGGATGTGGATGAACGAAAATTTGTTTAACGTCCTCCAGAGAGAGAGAGAGAGGGGGGGGGGGGAGAGAGAGAGACAGACAGACAGACAGACAGACAGACAAATACACACACAAAGAGAAGACAGACAGACAGAGAGACATAGACAGAGAGCAAAGAGGACAACTGCTGTTCCAGTTGGATGAATGAAAATTTGTTTAACATCCTCCGCCCCGTTCTTTGCGCTATATATTATTGTCCAAGCTGTATATCGTGAACTACAAGACATAAGCTCTTCAAATGTTGTGTCAGGATGTGGATGAATGAAAATTTGTTTAACGTCCTCCAGAGAGAGAGAGAGAGGGGGGGGGAGAGAGAGAGAGAGAGACAGACAGACAGACAAACAGACAGACAGACAGACAAAGACACACACAAAGAAAGACAGACAGACAGAGAGACATAGACAGAGAGCAAAGATGACAACTGCTGTTCCAGTTGGATGAATGAAAATTTCTTTAACGTCCTCCGCCCCGGAGCAGGCACAGAGGCAGAGAGAGAGAGAGAGAGAGAGAGAGAGAGAGAGAGAGAGAGAGAGAGAGAGAGAGAGAGACAGAGACAGATAGACAGACAGAGAGAGAGAGAGAGACAGACAGACAGAGAGAGACACATAGGCATACAGAGACATGAGACACATAGAGAGAGATAGACAAAGACAGAGAGAGAGAGACAGACAGAGAGAGAGAGAGAGACAGAGACAGAGAGAGACAGAGACAGAGACAGACAGACAGCGAGACATAGGCCCTACAGACAAAGACAGAGAGAGAGAGAGGGGAGGGGGGCAGAGACAGAAAACGAGAGAGAGAGAGACACAGACAGACAAACATACACAGAGAGCGCCACCCAGAGGAAAGCGGCGACAGAAGATCAAAGCAACCGTAAGACCACGTCGAGTTACGGCACGCAGAACGGGAACGTTGCCCGTTTTACTACCCCCCCCAACTATACCGCTCTCCCGATTCTCTTCGAAGTCTCTCTCTCTCTCTCTCTCTCTCTCTCTCTCTCTCTCTCTCTCTCTCTCTCTCTCTCTTGTATTAATCTTTGTACGTAAAAAAACCAAACTCTTTTTATTAACATCCTTAAACAAGGGCGTCGCCAAGCGGCACACATGTCCGTCACCAGCAATGCCACGCACTTGCGACACCCCGTAGCATAATTGTCCGTCACCGTAGGTGATCAGACTTTGCAGTCGTCTGGTTTGTAATTTTGTTTTTGTCCGTCATCATAGGTGATCGGACTTTGTGGTCGTCTGGTTTGCATTTGTCCGTCACCATAGGTGATCGGACTTTGTGGTCGTCTGGTTTGTATTTGTCCGTCACCATAGGTGATCGGACTTTGTGGTCGTCTGGTTTGTATTTGTCCGTCACTATAGGTGATCGGACTTTGTGGTCGTCTGGTTTGTATTTGTCCGTCACCATAGGTGATCGGACTTTGTGGTCGTCTGGTTTGTATTTGTCCGTCACCATAGGTGATCGGACTTTGTGGTCGTCTGGTTTGTATTTGTCCGTCACCATAGGTGATCGGACTTTGTGGTCGTCTGGTTTGTATTTGTCCGTCACCATAGGTGATCGGACTTTGTGGTCGTCTGGTTTGTATTTGTCCGTCACCATAGGTGATCGGACTTTGTGGTCGTCTGGTTTGCATTTGTCCGTCACCATAGGTGATCAGACTTTGCATGGGCTGGTTTGTATTTGTCCGTCACCATAGGTGATCAGACTTTGCATGGGCTGGTTTGTATTTTTGTTTTTGTCCATCACCATAGGTGATTGGAGTTTGTGGTCGTCTGGTTTGTATTTGTCCGTCACCATAGGTGATCGGATTTGCATGGGCTGGTTTGTATTTTTTTGTTTTGTTTGTTTGTTTGTTTGTTTTTCTGTCTGTCCCAAGGATATCTCCCGAACCGCTTGACCGAATCGCGTCAAAGTTTGTCTGCCAGTGTGTCACCATGAGCGGAAGGCATCCGCGCAAAATGTTTCGCCGTCGTGACCTTGACCTTGGCGTCCGACCTTGAAAACCGACAATCTTTAAGGGGCCATAACTCCCACACCGTTGGTGTTAGAGTCTTCAAATTTGGCATGTAGGTACTTTGGCTTATGCCCGTTTTGATGGTGGCATACCGATCAAGGTCAA
This sequence comes from Phymorhynchus buccinoides, assembly GCA_017654935.2. Lineage (NCBI taxonomy): Eukaryota > Metazoa > Mollusca > Gastropoda > Neogastropoda > Raphitomidae > Phymorhynchus > Phymorhynchus buccinoides. The sequence continues at coordinate 52,972,159 of CM065689.1, read as the reverse complement.
CATCATGGTCCGGGAGATCGGTAGGCCTTGAAAGTGGTAGGGGTCTACAAACTGGGTTTTAAGCTTTATTTTCCACATTTGTGCTTGACAGAAGCGCTTCAGATTGTATGTGGTACTGTATACCCTAGAGTAGAAAACATCCCAACAGAAATTATCGCCATGCTGACCTTGGCCTTGAAATTTGACCTTGAAAACCGAAATTTCCTTCTTTGCGCTATATATTTCTTCTTCAAGCTGTATCTCGTGAACTAGAAGAGAGAATCCCTTGCAATTTTGTGTCATGATGTGACACTCTACGGGGTGTCGCAAGTGCGTGGCATTGCTGGTGACGGACATGTCTGCCGCTCGGCGACGCCCTTGTTGTTTTTGCAATAGCTATAGTATTGTTAATAATAATAATAATAATAAAGAATATTTATATAGCACGCATTCTAGGTGTACTACTCATGGCGCTTTACAAAAACTAAGAATCGCCCCACCTACAAAATTACAGACATATCAAACATACTCAGACGCGCTCGCATACCCACCCTCACCCTCACGCTGTGACATAAGTATATTCATCGACATAAAAACATGCATCTTCGCATAGCACACAAACGGGTCCACACACACACACACACACACACACGTACGCGCGCGCGCACACACGCACGCACACACACGCGCGCACACGCGCGCGCACGCACACGCACACACACACACACACTTGTTAAAGGGAAACTAACCGATGCCAGGGGGTGGTTCTTGTTCGTCAGAAAAGCTCTGCACAACAGGGAACAAAGAAAGGCGAACCGTTTCTCTCGCCAGCTGTGATTCAAATGTGGGGGAGCGCTGCCGAAGTTAAAGTTTTACTTCCTCTTGGCAAAGTCATACGGGACATACGGGCGCGCTGGATGGAAGTTCAGTTTAACGTCGCGTATCGGCTTTCGCCATGTACGACGGGCTGAACAAACCAACCAGGGTATAAACAAAAAATTATGTTCCTGAATCACTGTTTAGCCAAAAGGCCGAGAAGCGATCAGAATGTATGAATACGGGCGCGCTCAGCTCCTCCCCTCTTTTATAGTTCGGTCACAGGTTTCAAATCTGATTTCGTTAACACACACACACACACACACACACACACAACACATTTCCCCCCAAAACAAACCTGATAGTGACCTGACTAGATTACTATTTTAGGAGAATGTGTAAGTCTGTCGAAGTTGAGTAGATTGTTTTGTTATGCATGGGTATGCGAATCACTGATTGGCGGAGAGAGAGAGAGAGAGAGAGAGAGAGAGAGAGAGAGAGAGAGAGAGAGAGAGCCAGAGGGGGTGGGGGCGGAGGGGGAGGGGTGGACTCAACCATTTTCTCAGAAATTATGAAACCTGCTCAACAAGTAGATCATGTTGTGTGTGTGTGATCATGTTGATCATGTTTTGTCCAACGCGTTTTTACAAAATGTAAAATTAAAAGACAGCATGATCAGTTTTGCCCTGCGAGGGAGACTACAACTGCTGCAATGCAATTGTCTCATGGCACTCTATTACCCTCAGGAATGTGCCAGGCGACAAAACACCAAGCCATGTATCAAGCGAGACATAACCGGTTGGTTGAGGTGATTGCCAAACATAAATTATCCCTCTGTCAGACACAGTGCGGGTCATTAAAGACACCACACACACACACACACACCACACACACACACACACACACACACACACACACACACACACTGACACCCCGCATGTTTGGCATTGACTCTGACTCCTTCGCCTACATTGCCAGAAGGCCTACATTATTGATCGCGATAGCCGCGAGGCCCTTCTTGTTGAAGTGGCGGTGCCTTTCGATGCCTTCATCGACACCTGCTATACTGCCAAATTTGATAAGTACCTCCCACTATGCATGGAGGTAAGCGCCTTTGGATTTTCTTGCAGGATTGTGATGCTTATCTTTGGCAGTCTTGGTAATGTACATCGAAGGGTGCTTTCAGACTTGCGATTGATCGGTGTCCGGTCCTAGTCTGCAAAATGTCTGGCAAAATATTTGAGCATCAGTGCCATAATGAGCGACTTAGCGGGCTCTTTTGCCCACCAGGTGTCATAACGCTCGAGTGGGTCTAATCCACTCTATATTCTTAGTTGGGGAAAAAAAAGAGAGAGAGAGAGAGAGAGAGAGAGAGAGAGAGAGAGAGAGAGAGAGAGAGAGAGAGAGAGAGAGAGAGAGAGAGAGAGAGAGAGAGAGAGAGAGAGAGAGAGAGAGAGGGAAGAGTCCCACCCTCTCTCTCTCTCTCTCACTACGCCCAACTAAGAAAATCACGTGATAAGCCCATAGTGGATTGACTGACCCCTGGCGGGCAAATAATCGCCATAAGTCGACCATTGGGTCTTTCAGGGTGTGGTAAAAACACTGCGCCGACCTATATGTCTGGTAAAAAAAAGATATTCCAATGTATGTGTGTGTGCGTGTGTGTGTGTGTGTGTGTGTGTGTGTGTGTGTGTGTGTGTGTGTGTCATGAAGAACAGGGTAACAAAACATAATGTACATTACATCTTCTTCTGCATTACGACATAAACGACACACAACAATACTGTAACTTGTTTCATTTTATCTAAATCTATGACTAGCTATTTCAGAACCACCTAATCTAAGCTTAGTTAGGGCGCTTTTTGTGCATCTGTTCATGTCGATTTCAACATATGGTTCAAATCGTTGTTTTAAAGGCACTATGTTCAACACATTTCTCACTACTGTTTATATGGTCATGCCGGTCTTGCCATTGACAATCTATAATTCTCTGTTTGAAACATTTGATGAAAGCAGAAATATTTTCGACTCCCTGGTTAATCCAAACAAACGAAAAACCATATGAATGCAAACACTTTGTAACATTTGTAACCCAAGTTTTCTTGCCCTTACTATCAAGATCATATAACATTTTATAAGCTTTAAAAGGTGTTTTCTGGTTCTCCATCCTTGTCAGTTTAAGCCAGTAAGAAATAAATTTAACGTAAGAATTCAAATAAATAGGATATCTCCCCACCTCTCCATAAACTAAATCATTAGGAGTACGAGCATCTACATTCAATTTTTTTTTCAAAGCATACAAATGTATTTTTTTAAAATTATATCACCTCGTTCAAAGGCCCATATTTCTGCTCCATTCTGTAAAATGAACTGAACTTGCGAATCAAACAACTTGTGTAATACAGTAAACGAACTAAAATCAAGCTTGTACATAATTATGAAGTATGCTCAAAACAGCTCTCTTGGACTTGTTTACAAGATTTTCGCATGCAGTTGTGAAACTTAGTCTGGCTGTAAAGTAGACACCTAAAAACGTACACGCGTTTACCACTTTCACTACTTTCCAACTATATGTCCAATGCTCATGCCCTGCTAGGTACCCGCCCTTACGAAACATAATTATATTTGTTTTGTCCACATTAAATGTACTCTTACTTCTAAGCTCATTGGTGCTGAGTACAAACTATTTGATTGTCTTCGTAACCAACTTGCTGTTATTTGATAATAAAGTAAATCATCTGCAAAAAGTCATATAAATAGCTCTATTAAATCAAAAGAAACTCCATGCTTTCCATGTTGAATGATTTCTAATGCTAATTCATTTACAAATAATGAAAATAAAACTGGACTCCACACGTCCCCTTGCTTTACTCCACTAGTACAATTTACAACATCTATCAATGTTGCTCCACTTCTAATTTTGGCTGTTGCATTCATATACATGCTCCTTATACATTTGTGCAATTTACCATTTATTCCATTCTTATATAATACTGGCCATAATAGTTTCCTAAAGGTTGAATCGAAAGCTTTTTCGAAATCTACAAAAGAACGTATAGGTTTGGTTTTGTTATTGGCAAAATTTAGTTGTTTTTGTATAGCAGCTAGCAACGTGAATACATGATCGATTGTACAGTAACCTTGTTTTATCACCTGCTTCATGTTCACCAGTTATGTTGTTGTCCACTCGTCAGGATACACACCGTTATCAAATAGATAATTAAATAATCTCACCACAAAATCTAACACAGGTTCACCAGAGTGTTTAAAAAAAATCCCCTATTAAGCATCTGGTCCAGCTGATTTATTATTTTTCAACTTTCCAATTGCTAATTTTACTTCCTCTTTAGATATGGGTCTATCAAAAATTTCACCAGTCTCTTTTCTTCTAGTATATCATCAGGTTCTTTCGCCAGTAGCTTCTTAAAATGATCAACCACTGATCAGGAGATATATTATTTCTTGGTTGTGTCTCTTTATGTGAAACTTTCTTTCGATTTTCCCAAACTGTCTTTTGACAATTAACAGAATTTAAAAGATCGTTTAGCAAGGACTTATGGTGCTCTTTTGTCTTTCCAGTTTTCACGTGTTTGTATTCTCTCCTTGCCACACAGAACTTAGCACGATCAGGTTTGTTTATGTGCATGTACTCTTCTCACTTTCCTTCGTTCTAGTTTACATTCTTTGTCAAACCACTTCTCCCTTGACTGGGTAGTCGTTTTTGTTTGTGGCTCAAGCCACAAACCTATAACTCACTTTGTCGGTCGGTCGGTCGGTCGGTCGGTCTGTCGGTCCAAAATTGTCGCACATTTTGACAAAATTGTCGCACTTCAAATCGAGGCTACACTTCAAAATTAATTGAGGCCGCTCTTTAAAATGATGTATTTTAAAAGCGTACAAAATAATAAACATACGTAATACAGACACTACAACAGACACGACGAGTATGCGGTGCTTCTTTCGATGAGTATAAGTAGGATACATAGTTTTAAATGTTTTCCAAAAGATATAAAAAGTTACGAAATGGTGCAGAGATAACATTCTGGTTTACAGATTAAAATTATTGAAAAGCCAGGGGAGGTAACTCATGATTGGAGTGGTAAAAATAGACCGCGTGCCACAAACTATTGCGATTTTCGCGCTTGTTTCATTAACATAGCTTGATCATAAACAGTTTGGTTAAATTTATCTATTGCTAAATCAACATCTGTATAAATGAATTCCTTAGCACGGTCTAAATTTTATAGAGTTAATCGAATCATAAAAGCTCTGACTATACAATGGATTCCATTTATATTAACAATGAATGCGTTTTCTTATTTAGTAGAAGCATTGCTATCGTTAGTTTTCTTAAGCTGATTTTCAAAGCATAGTAAAAGTGGAAGATGGTCGAATTCTAATCTACCCAGTACATTACAATAAGAATCAACCAAAGGCATAGAGGTTAAAACATAATCATTTACACTACAGCCTACATCAGATATAAATGTACAGCAACCCTTTTGATCACCAACACACGAACCATTCAGGATGTGGGCCCAACCCCAATGATGTACACACATCTAATAGTTTGTTTTACCATACGAATTTAAAACCGTATCCTGTGAAGATCTTTGCTTCTGAGTTATATCATTGTTTGTGTAATTTTCATATGATGTATTTTCATCTAAATAATCATGCGTGCAGTCAGAAGTCCTTGCATTTCAATCACCACACAAGAGGAAGTCACAATGAGACAGAGACAGAGACACAGACAGAGACAAAGAGACAGATAGAGAGACAGAGACAAAGAGACAGAGACAGACAGACAGAGACACACACACACACACAGACAGAGAGGAAGAGCAATTCTTGAAGTAACCTTCGACAGAAAGACAGACAGACATACAGACAGACAGAGACACACAGAGAGAGAGAGACAGGGAGGGAGAGTTATAATTCTTGAAGCAACCTTCAGCACAACACAAACACCTTGTCTTCATCGATTTTCTGGAACTTTAGCAGATATGAGCAAGCAACAGGTGCACATCTTTTGCTGATTAACATCACGATGGCTGCAAATCAAATGGCAAAAAAGTGGACTGCGCGTGTACACACACACACACACACACACACACACACACACACACACACACACACACACACACACACACACACACACACACACACACACACACACGCACGCACGCACACAAGAATACACACGCGCGCGCGCGCGCGCATCACGCTGGCTGCAAATCAAATAGCAGCAACCTGAAATGTAGGTATACAGACGTGCTGCTTAGTTGACAGAGAGATCGAAAGATAGACATAATTATTGATATATTGTAGAGATGGATGCAATCACACACGCGCGCGCTCCAACGCACGCATGCACACACACGCGCGCACATGCGCACGCACGCACACACACACATAATTATGCACATGTCTGAATCACTTTCAGTGGAAGGACGTTAAACTGAAGAACAACACACATACACAAATACATGTACTCACGCACGCTCATGCACGCTTGTATTCTGTGCACACACACATCTATTCACACACGTACTCAAGCACACTCATGCACCTAAGCACTGATGCACGCACACACCTATACATGCATGTGCATATATTGACAGACACGCATGTGCCCGCACACACACATAGAGACAAAGAGTGAGAGAGAAAATGAAATGAAATGAAAAATGAATAATGCTCCAATGCCAAAGAAACGAAGAACTTAAAGAATATAAGCCTAATCTGGCGACTAAATCAATACATAAAATTTGTGTTCTTAAACAGAAAATAAACAAATCATCTTACATACACAGATAGTTTACACTAAAAATAACTGTTAGAACTGAGCAACCAACAATAATAAGTAAGTTACTGTTAGAGTAAGCCGGACAATGCACCATACGTTTGTTAATAAAGGCAAATTAAAATATGCAACAATCCAAAGTCTCCTTGAGCGAGAGAGAGAGAGAGAGAGAGAGAGAGAGAGAGAGAGAGAGAGAGAGAGAGAGAGAGAGAGAGAGAGAGAGAGAGAGAGAGAGAGAGAGAGAGAGAGAGAGATCCAATCCAATCCAAAACTTTTATTGATTATGCCTTTTCTGCCCAGAGAGAGAGAGAGAGAGAGAGAGAGAGAGAGAGAGAGAGAGAGAGAGAGAGAGAGAGAGAGAGAGAGAGAGAGAGAGAACAATTGAACAATTTGAACTTGTTTTTTAATTGCAAAGGCCACCGACCTATCTGCAAGAGAGAGAGAGAGAGAGAGAGAGAGAGAGAGAGAGAGAGAGAGAGAGAGAGAGAGAGAGAGAGAGAGAGAGAGAGAGACGGGGAGAGAAAGCACACAGAGAGAGAGAGAGAGAGAGAGAGAGAGAGAGAGAGAGAGAGAGAGAGAGAGAGAGAGAGAGAGAGAGAGAGAGAGAGAGAGAGCGAACACAATGCACATTAAGGAATATGCAACAAATAATTGACAACATCCACACTAAATAAAGAATAAAATGTGCTACCAGAGAGAGAGAGAGAGAGAGAGAGAGAGAGAGAGAGAGAGAGAGAGAGAGAGAGAGAGAGAGAGAGACGCAATCAAAGCAAACAAAACAAAAACCGACAACATAAAGTATTTTATTTCCGATATTCATTTCGGCTTACGCTCTTTTGGTATTAGTTTAGATAACTAATATTCTCCAACAGACTTTGCAGATAAGTAATACTTTTCATATATTGCGTCAGTACACATCTGCGGTCTTGATTATCTATTTTGGAGGGGGAAAAAGATTGCTTTTCTAAACTAAAAACAAATTTCCGTTTTGAAATTCCTGCTTTATTCCTGTTTTAAGATACACTGACGCACCACCATTAAGTCCCTTGGGTTTTTTCTGGGTAGCCGTGACCCACATACAAATGTCCCCAACTTCAAATTGAGGCTGCTCTTTATAATGATGTTTCGGTTTGAATTTGGGGGCATTTGTATGAGAGTCAGACCTGGTCAAAACAAGATTTCTGTCCAGCTATAAGGGGGAAAACTCGTGAAACCCGTGATTTTAACACGTGATCTGGTGGGTCTTTATTCGGAAATTCTTCACGTATCAGTCTCAGTTATTCAGCTATAATTCATCTCAATTCTTTATTTTGTACTCTCGATTTTTCTTCTCACCTTATAATCTCAATTCTACATCTTAAAATCACAAACGTTAACCCTTTCACCGCCAGCCATATTTAGGCCAAAAAATTCCATCAAATTTTCCTGGGTAGAGAACAGGAGAAAGGGGATTCTGGCTCAAAAGGAAAATCTTCTACTTTTAGATACAAAAACGCTACTTTAAGGGGTAAAAAAAGTAAAAATTCGTCACCCCCTTTATTCTGTCAAATCGGAAGAAAAAACACTACTTTTAGGGGTAAAAAAAAAAAAAAGAAGCAAAGAAGGAAACTTCTTTGTTAAATATCGAGATGATTTTATTCTTTCTTCACAAACATTTGTACTGACTAGGAAAATCTGTTTTTAATACTAGTTTACAGAATTTTTCTTTTCTTAGCTTTTGTTTAATTTTTTTTTTTTTTTTTTTTTTTTTTTTTCTTTTGATTCGACAACATCACACGCACTTTGTAGGAGGTTTTCTTCTAGAACTAGGTTGAGTAGCTGACGTTCTTTAAGCCCTTTATTATATGTGATTAGCGTGCACTTTATTATATGTGATTAGCGTGCACACAGAGAAGAGGCAGTCTTGGCAGACAACGCATACAATTATATATAATTGACATGCTCAGTCGAGTATTCATTTCTTTAGACGTGACATAGCATGTTTTCTGTGTGGCGCGACGACAAGTGCATCAGGTGATTGACTTAAACCAATCAGAATGCTCTGTGAATCACGTGATTGCTGACGTTTACCTCATGAATTTACTTTAGCTGCCATTCCAGCAAAAGACGGCAAAGAGTAAACAAGTCTGTGCGTTGTGTTGTGATAAAAGACAGCTTAGATAAAACAATGGAATCTACTAGTGAAATATTACTTGTTTTGTTTAAATTAAGTCAAAGTTCTCAATCCAGTGCAACTAACTTAGTGGAAAATCTTACTATTCATTCTTCAATGACAACTAGTGACAAATCTAACTTCATGTGCAGAGCGCGCGACTTGCCTTGCTCGTGTGTGCAGGCAGACCATTGATTCACCTACTACATCGCGATAGCTGAGCAAAATTAGGACAAGTAGTCCTCGAGGACTACTTGACACAGTTTTAGATCAGCACCTAGCTAGGGCAAACGGGTCTGCATACCCGGTTGACACAGTTTCAGACCTCGAAATTAGGACAAGTAGTCCTCGAGGACTACTTGACACAGTTTTCGACTAAAAATAACACTGCTCTTCAAGGCGCAGTTTTATTTTTAGTATCTTAGGTAGAGGCAACTAAAAATCCTGAGATTACGCGCTAGGTAACACAACTTACGTGTGTTTATTTATAGCTGATTACTAGTGATTTACTTGGACTAAAAAATAAAATAAAATGCATGCATACATTAATCCCTTCATAAGCGTACAGCCATAGCCCTATTCAAAATAAAGGCAAATAGGCTGTACGTACACAACCCCCCTTATTAAGTTAACAAAATGATTTATTAAGTTATTGTTTAATATCTTGTTAAGTTATTACTTAGTTCTTATTTAAGTTCTTGTTAAGTCAACTTCAAGTTATTAATAAGTTCTTGGTAAGTCACATCAAGTATTTATTAAGTTCTAACACAAAAACTTGACAAGTTCTTATTAAGTTCTTACTTAAGTTATTGTTAAGTTCTTATCGAGTTACTTACTTAAGTTATTGGTAAGTTTTTATTAAGTTCTAAAACAATAATTTATTGCATTAAAAATGGATCGCTCTCAGGTTTTGTGCTTTTTAGGTTTTGTTTTTCTTGTTTGTCTGCTACTTTTTCTGTTTGTATTGTTTTTACTTCTACTCGTTTTTCTAGCTTTGGTTGCTTGTGTGTTGTATATAATTTATAAGACAAATAACCAACACCAGCAACCACACCAACAGTAAGCAATACAACATCGTAATTCGTACTGTTTTGTTTGTCTTCTTCTTTTTTAACTGGTATTGCGCTTATGGTTGATTCATCTTCATTCTGAGACAACAGTTTTTGTTTTGTTTGTTTATTCATTTTTTGTTGTCGATTCCACTCTGATAACCTTTTACCTGCTTCAACTCGACCTGGGCTCTTCGTTACCTTGATCACTGTCTGACTGGGGCTTGTTTGCTGTTCTGTCTGATTCGTTTGATTCTCTGTCACGTTCATTTTTAATAGCCATAAAATCTATATGATTAAAAGTAATTAAACTCATAACAACTGGCGAAAGAAGCCCGCCAAACCTATAATAAAGATCACAACTAAGAGACTCTAACGATTTAGTTAAAACAGGATCTTGACTTAAATCGTACATTAAATCTTGGCTTGAATCGAGCGGAAAAAACTGACTAACTAACTTAGTGTACAAGCCTATTACAGTTTGACCTAAACTTTTAACCATTTTAGATCCTAATTGTGCTTCGTATCTGTTGTAGTACTTTTCAATGTCAGCAGAAGACATTTGTTGAATCTGTTCTATACTAAATTCTGTTCCTAAGTATTGTTTTGTTTTTCCGCACGCAGCCAGAGAATACAACTTTTCCTTTTTATTCATAACACTTGTCGACACTTCATCAGAAATTACGGCTTCCTGCGCATTTAACAACAGTTCGTCACAATTCATTTTTAGTTGATTTATTATTTTTATTTTAAAAACAAAAATGAGTGCTGAAAAAACTGTTGCTAACCTTGTATATCAATCTGCTCTGATTGGTGGACTTTCTGTTGCGTACACGATGGTTGGTAAGAAACTATTGAAAATGAAAGCAGCTGACCTTGGAAAACTTGACCTAGAGGACTCCGGTAAACTAATCGCTATAATCACTGCTTCAATCGCAACAAAAGACTTTCTAGTTAAGCAAGGAATAATTCCAGAAAATATATATATGTAAAATAAAATGGCTTCACTCGCAATGATGATTGGCGGTGCTGTAGTAAACGCTCTTGCTTTTTCAGGCAGTAATTACATGTTTAGTAAGCTAGAAACAAACAAGGAAAGACAAAGACATAATCGAGCAATGGAGCAATTAGCAGCAGCACAAGACGCCTATGAAAAGCAAAGACTCGCTCAGTTAGATTTTATTAACAACAAATTAAAACTGCAAAACCATGCAGCATACACTTTTAAGAATGTTGACGACGCCATTAAAGAGTATTATTTAGTGACAGGAGAAGACCTCCAACAGCTCCCACCACCGAAATTAAGTGACTTCTACCAACCATCCGAAAAACAAAAACTCCAGGAAATAGCTTTTATTGTAGTTGGTATGACTGCTGTTTATTTTATCGCGAAAAACGTGTAGTATTAAAATGAATGATAAACTATCTAAAATTTATTATTCACCGAAAGGTTATTGGAAAGGTTTAACTGCTATTCAAAAATTAAATCAAGCTGCAGGAGTCACTGAACAAACAGCAAAAGAATGGCTATCTAAACAAGCTATTTGGCAAATTTATTTACCAGCGCCTACACGAATTAAAAGACCGCACTTTGTCAACTCAATACCTAATGACACGCATCAAATGGATCTTCTATACCTCCCTCATGATTTAATCAGAAGAAAAAGATTTAAATACGCGTTGACAGTTGTTGATTTAGCTTCAAGATATAAAGATGCTGAACCATTAACTGATAAAAGTGCTACTTCAGTCTCTGTTGCTTTACAAGAAATCTACAGACGTGGTCCATTAACCTATCCTCGTTTAATTCAAGTTGATGAAGGAAAAGAATTTAAAGGACAATTCAATCAGTTAATGTTAAAACACAAAGTCGTTATTAAAAGGGGTATTCCTGGAAACCATAGATCTCAGGCCTTAGTTGAAAACTTTAACAAACAATTGGCAGAAAGACTTTTCTCTTATCAATACCATAGAGAACTCCTTGATTCAACTAGAAACACTGAATGGGTTCGAAGACTACCCTCCGTTCTGCGTGTCATGAATAACGAAGAATCTAAGGTCATTGGACTCCGACCAGTAAAAGCAATACAGAAGAAAACAATTGACTCTTCGATAGACTTGCCAATTCAACATTCAACTACAAAACAACTAATACCATTTGGAGTAAAAGTTAGGTTTCTTTATGCACCAGGAGAAGCAGAAGGAGACACTCGCATAAGAGCAACTGATCCAATTTGGAGCATCGATCCGTACGAAATAAAAAGTGTAATAGAAATGAATCCTCCCGTGTATTATTTAAGAGAAACTGACGACGACAACACGCCCCGTTCCAAAAAGAGCATTTGTTAAAGAAGAACTACAGATAATCCCACCAGACACAGTTCCTATCATTTGATTAATCTAAAAAATCAAAGATAAATTTGTTAGACTTTTAACAACAATTCAAAAAAAAAAGAAAAAAAAAAGACCTTACTGTTACTTCTTTTTTTTTTGCCTTCACAAACATTTGTACTGACTAGGAAAATCTGTTTTTAATACTAGTTTACAGAATTTTTCTTTTCTTAGCTTTTGTTTAATCTTGTCTTTTTCTTCTTTTGATTCGACAACATCATTTTCATCAAGACATTCTTCAAAGCTGTTTTTGTCTTTAGTAAAAAACAAAACAACCGTCTTTAACTGTTCTCTAAAGTCTTTTAAAACCGAATTATACTTCTGTGTTAAAATCCATACACTAATTCCTGCATGCCGACCGCTGAATGCTAGTTTTGCTAAACTATTTCTTTTTTTGACTATGTCTCTTTCAGCCGAACAGTCATCAATAATAAACAAAGTTGATGTTCCTTTAAACAGTTTATAAAAATACTCTAAACATTCGCTTAGTTTATTACTTGGATTGACTAAATAGATTTCGTCATCTGTCCAAATAAACTTTCTTTCTTTATAAGACTTGTTGAATTCTAAAGTCGTGCAAAAAATTACTATGTGTTCAAAGTGATTGCGATAAACCGTTTGTATTAAATCTAAAGCGAACACACTTTTTTCGCAGCCTGTCATTCCACAAAATAAACCACAATGAGGTTCTTTTGTAAGAAAATTTAAATTTAAAGTGTTCAAATCCATTATTTTAATACACAATATCTTTTAATCTGTTGTCTT
>CM065689.1:52933847-52958701 GCA_017654935.2 Phymorhynchus buccinoides | reverse complement strand
CTGTATCTTGTGAACTGGAAAACATAATCCTTTCAAATTTTGTGTCAGGATGTGCGACTAACAGTGTAACACACTCGTACATAAATTATCCCTAGGAAATACAATGACACCGAGCGGCAGACATGTTTCCGTTTTATTCCACCCTCCTATATATCTCGTGAAATACTGTATAGAATCACTCCAAATTTTGTGTGTGGGTGTAAAATGAATAGTAGAAGACATTGCAGTACAAATTACGCCACGTGGGACTTCAATGTCGCCGAACGGCAGACATGTCTCCGAGTTAAGGGTGTACACCCCATTGATTAAGGGTGTACATCCCGGTAAAGGAGGGGGTCTAATACTCAAAAGTAAAAGACATCGTAGCACAAAAAGTGCCACGTGGGGCTTAAATGTCGCCGAGTGGCAGACATGTCTCAGTGTTAAGGGTGTGCACCCCACCAATTAAGGGTGTGCATCCCAGAAAAAGATTTGCATCCTGTTAAGGGTGTGTAGGTGCATCACCCAAAGGACACAAGGAGGACGGAGGCCTAAGATGTGAGGGGAAATGTTAGGGGGTACCTTTGGCCTCAAAGTACCTTTCTCTGTGTTTCTCTTCCTCTCCTACTCGCTGCATACAGTGAATATATTCCTATTCTCTATGTTTATCTCCCTCTTCTACTCGCTGCATACAGTGAATCTATTCCTATCTCTATGTTTATCTCCCTCTTCTACTCGCTGCATACAGTGAATCTATTCCTATCTCTAGTTTCTCCCTTCTCTTCTACTCGCTGCATACAGTGAATCTATTCCTATCTCTATTCTTCCCCTTCTCTTCTACTCGCTGCATACAGTGAATCTATTCCTATCTCTATGTTTCTCTCCATCTCTTCTACTCGCTGCATACAGTGAATCTATTCCTATCTCTATGTTTCTCTCCCTCTTCTACTCGCTGCATACAGTGAATCTATTCCTATCTCTATGTTTCTCTCCCTCTTCTACTCGCTGCATACAGTGAATCTATTCCTATCTCTATGTTTCTCTCCTCCCCCTCCTACTCTTCTACTCGCTGCATACAGTGAATCTATTCCTATCTCTATGTTTCTCTCCCTCTTCTACTCGCTGCATACAGTGATGTTTCTCCCCCTCTTCTACTCGCTGCATACAGTGATGTTTCTCCCCCTCTTCTACTCGCTGCATACAGTGATGTTTCTCTCCCTCTTCTACTCGCTGCATACAGTGATGTTTCTCCCCCTCTTCTACTCGCTGCATACAGTGATGTTTCTCCCCCTCTTCTACTCGCTGCATACAGTGATGTTTCTCTCCCTCTTCTACTCGCTGCATACAGTGATGTTTCTCTCCCTCTTCTACTCGCTGCATACAGTGATGTTTCTCCCCCTCTTCTACTCGCTGCATACAGTGATGTTTCTCTCCCTCTTCTACTCGCTGCATACAGTGATGTTTCTCCCCCCTCTTCTACTCGCTGCATACAGTGATGTTTCTCCCCCTCTTCTACTCGCTGCATACTGATGTTTCTCCCCATCTTCTACTCGCTGCATACAGTGATGTTTCTCTCCCTCTTCTACTCACTGCAGATAGATAATCTATTTCTCCCTCTATGTTTCTCTTCCCCTTTCCCCTTATTCTTGTTTTGAGGCGAAGACTCCAAGTAGATACCTATTTAGACTTAGTGTGTCTTGTACTCATAAAGGAGAAGTTGTTGTTGCATGCTTTCATTGTTTGGGTGGCTATCCTGGCCGAAAAGAACCCCGCATAATCTTCTGCATGGACACAATACAATACTGGCATTCATTCTTGGTGGTTGGTCTCCTTGATGTTGACTTGTCTTGCCCTGCGGCTAAAGTGGTGTGATTGCTTGGGTGTGGAGTGTGTGTGCCGCTGGGTGTTGCATCCTGACAAATGCTACCTCTACAGGCATTTCAACTAAGATATTCTTCCTCCGGCGTTACACAATTAGCAAAGGGGAGAAACTTGACTCACATTTTAACTAGTCCGACAGGGACCCATCTATAATTTTAAAAACCCCAGCTTAATGTGTTGGTTTCATTGGAAACCAACACGACAGCTTCGGAGATATGTTTTATCCCCAAGTGTAGCCGTGGTGCGGCGGGACTTAGGTGCCAAAACTTAGGTGCCGTTTGATCCACGGTAAACGAATGTAGTATGAATTTTTTTTTTTTTAAATCTTTCTTTGGAAATAAAAATATATGTATATAGACTATTCCCCACTTCAGGGGACAGACCTTTAGCGATTTTTAACAGTTTTTGATCTTTTTAAAAGTGGTCCTGGAAATTTGTAATCATGAAGATGCTCAGTTCAAAAGAAATTTTTATTATAACTTTTATCAAATACAAAAACTTCATATTAACCAGCTAGCTAGCAAAAAATCGGGTCAAACAGTCGAGCCCTGGCGATAAAAATACTTTATAACTTTATAAATTTATTAAACAAACAACTCTATTAAAACAAAAACAAAACATTTCCCTAGAACTCTATTTAAAGAAATGTCCCACATGGCTTCGGCCGGGAGGACGTAAAGCAAATTTCAGTCACACAATTAGCAACACGTTACTGTAAACGCAAAGCAGATATGCGTAAACTGTAGAGTTAAAATCCTCTAACTTTTTAGGCAACACGAAGGGCCTACCTACGTATTTCCTATGCAACAATGCCAATATAATTGCACACTAGTTTCTTCTTCCTTACCACAAAAGGCATATGAGGACGAGTGAGTGATTTTGTAAATGAAGATATCTTCGAGTGGGAAGAATAAAAATATAGTAATCTATAATTAATTCCCCAAAGGCATATCCTTTTTTTGCTTTAATTTGTTTCCTTTGACTCTGAGTGGGAACCAAAACATGCCATCTATAATTATGTTGGAACCATCTAAGTTGTGTGTCAGTGGTTGAATACAAACTCTGTGAAAATTGTTTTCCATTTCAAGCTTTCATTGTTTGAGCTAATGAAATATGTTGAATCAGCGCCTGACACAAAACACCATCACCCTTCTCTAGCTCTCTTTCCCAGAAAGATTTTCAGTTTACATCAACGCACACATGGTCAGGACCGTGGCGCCAATGGCTACGCTGCCTATGCCTAGTAGCAGGCATTCCACCAGGTTGTCAAAGAAGCTTCCAGATACTGCCTCGTCCACGATGGCCTTTTTGGTCTCACTGGTGGCCTCGGCTCGCAATTTGTTGCTCTCGGTTATGCCGGAGTCGACAAGGGATTGCACCAGTTTGTCGACTCTGTCAGAGATGTCGTTTCGAAAGAATGCGCCCCCGCCCTGACGTTTCAGGTCCTGCAAAGGAGAAATATCATAGCATGGAAATCTGACCTTGGTGAAGCATGTAAAAAGAGACCTGGTGAAGCATGGAAAATAGACCTGGTGAAGCATGGAAAATAGACCTGGTGAAGCATGGAAAATAGACCTGGTGAAGCATGGAAAATAGACATGGTGAAGCATGGAAAGTAGACCTGCTGAAGCATGGACATCTGACCTGGGTGAAGCATGGAAAATAGACCTGGAAAATAGACATGGAAAATAGACCTGAAGCATGGAAAATAGACTGGGTGAAGCATGGACATCTGAAGCATGGAAAATAGACCTGGGTGAAGCATGGAAAATAGACCTGGTGAAGCATGGACATCTGACCTGGTGAAGCATGGAAAATAGACCTGGGTGAAGCATGGAAAATAGACCTGGTGAAGCATGGAAAATAGACCTGGTGAAGCATGGAAAATAGACCTGGTGAAGCATGGAAAATAGACCTGGTGAAGCATGGAAAATAGACCTGGTGAAGCATGGAAAATAGACCTGGTGAAGCATGGAAAATAGACCTGGTGAAGCATGGAAAATAGACCTGGTGAAGCATGGAAAATAGACCTGGTGAAGCATGGACATCTGACCTGGTGAAGCATGGAAAATAGACCTGGTGAAGCATGGAAAATAGACCTGGTGAAGCATGGACATCTGACCTGGTGAAGCATGGAAAGTAGACCTGGTGAAGCATGGACCTGGTGAAGCATGGAAAATAGACCTGGTGAAGCATGGAAATCTGACCTGGTGAAGCATGGAAAATAGACCTGGTGAAGCATGGACATCTGACCTGGTGAAGCATGGAAAATAGACCTGGTGAAGCATGGAAAATAGACCTGGTGAAGCATGGAAAATAGACCTGGTGAAGCATGGAAAATAGACCTGGTGAAGCATGGAAATCTGACCTGGTGAAGCATGGAAAATAGACCTGGGTGAAGCATGGAAAATAGACCTGGTGAAGCATGGAAAATAGACCTGGTGAAGCATGGAAAATAGACCTGGTGAAGCATGGAAAATAGACCTGGTGAAGCATGGAAAATAGACCTGGTGAAGCATGGAAAATAGACCTGGTGAAGCATGGACATCTGACCTGGTGAAGCATGGAAAATAGACCTGGTGAAGCATGGAAAATAGACCTGGTGAAGCATGGAAAATAGACTGGTGAAGCATGGAAAATAGACCTGGTGAAGCATGGAAATGACCTGGTGAAGCATGGAAAATAGACCTGGTGAATGCTGGTGATGGAATCTGACCTGGTGAAGCATGGAAAATAGACCTGGGTGAAGCATGGAAAATAGACCTGGTGAAGCATGGAAAATAGACCTGGTGAAGCATGGAAAATAGACCTGGTGAAGCATGGAAAATAGACCTGGTGAAGCATGGAAAATAGACCTGGTGAAGCATGGAAAATAGACCTGGTGAAGCATGGAAAATAGACCTGGTGAAGCATGGAAAATAGACCTGGTGAAGCATGGAAAATAGACCTGGTGAAGCATGGAAAATAGATCTGGTGAAGCATGGAAAATAGACCTGGTGAAGCATGGAAAATAGACCTGGTGAAGCATGGAAAATAGACCTGGTGAAGCATGGAAAATAGACCTGGTGAAGCATGGAAAATAGACCTGGTGAAGCATGGAAAATAGACCTGGTGAAGCATGGAAAATAGACCTGGTGAAGCATGGAAATCTGACCTGGTGAAGCATGGAAAATAGACCTGGTGAAGCATGGAAAATAGACCTGGTGAAGCATGGAATGGGTGAAGCATGGACATCTGACCTGGTGAAGCATGGAAAATAGACCTGACCTGGGTGAAGCATGGAAAATAGATCTGGCTGAAGCATGGACATCTGACCTGGTGAAGCATGGACATCTGACCTGGTGAAGCATGGAAAATATAGCTGTTTTACTTTCAGTGCATGTTTCAGTTTTTTCTTCATTTCATGTTTAGCAAGGGCCTGTACCATAGTATAGCTGTTTTACTTTATAGAACTGTTTTGAATGTCAGTGTATGTCTAGCAGGCCTTGTGACAGTGTAAAGCGGTTTTAATTTTATGTCAGATTGAATTGTAGTGTTTGTCAGGCAGACAGTGTCCCATTATGTCTAGCAGGCCTTGTGACAGTGTATAACGGTTTTGATTTTCTGTCTGCTTTGGATTTCAGTGGGGGGAGGGGGGGGGGGGGGTCTGGCAGACAGTGTGACAATATGTCTAGCAGGAGGCCTTGTGACAGTTGATAGCGGTGTTAATTTTATGTCTGTTTCTAATTTCAGTGCTTGTCTGGCAGACAGTGTGCCATTATATCTAGCAGCCTTTCTGACAATGTATAGTGGTTTTGACTTTAATATGTCTGATTTGAATGTCAGTGTTCGTCTGGCAGACAGTGTGCCATTATATCTAGCAGCCTTTCTGACAATGTATAGTGGTATTGACTTTAATATGTCTGATTTGAATGTCAGTGTTCGTCTGGCAGACAGTGTGCCATTATATCTAGCAGCCTTTCTGACAATGTATAGTGGTTTTGACTTTAATATGTCTGATTTGAATGTCAGTGTTCGTCTGGCAGATAGTGTGCCCATATGTATTTCAGGCCTTGTAACAGTGCATAGCAGTTTTAATTGTATGTCTGTTTTATATTTCAGTGCTTGTCTGGCGGACAATGTGTAATTGTCTGCCAAATGCAATTTTGTATGACTGCAATTAAGTGTAGCAGGCCAAGTTTCAATGTGAGGCCATACTAGTTATCAAGAGTGCTATATTTATTAGGGTGTGGATGCCAGGCAACATCGATGTGTTTTATCAGCTTTCATTTCAGCATAATGGAGTCCCCTACACATTCCAATGTACATTTATCCACTTTTATTTCAGCATATGGAGGCCGATCATACACATTCCAAAATGATGATTTTAAGCATATATTAGCAGATCATATGCCATTGTATATGTTGTAGTTTTGTTTATGGATGTTGTTGTTTTCAGTATATGGATTGCAGGCTACATACTGATCTAGTGGCAGGATACATCCTGCTCCATGTTTTTCGTCATTTTCAGCATACACAGCAGTTTTATTTTCAGTATCTAGATCAACTACCAGTATGTCCTGAGTCCCAGGTCATAGCACATAGTCCTATTAAAACTGAAACAAAAACACCTGTTGTGTTCTTCCTTATACGGACGAATGTCGTTTTGGTATTTCAAACTAATAATGTTGTTTTTCAGAGCATTATTTCATTTTTTTTTTTTCTTGTTTCAGGACAGTCTGTTCCATCACTTTTCCATCCTTTGTGCATCACCGCTGGATTGCAGGCTGCATCATGATCCATGATTCTCCTCATGATTTCAGTATATGATTGCCATACCCAGTATGTGCCAATCTTCGTTGTTACGTATGTTTTTGTCAATGTCCTTGGTACGCCAGTGTGCGTTGCCCATTAACAAATTGCTATTTTGCGCATCATGCCTTCAATTCAGTGTATGGTGTATGGATGTCTTGCAGTCAGTGTATGGATGACTTGCCATTTTCCACACCATATCTTTGGTGTATGGTGTATGGATGGCTTGCCATGTTCCACACTATGTTGCCATTGTATGGATGGCTTGCCATGTTCCACACTATGTTGTCAGTGTATGGATGGCTTGCCATGTTCCACCCTTTGTTTTCAGTGTATGGATGGCTTGCCATATTCCACCCTTTGTTTTCAGTGTATGGATGGCTTGCCATGTTCAACCCTTTGTTTTCAGTGTATGGATGGCACGCCATGTTCCACTAGTGTGTATTGGTGGTATACTATGTTCTACACTATATTGTCAGTGCATGGGTGGCTTGCCATGTTCCACAATATGTTGTTAGTGCATGGATGGCATGCTATCTTTGATACTATGTTATCAGTGTCTGGATGGCTTGCCATGTTCCACACTATGTTTCCAGTGTATGGGTGGCTTGCCATGTTCCACACTATGTTTCCAGTGTATGGGTGGCTTGCCATGTTCCACACTATGTTTCCAGTGTATGGGTGGCTTGCCATGTTCCACACTAGGTTGTTTAGTGTATGGATGGCTTCCTATGTTCCACACTAGGTTGTTTAGTGTATGGATGGCTTCCTATGTTCCACACTAGGTTGTTTAGTGTATGGATGGCTTCCTATGTTCCACACTAGGTTGTTTAGTGTATGGATGGCTTCCTATGTTCCACACTAGGTTGTTTAGTGTATGGATGGCTTCCTATGTTCCACACTAGGTTGTTTAGTGTATGGATGGCTTCCTATGTTCCACACTAGGTTGTTTAGTGTATGGATGGCTTCCTATGTTCCACACTAGGTTGTTTAGTGTATGGATGGCTTCCTATGTTCCACACTAGGTTGTTTAGTGTATGGATGGCTTCCTATGTTCCACACTAGGTTGTTTAGTGTATGGATGACATACCAGGTTTCTCACTATATTGTCAGTGTAAGATCATAGTGTGTGTTGAGCATCAGTTACAGTCATAATTTGTGTTTCTTTCGCTTGGTATGATTATGTGCTTACAAAAAACCCAAAATGTCATAACTGCCAATGTTGTGTGCTCAATCTCCTTGAGCTATTATTATGCTCCAAAGTATGCTTGTAAAGCACCTTTGAACTGTGCTTAAGGTTACTCACACGCTCACATATACTGTTTTGTTTTTTCAACTGTGTTATCAGTGCAAGAATGTGGACATTGGGAGAGTGCACTGAGAGTTGTATATCGGGTAAACAAATTATTGATTATCATGCATCTTACTGTTTGCAGTATCCAGGTAGAACCAATATGGTTAACAACACAGTCCCCCAGGGCAGATTCCGACCTGTACGACTCCTTCACCTTAATTGACCACTCCTTTCGTCAATGGTCCCTAATGATTTTAATCTTGTTATGTACATGCCCTGTATGTATATTGTTTGGTACGGAAGATGCTGATGATAGCTATATTAACACTCACAACATTAAAAATGATATGTATTTGTTTGAATAGAAGAGGTAGTCAGTGGCTTATGATACAGGTCTAGGTACCTTGATGGAGTGTTTCAGACAGCCCAATCAAGGCATGTCTTCCAACACAATGGCCGCCAGGACTTCAGCAACCAGGACAGGGTCACCAACAGCTCTAGCAACCAGGGCATGGCAGTCATCAGTTTCAGTGGTGACAGAGCATGTTCCAGTGGGCTTAACCTAGCAGACATACCAACCCAGCTACAGACTTCATCTCTGCAGGCACCTTGGTCAACAGATCAGATGTTATGCTTAGGCATTTGAGAGACTTGTGGGACTCTCGCAGGCAGGACATTCCTTTGTAGATTTATTCTTCTGCAGCATATGGCAATTTGTACGGTGGCCCACCACATTGCCTACAACCTGGTGATTCTATACATTATGAAGGATTTCTAAACCAGCGGCATTCCTGATCTGTTCGTCAAAAGAAACATTAAAGCATCGGTCAGCACCTAGGCGAACTGATCAGATGTTAATTTAGGGCAGTTGGGAGGCCTATGGGACTCCTGCAGACAGGGCATTGTCGATTCACCCTTCTGCAGCAGATGGCAATTTGCACTGAAGCCCAACATATTGCTGACACCTGGTGACTTTATATATACCCAGCTGCATTTCTGATCCTTTTGTTCGGAAACGTCAAAGCCAATATTATTCCAAACATAATGCTTAAAATAAGTGATAGGCAAAACAAAAACAACAAATAAAACCAGAATCCATGGCTGTATAATCTATTTAGTTCACTTTTGACTCTGAACAACACATCAATTCACTAACAATCAAATATATTCTATTGTTTATTCATTCACAAGAAAGTGGTTCCTTATTGTGTGGGGCTGCTATCATAAGTGCTCTTCTGCCAGCTGTGGCGGTCAGCCCCACACTCTTAAAGTAAAATGCTTCCAAGTATAAGAACATTTCAAAATTTCTTGTTTTTGCATTATGTAAAATGTATCGATGTGTCTGCAAATTCCTAAGTATGAAGTTGTTGCAATTACGTTATTAAGCTAATTACTCATTTGCCAAATATGTCTGTTTTGATGCATTAATTAAACACTATGTCAATGTCATAATCTCACGATTGTTACGCAACTTCAATCTTACGTAATTACAAGTAAAATCATTTTCTTGTGTATGTGATTTATTAATTAGTTGTATGCTAATTATTTGTTGTTATGCAATAGAAAACAATGTTATGTCTCCTTAAATAAAGTTGCCCATTCTCACTCTAAATACTGTGTGTTCTTTGACTTATGACAAAAACGGTTTTGTGTGGATGCAAGAGACACCAAAGTGTTTATAATATTTATTCACAATTCTGATATTGCTAACAAACACCTGTTACAACTTTATAACTATTCAAAAATTAGGAATAATTATTTGAAAATACTAACCCAATACAGCAGAACTAAGATTCGAAATAATTTCTTTAGTCATAGTGTCACTAAATACTGGAATTCTCTTCCAGCACATTATCAAGTTAGCACCTAACCTTAATCAAAAAGACCCCAAGCTTCAACAATTAAAATACGAATAATCATGATTAACACATCTAAAACCGTCCTAGTCATGCCAATCATTAAAAAGAATAGAAACAATCAGAAAGGATACATTAAGAGGCCGTGAGGCCTAGTTGTCCTCATTCTCTTACCTGACCTGAACAGTACTGGTCCTGTTGATACCGGACATTGGTCCTTGCTATTTTATTTATTTGTTCCCTCTCTGCTATTCTGCAATACGTACATGACTGTTGTTGTTTTATTTATGCCACAGTATACAGGGGACATCCCATTTCGATCTGTTCCATTTCGCCCTGTTTCTTTTTCCACTAACCATGGCAAAATCAAACTGTTCGCCCGATTCACACGAGAGATAGATGGCAATTCATATTGAATGCAAGTGACAGGGCACAATGGGAACACGGCGTAGTGGCATGGGTTGACAAGACGAAACAACATTGCCATTAAAAGGTTGAAGAAGTTGCAAGGGCGAACTAAAAAAGAGGGCACAACGGTATATACCGATTATACGGACCTAACTTCTTTGCTTACCATCATCATGGTGATAAGGTCTGAAGCATGCAGGTTTTCCTCAATCGCATTGGCTTTGTTGCTGATGCCAATGAACCTGTTGTTAGCATCCTCCAAAACCTCCTTTAACTTGGATGGTGCAGTAGTCAGCTGCTGTGACAGGACTTTCTTCTGTTCCTCTGTGATTATAAAGTTGAGAGAGAGAGAGAGAGAGAGAGAGAGAGAGAGAGAGAGAGAGAGAGAGAGAGAGAGAGAGAGAGAGAGAGAGAGAGAGAGAGAGAGAGAGAGAGAGAGAGAGAGAGAGGGACAGAGTCAGGAGGAGAGACAAAAAAATGAAATTAAATGAAAAATGAAATTTACTGACATAGCAAACAATACTCCAATGCCAAGGAAACACAAACCATGTACAAAAGAATATAAACCTAACTGGCAACTAAATCAGTTCATAAGATTTTTTAAGAAACATAAAATAAATCATCTTACATACATAAATAGCTTACACTAAAGAAAAGACCCTGTTAGAACTGACCAGCCAACAATACGTTAGATAGTTTACACTAAAGAATAACAGCTGTTAGACTGACCAACCATCAATAATAAGTAAGTACTTGAAGAAAACTTCCTAGATTAATTTGTAAGGTTAAATATATATATTAGTCTTTGGCTTATATGTTTTTGCTTTTCTTTGTTTTTTTGTCCCTCTTGATAATTTGATACTTGATTATTGGCTAGATGCTAAACAAAATATTATTTCCCTGTCCTGTTATATTGACCCTATCCAGTTATAGATATGTATATATATATTTCTTTGCCCTCACACTATCTCTATGTGTTCTAGATAGTGTGTGTGTGTGTGTGTGTGTGTGTGTGTGTGTGTGTGTGTGTGTGTGTGTGTGTGTGTGTGATTGTGCGCGCGCTAATGTGCATATGTATATGATTTATGTTCCTGCCTGTAGCCTTCGTTCTTCCTCTGATGACCATATTTTTCAAATTCCCTCTTACCATCGGAAACAACACGGCTCCAGAGCATTTTCCGTTTCAGCTGCTACACTCTGGAACTCACTCCCTCTCAGCCTTCGTCATGCCAAATGCTTTGTAACGTTTAAGTCTGCTCTGAAAACCCTCTACTTCAAACTGCAGCTGCAGAGTACATATAAAACTTAGAAATATTGCCAGCCACTCTATTTGTCCATCTTGTTATATATACGTGTCATCACGTGTTCTGTGTGTGTGTGTGTGTGTGCGCGCGCGCGTGCGTGTGTGTGTGTGTGTGTGTGTGTGTGTGTGTGTGTGTCTCTGTGTGTGCGTGTGTGTATGTGTGCGTGCGTGCGCGCACATGTGTGTGTGTGTGTGTATGTGAGCGTGCGCATGTTTGTGTTGTGTGTGTGCGTGTGATGCGTTCGTGTAGGCCCCTATATGAGTGTACGTATGCATGGTGTGTGTGTGTGTGTGGTTGTGTGTGTTGTTTATGTGTGTATGTTGATGTGAATATATATATATGTGCTGTTATTTCATGCTTGCGAATTGTGTGACAATGCATACGTGTATTAGGCCTATTATACGTAGTAGTCGGAGTAGTAGTAGTAGTAGTAGTAGTAGTAGTAGTAGTAGTAGTAGTAGTAGTAGTCACAGCAGTTGTTGTTGCTGATTGTTATGTGTATTTTTACCGGCCAAACGAAGTCTGACTGGTATTGTTTTGTCTGCTCATGTTATTGGATTTTTGTTTCATGATTTTGTTCCATTTCAGTTGTATGTAAAGCGCCCTGTAGCCTACATAGTAGGATGGGCGCTATATACATTTTCATCATCATTATTATGTGCGTCGGCTTATTTTTCAAGTTCTTGCTTCAATATAGACACTTTTATTTATTGGTAACAGTGATGATGATAATCAAAATACTGCTACAGCATTGTATTGCTGTGATACACCCACTGCTATTCATTACTATAGTTGTCAGTTAGCAAGTTGAAAATGAAGAGGATGAGAATGGTATCATCCTATTGATACAATTTATTCTGGTACTACATGTACTATTACATACTATTATCCATCACTGTTACTATTGCCATAAGTTGACACTCAATCACTCAATGTGTTTGTGTGCTATTTGTAAAACAAAAGTGGTCAATACAAAAATACAAATCATCTTCACTATCACCAGCATCATCATTATTTTCATCAACAGATAATGTAACCTACGTATGGTGTCCGCGAAGTCGTCGATTGCAGTAAACACGATGATCATGTGTTTCTTGATTTCTGGCCCAAATATCTTCTTCAAAGCGTCATAGACCATGAATTCTGCCTGTGTTGTGAACAAAAGAAATCACAAAACCATCTTCATCATCACTAACAATATGCCAAAGGCCACATTGTCTGATACAATGCACAATACAACACAACACAGTCACTACACCACTGCACAGTACACTACTGTCTACAATACAGCGCATCATGATACAATACAGTACAGTACAATACAATTGTCACGCGCACGTGACAGTTCTTGTACATTTTTGTACATAGTTGCCCCATCTTTCTTTTTCTTTTATTTCTTTTTATTAATACATATGTTCCTTCTCTTTCTAATGCTTTTTATAGAAAGTGTTTCTTTTATATATAAAAGCACCCCTTTTTCTGCCCAACCCGTGCATTTCTAATTCTCCACGTGCCGCACAGAATATTCGAGAGCTCTAGTGTCACATGTGTGTCAGGGGAAAGACGGTGACAATTCATAGTCACTTGGGGGTTTTTCAAACGAGGAGGGGAGAGAGTTTTATTCACGACAGGGGCGGTCACAGCCGCAAGTCAACTACTTTTTACATTCTGGGAGAGTCACGTCCCAGGGACGAGTTCTGGACCTAGGAACTCGGGATCTTTTCCTTGGTTTGTCATCATTTTCATCTTCATCATTGTACTCAGACGCGACTTTGTTCCCCCTTTGCGTTTTGGCAAGAGAAGAAGAAAGAAGAAATGAATGAGCAGAGCAACACGTACAGAAGAAATCATAGACAACGAAATAATCAAAACAAGAACCCAAGAAGAGTAGAAGAAGAGAAGAACGAAGGCAGAAGAGAAGAGAACATGCAAGGGGAGAGAATCAGGACACGCTCGGACACAACGCAGAAGGCCGCGGGAAAGAGGCGAGGAGCTTGCAGTGGACCAGAGGAGCTGGGGGATCTGCTGTCCTTGTGGTCGGGGTCCTGTCCTGTCTGAGGGCATATTTCTTGTGTCCTGCACTGCACCAGCGATATGGTAGGTGTAAAATTTCCTGCGGTTCCGCCCGTATCGGCTTTTGTGTTGGTGTTCTTTTTTGTTTATTGAAAGCATTTTTTTGTCAGAGTAAGATGTCCGTTTTTGACCGCCGTTCACGAGTTGCTTACTAACTGCTGGCCAAGTTTTCTAATGTGTAACTGTATTTTCTACCCGTAAGTTTAGCATTAATATTTGATGTAAAATCAATATGTTTAAGTTCATGTGTTAACATCATAGAATAATGTTGTCTGTTTATATTTCAGAAGGGGCTGTGGCCTGTTTTTTGTTGTTGAAATCATAAAATTATAGTGAAATGTATTCATAAATATATTTGTTTTTTCTATTCAACAATTTGTATTCCTTCTCTTCATTCATCCCACAATTCATGTTTTCACTCACTCTTTCATCCCATCAACACAATATACACACACGTATATACACAGCAATATTCATACATATATAATGAAATTAGAGCAAAGGAAAAAATAGCTCTTCATAGAAAATAGGTCAGGGTGAAAGAATAAAAAATAAATGTATACAAATGTAATCAGTTTTTCAAACTAACTTAATATAGCATAACATTTAAAACAGTATTACGCATTAATGATCACTAAAGAGAAGGGACTTTTTTTCTAACAAGACGACAACAATGGCAATATCCTAACAGCGATAGCAATAATAGTGATTAAATCTAAGATTCAAATTGCAACGAGCTTAAAGAAAATGTCAAGAACACATGACAAATGTAGAACCACAAAGGAGATGAAGGAAACCACACACACACACACACACACACACACACACACACACACACACACACACACACACACACACACAAAATGCATTGCACAGGACATTGAATACAGGAGAGTTATCGATCAAAATTGATATCAAAGCAAAGTATAGCATTTAGCCTAGTAAATTGTGTGAGGTCACACAGGATCAAGCATGATGAAACTAATCCAAGTTCGTCTTACTCAAGAGAAGCCTTATTCGTCAGCAAGTAACAAACAGATTGCATGCTAAGGACTATGAAAACATTTTTTAAATGCATAACAATAACCACCCAATTGTTATCATGTATCAAAAGCTTGCTCAGTGATAATAAAGTTCTACTAAAGTACTATCAAATATGACTAAAAATTAAGAAAACAAAACAAAAAAGTATATCTATATATTATATTAGATATAATATACAGGACAATATAGGATAATATATAGGACAGGGAGGCCCCTGAGGAAAGTTTGAATAAAACTGAAATATTGGGAATAATTATTATTTGTGTTGTTTTTTAATCTGTTCCTATGTATGGTTATGAAGATCTGTACATTCGGCTGGACATTTTATACTTTAGTCTTATACATGTAAAATTTGGCCAGGAGAAACATAAAATCCATTGGTTTATCAGTTTTAACATTTTGTTTTACTCCAAATAAAACCAATTATTTGTCAATGTGAAGATAATCACAATGTTGGCATTTTTCCTTAAGCAGATTTTCAAAATTAGTCCAAAATCTATTAACAATGGCACAATCAAACAACATGTGTGAAATACACTGCTCATCCACATGACAAAAGTTGCATACAGGAGAATCAACAATTCTTAGCCTGGATAAGTATTTCTGAGTAGGGAGTAGTCTGTG
This sequence comes from Phymorhynchus buccinoides, assembly GCA_017654935.2. NCBI lineage: Eukaryota > Metazoa > Mollusca > Gastropoda > Neogastropoda > Raphitomidae > Phymorhynchus > Phymorhynchus buccinoides. The sequence continues at coordinate 52,943,447 of CM065689.1, read as the reverse complement.
CAATAGCCTGGCTTGAAACCATATGAGCTGTACATCAATAGTAGTTTTGTAATAATGTGCAAAAAATGTGTTTCCAGCTCAGAGTTTCAAACAGACCATTCCACCTTATGACTGCTGTTGGAGTAGCATTATTTTCATTTAAAATCGTTTGCACATACTTATTGCCTCTAAAAATCCAGTGTGCTCTCTCCCTCTGAACCGTCTGCTTTCTAGATTGATCCTCTGGATCAGTCCTGGGGCGTGACAATAATACCATACAACACAATGCTACGCCATATGCATGCAATACCGATATGATACCAAGCAATACAAAGCAACACGCTACATTGCATACAGTACTAAACAACATATTATTGCCTTCGTCCATCTTACATCAGTCACACCCCTTCTGATCAAACTACACTGGCTGCCAATTCATGCTCGCATTGAGTACAAACTAGCAATCCTCGCTTTCCGCCATTTTCAAAACACTTTGCCAACATACCTGTCCAACCATCTCATCACCTATCAACCATCCCGCACTCTCCGTTCTAGCAGCGAGAAACTCCTCAAAGTCCCCCGCATGAAACTTAAGTCCTTTGGTCACCGCTCTTTCAGCTATCAAGTACCCACCATCTGGAACTCGCTCCCCTTCTACCTCCGGTCCGCTTTGTCCCTGTCTGCATTCAAGTCTGGCCTTAAGACTCATCTGTTCATAAAGTTCCTTTCCCCTTCACAATTTCAATTTCAATCTCACACACAAACCCCATGTAAAGTGTACCTCTGTGTGTGTGTGTGCGCGCGTGTGCGTGTGCGTGTGCGTATATATATGCATATACATATATATATGTGTGTGTGTTCTTTCTCTCTGTCTCTCCTTCTCTCTTTCTCCATCTCTCTCTCCTTTCTTCCCCCCCTCCCCCCCCCCCCTTCTATGCCCTTTCTTCCCCCCATCTCCCTCCCCCTCTGTCCTCCCTTCTCCCCCCTCTTTCCTTCACTCTCTCTGCCTTTCTCGTAATATTGTTTTACATTCACATATTGTTTGGGAATTTGTGAGCTCGTTTGACACCCCCCCACCCCCCTCCCTCCCCGATAATTTGTGAGTGCATAAATGGCGTGCGTGTTGAAAAGGTGAGGTGGGTGGGGGTGGGGGTCTGTTTGTCCATGCCTTGATTTTTTTCTTCTTTGAAATGGTGTCAATAATGTGTATGTGAAAGGGGTGAGTGGGATGAACGGCGTGAGCATTTATTTTTCTTTTCTTTTCTGATTGGTTTCTCTCGTAATATTTTGTAAAGCGCTCTGAGGATGATTTTTTATCATCGAAGAGCGCTATAGAAGCTTTATTTATTACTATTATTATTATTATTTGTATTTAATTTGTACTGAAATGTTGTCTTTAATGATTCGCTGTAATGTGAACATCAAAGGAATCAAAATTAAAGATAAAGAAAGCTTGTTGTCCCAATTTGCGGATGATACAACATTGTGCCTTGATGGATCAGAAAGGTCATTTAATGAAGCAATATCCACTCTTACAAGATTTGCACATAATTAAATATCTGGTCTAAAAATAAATCTTGACAAAAGCCAAGTTTGGATAGGTAGCAGAAAAAATTGTGGTGTCTGATATATGCGTAATAAGAACTTTGTTTGGGACCAAGGCACTTTTAAGGTTTTAGGCATTACATTTTCCACCCAAACTACGACTAAATTATTATGAGAAACGTTTTGCAATGCGACGTATATTAGCTTTTTGGAAGAGGTGACAAATCACTCCTTATGGAAAAATTACTGTTATCAAAACCTTGGTATTTTCAAAGATAGTACATCTATTAATTAACTTGCCAGACCCACCAGAAGATTTTTTGAAAACTTTAGAAAAAGATTTATACATGTTTTCGTGGAATGGCAAACAAAGCAAAATTAAAAGATCTGTTGTTGAAAACCAATATTTTGAAGGTGGTTTGAAGATGCTAAACTTTCTGTCTTCAATGAAAATATCTTGCTTAAGGAGACTAAACTGTGATTCGGAATGGAAAGATTTCACATTTAATATGTATCCTAGGCTGAAAAAGTTACAACACTTTGGAGCTGAATATGCTAATGTTATTATTGAAAATGTTAAAAACCCATTTTGGAAGGGTGTTGTAAAAAAATAATAAACAATTGTACAAAATGTCCATCCTCTGTACATGAATTCATGTCTGAATGTATTCATTATAACATTAATATTTGAAGGGGACGAAGGGTAGTTTATGTATGAGAGTGGTGTGATTATAATATTTACTATGTAAAAAATATAATTAAAGAGGCAATAATTAGAGGCAATAAATGTATTTGTTTCTTAGGTCTTTCAGTCAGATCATTGCATCCCTTTACCATTCCTTTCTCCCTCAGGGCTTGTGGGTAGGTTTGATTAGGAGGGTTTTTAGTTTGGGAACTTCCGGGTGGTTTGGGAGCTTCATCGAATGATTTCTTCTGTCCAAGTAGCTAGGTCCCTTCTTGGCCCCGTCCCCTTTGTTTCATCTCATCCTCTAGGTTTTGTTTATACATGTTCGTGGTTGTGGAATACATGTTTATTTTGTAACTGTTGATCTTTGCCTGTTCTTGGGTGTGGTTGGGCGTGCATGTAGTCCAGTGTGCTCTCTCCCTCTGAACCGTCTGCTTTCTAGATTGATCCTCTGGATCAGTCCTGGGGCGTGACAATAATACCATACAACACAATGCTACGCCATATGCATGCAATACCGATATGATACCAAGCAATACAAAGCAACACGCTACATTGCATACAGTACTAAACAACATATTATTGCCTTCGTCCATCTTACATCAGTGAAGCGATCCAGTTTGATGACCATCAGAATGACGTGAGGACCAGGACCCGACACAGCAATGCTCTTGCCCATCTCCTTCAGCACTTCCGCCTGTGACTGGTGGGTGTCAGACAGACCAGGCGTATCCGTCACCTGCAGGGTTTTGGATTTAGAGGAGAATCAGATGTTCATTTCGGACACAAAAACGCTCTTGGATATGTTACAGCATTGTTGCTTCATATACAGTTTGCAAAGTCTATCGCTGTAACTTACTTTTTAGGTCACATTCTTCAAGATAATATGACCACTCTTACTTTTTCGTGTGTTTTTTTAAACTCTCGTGTTGCCGCAGATCTCGAGCCTGTGATCAACTGGCTATATATATATATATATTAGTCTCCTTGGACCAGCTGTGACATCAAAATAAGACAAATACTAATTCTGTCAATCCTAGGTAAATTGTCACAAGGGTTTATGCGATTTCCCTTTACACACATGTTGCATACATTGTCCTGAGCAAGAACAGCGTGGGAAACACCATCTACACGATGGAGGGTAGATGCAGTGGTCATTTAAAGTCCGGCAGATTTCAGATCTAATTACTTTTGACGCTTTTATGCTTTCCTACCGTAGCTGCTTAACTCCTCCCCCGCGACGTCATTGCACGCCCATATAATGACGCACAAGCATTGCATTTGTTACGTTTAGATTTGTGGCGGTACATAGCCAATGAGGTTTAACCGAGGCATATGGTTACCGTTGCTACGAATACACTTATCTGTATTGTTAAAAACTCGGGACTTTACTGGTGTTGCACTGCCTCCGGGCATTGCCTCCAGTATCGTTCCCACCATCTTTGTATCTACAAATGTCCCATATGTGTCTGTTTTCCAGACCGAGAGGACGTAAAGCACCATTTTTCATTCATCGCATTTTATGTCTTATAAAAAATGTATGGTTGCTGGCTTATGTCAAAACTGTAGGTGTCTGAATTTCTTTTGTTACAAAGTTTACTGAATTTGTACATTTTTCTTCAGTTTTATTAGGATTATACCCTTTAGGTAGAACACTATTGCATTTGTAAGAGGGTTTTTTTCCCCTTCTTTTTCTGCCCCTTTTTCGTCCGATTTGGCTGATATTTTCAGGAAAGTTGCGGGGCATTAAGTGATTGCCAAATAAGTAATATTAAATTATTTTGCCAAAACATTCGGCGAAATATAGCCGAAAAACCGCTAATTCGGCAAAATTTCAATCTTCATTAACTCAAAAAACGACTGGCTGAACAGATTTCGTTCATATTTTCAGAATTTTCTCTAAAGTAGATTTGCAACATTTACGGTAGATTATTGAACCGGAAGTATGAACCGGAAGTGCCCCAGCTATGGTCAGGCAGCTTTTATTTGGTTCACAGAATAGCCAAAACCAGAAGTGACGTCACAAAAATAACTATTGGATATTGTATTGTAGCCCTTATGTTGGCCCATGTCTGAAAGGAGTTTGTTGATGATATGTTAAAATAGTTTGGAAGTTATTCAAATTTATGTAAATTGGGTTGCGTCACTTTCACTTATTTCCATTTTTGGATTTATTTTAAAAAATCGAATCTCGCTGAAATTTGCAGGAAAATTGAAGGATGCCATGCTTATGCTAAATTGTCAATATAAAACCAATTGGCCCAATTTTGCCGAAAAATTGCCAAATTTGGCCAATTTTTAATCTTGAATATCTCGGAAACAGCTGCACAAAATACAATCATAGTTACGGTGCAACACCTCCGTTTCAAACCCAAAACCGTGACCAGATTAGCCCATTGTGTGATTCGTGATTGTAATGAGCTTAGAGCTTGGTCTGGTTTTTATGACTGGCACATGAACTTGCATGTAGCAAGACATAATTGTGCATTAGATAACCAATAAAAGCTATTGTAGTAGGACTCGCAAGTGATAATAGCGTTATTAGGGTGACGTCACAAAGGGGCCTGTTTCTCACAGAAACCACCAGCTGCGAAGGTGTTTCCCATCCTTTTATGTTAGGGGAGGGTCTAAGGTACATGTGTGCCAAAGGACATGACTTAGACCTAATTTGCCATTCATATTATCCCATAAGCAGAGTCTCTAAAAGTGACAGGCTTTTTTAACTTAGGAACTTGTCTAACGATGATCTCTAAAGGAGACTTCACAGAAACAGATAGGTGTAAATTTGCCCTGCTCAGAAGCCTGTGAATATTGTCGCCATGAAATACGGTCGCTGCGACAGCATTTAACCGTAGATCCTATCGCTAGCGACACGATTTATGGTGAAATACTGTCGCGACACTATTTCACCATAAAAACAGTCGCTCTATTTCATAGCAAATACACTATTTCACAGCAAATACGATCGCTACACGACTGTTTTTATGGTAAAATAGTGTCGCGACAGTATTTCACCATAAATCGTGTCGCTAGCGATAGGATCAACGGTGAAATTCTGTCGCGGCGACCGTATTTCACGGCAGCGACAGAATTTCACCATAGATCGTGTCGCTAGTGATAGGATCTACGGTGAAATGCTGTCGCAGCGACCGTATTTCACGGCGACAATATTCTATACGACACCGGCAAGGGAGATCACGAGAGAGAGAGAGAGAGAGAGAGAGAGAGAGAGAGGAGAGAGAGAGAGAGAGAGAGAGAGAGAGAGAGAGAGAGAGAGAGAGAGAGAGAGAGAGAGAGAGAGAGAGAGAGAGAGACGAGAGAGAGAGAGCGAGAGAGAGAGAGAGAGAGCGTACCTCAAGCTTGATACTGTCGACTACAGCCCAATCCCACTGACATTTATCAGTGCCAGAATTGAGACCTTTGACCACTTTGAAGACGCCTTGACGTTGTAACAGGGTGTTGCCTGTGGAACTTTTGCCCACCCCTGTTTTCCCCAGCAAGACAACGCGAAGCACGTCGCTCTCTGGGTGCACGCACAAATGTACACAGACAAACAGAGAGACAGAAAGATCAGCAACATTATCGTCGTCACTGAGGTTTATGGTGCTTAAGGTAAACTTCAATCCATACAGATTCCACATTATGATTTTCTAGATGAGGAAGCCTTTTATAGTTCAATGAATTGACACAGTATAGAAGTAGCCCTGTTGATTTAGGAGAATGAGGGTCAAGTCGAATAGTATTGTAGTTTTGCATTAGTACCTCAGAATCTGGAATAAAATCAGCTAATCTTGATTCAGCAATGCAAACAATATGAAAATGATCACCATTTATATGTAAAATTGATGTAATTTCAACAGTTTTATTGCGAGCACTATTAATATTAAGATAACCTACTCGTAAACTGTTTTGAGAGGGCCAAACATCTAATGTAGAAGGCATATTAATAAAAATGGATACATTCAACAATGCATTAATCCAAAAGAACAAAGATCAATCAAACTAATTTAAATAATTTATAACTAAACTACTGGCACAGATTTGTACCAATATGTAAGAAAGGGAAGTATCAATTAGAACAACGCGTAGGAAAGGTCAGAATATCAAAGACAAAACAATAACAATCAATATCAACAACAAAAAAGAAAATCAAACCAGTGTAAATATGTACATACAAACAAAATCACACACATTGTATGTAGCACGTATGCTTTGACACAAGAAAGCAATTTGACAGATGGAAAACACGAACAACGACGAATGTGTGTGCGTACCTGTGCGACGTATATGTGATAGATGTTTTGTGATTTATTTAAATTATATTATTTATTACTATTAATTTATATTTTGTTTATTTTGTAAGTGCTTTATGGCATTTTTTAGATTAAGTTCGATACATGATCAATATTTTGTTCCATTATATATTACTATTGCAGGCTTTCAGCAGCTCAACTATAAAATATGCACATTGACAACTATGCAAAGACGTGCCCATAAAGGACCAGCCACACGTCCAATAAAAACCGTACGACTGTACGATACGATTCGATCACGTGATCTCGAAGAACAAATGTGATTCAGCGCATCGAGATCACGTGATTGAATCGTATCGTACAGTCGTGCGATTTTAATGGACGTGTGGCTGGCCCTTTAGATCCATATCCCAACATCTTGTAGCCATTCAAAATTATAATTATAATTAGTTCAAAAATAAAATGTTACATCAGATAGTGCAGGTTGCTATGTAGTGAAAATAGAGGTTCGCTCAATACGTTTGCTAAAACTGATTTTTGTTTTGTTTTGTTGCATTGGTTATGGTACCCCAAACCTAAAAAACATAGGGTTCAAATTTTCAGAGCCCCCTGCCCTCTGGGGGAGGGGTGGGGGGGTGATCCGGCCTATGAAAACTTTATACCGGACGGAATCAATTTAAAATTTTCAGTAATCTTGCCTATGTTTTGCAACCAATAGATCCGTTTTGTATTTGGTATGATCCGAGTATACTATAACATCTACTAATTGTTCCAAAACTTAGTTTTGACGATTTATAATATTTAAGGACTTGTGTTCTTGTTCTTCTTCTTCTTCTTCTTCTTCTTCTGCGTTCTCAGTGTGGACTTATGTTCAAATGTGCCAATGAAATAGCTCTGGTACAACGCCATTGTTAAAAGAATGTTTGATTGCCTTTGTTTACCTGCAATTAAATTACAGTATATGGCCTAATACTAACATATTAATCTAAATAAGATTGTAATTATATGATGAGCAGTGTGTGTGTGTGTGTGTGTGTGTGTGTGTGTGTGTGTTGTGTGTCATGTTGTGTAGGGGAGGGGGGAGGGGGGGGGGGGGGATGGGTTGGGGGGGGGGTCCTTTCTGCAGAATCGAGAGTATCAACTTGTCCTGCAAGTTGTGTTCTCAATGACATCAACTGTTTTAATAGACATTTTCCATGGTGTAGATTTGGTTGTAAATATTTCCAACTGAATTAAAGGAACTTCTGTGAACAAATGTCACAAAATGTTACAATAGGCTAAAGGCTATTTCTAAGCCTAAAATGCAATATATGATAAAGATAAGTTAATAACACACAACTTTTAACGGTACAAACGGCCAGCCCGAAGGGTTCTCGAGGAACAGGTACTGATCAATTTGTGATGCTTAACATAGCTACTGCATCAACTTTACATTCGTTTTCATTCATCAAACAGGTAAAATCAAGTCTTAAACCCAAAGAGCAGTAATCTACTATTACTTTCCCACACATTAATGTTGTATTTGCGTGTGCTTAACAGCACGTGTGGATCTTTTGTTGTTCATATTTCCAGCCAGAATATTCTTCATGGATAATGATCTTTCGTGGCAAAAGGAAACTTCGGCTACCATTTACAAGAGACCATAAATTCCTGATACAAATTGTTAAAAACAAAATGATTAGTATACCATGATAGAGTATAATAAACACTTTAAAGTCCCGTTCGCGTGATATTAGGTCTCATACCATGACTGCATTATTTTGCATACACTCTTTTTGTTGATGCCATGGCTTCTGTGCATGACGTAAATACAGTCAGTGAGGACAATCTCAGATCTGCACCAGGCTTCCATCAAATTGAGTAGACTATGATGTGATTCTGATTTGCATTGAAATCACATTATCCTATCTCTGAACGAATTGGTTAAGAATGAAACTCGAGAGAAGCCAGTTACCACACCAACAGTTACATGATCATCCACAGAGGAAGCTTGTTGTGTCTCTTAAGAACATGATGTCACCACTCATGGGTAAAGGCATCTTACTAGCATCATACTTGTTTATCAATTACTGAAGTACTTTCATGGTGATCTTAAAACCAAATGGTGTAACTTTGAAGAAAACACACTCCCATGAAGCAGCTGAAATATTCATTGCTCACCAGGTCAGGTTTGAAGTGTTAGAAAATGCTTGGAACATCTGTTCACCTGGGCGCCTGGCAAAATGTGTTAGTTTTACCTATGCATATCATGTTACTCTGTTGCCTGGATACTGAGACATGTCTCAGGTCCTAGACTGACAGAAACATAAAGTGGGACATTTTCTTGATTTTAATATCATATGTGATGATCAGAGCGAATGTATTCTTCCCAGAAAAATGCTTCAGTAAACCATGTGCAAACATGATGTTGGTAAGACCCCTTTTGGTCATGGATGCTGAATGAATGAGTTCTTGCTCTCTTCTCTACAGTTGTGTTATTGGTTTAGTCTCCCAGATGGACATTTACTAAAAGCCAATCATAACATCGACACTAGGCCTATTTATTTAACCTGTGCTGCAGGTCTGAGATTGATTTTGTTGTGGTCATGCTATGAGTTCCTGCGCCATCCGAGTTGGGCTTGGTGTCTTCCAGTATGAGTACTTTCACAATTTGTGAGAAGTTTTAATGCAACATTTTTGAAACAGCTCTTTTCTTTGGAGGTTCTCCTTTGTCATTTTTGGTGAATGAACATATAATGAATATGTGGAAGGTTCTGGCAGGAAACACGAACTCTGAAATATCCACACATGTATTCAATCATGAAAATGTTAGGTTGTTACATTGACAAAGAGGTACCTCTTTCGTTTTTGATTTTTCTTTTGATTTTAACTGTTTGATGAATTAATAGTTATGATGCACGAGCTGTACTTAACGTCACAAAATAATCACTGTCTGTTCTTTATAAATCCTTCAAATGGACACTTGGTATTGTTCAATGTACTTCATTTTTCTGTAATGAAATGAATGTTAAGGTTTCCTACTGAATGATTCTTTAAATTCACGTCGCAATATTTACAAACAATGATACGCTTTGAAAACAATCTCCTCAAAAGGGTTGCAATTCTTCAGAAAACACAATTTGCAGAAATGTTCATACA
>CM065689.1:52918847-52928847 GCA_017654935.2 Phymorhynchus buccinoides | reverse complement strand
AAACATTGGAAACATGCTGTTTGAAAGAGAGGGTTTGGTCCAAAGTAACACCTAGATTGCGGACAGATGCTGACAGCTTGATCTCAGTGCCATCAATGTCGACAGAACCTGGGAGAAGGGTATTAATATGGTGCATGGAACCCCAGGATGATGGATATGGAGGGGAATCATTCTTTGGTGTTGAGGCCTGCTGGCGCGATTGTCCCAAGGTGTTTTATGAGCCAGGATTCACGGAACTTTCTTTGCGTCATTCCTCCTTTGCTTTGCCATACCACGGCAACTTTTGCATGACCAAGGGAGTATGGTCAGAAACGTTCGTTTTGTCTCTAATAAAAGTGACCTCAATCAACCAGCCTCTAATTGAGTGGTTGTGTGTGTTTTAACTGGTCCCAGTGGACTCAAGTGTCTAGTAATAATCTCATAGGACAGGTTTCGAGTCATTGGAAATAATAGAGAGAAAGCGGGAGAGACAGAGAAGGGTAGAGGGGGGGAGGGGGGGGGCGATGAGAGAGCAAGGGGGGGGATATTGGGGTAGGTGTCAGACGTGGCAACTGGGGGGGGGGTAGCAGCTGTCTCGAAATCGTAGGCCAACTGGGGAAAAACAGATGGATGATGGCGGGAGAAAGTAATTTATTGTGTTTTGATGATGTTGTTATACCCATAATATATTTTGTTTAGATCGGGGGGGGGGGGGGGATTTTTTTCATCCATAATGTATTTCCTGATTCTTGTTAATTATGTTTATATTAGTGAATACTGGGGTTTGTTTGCGTTGTTGGGTGGGGGGTGGGGGGTGGGGTGGTGGTGGTGAATGGGGTATGAATGTGTAGGATGCTTTTTTTTATCATGTTGCTGTTCATTATTGGAATTTTTAATTATGTATTTCTTCTTTTGTTTAGAGGACAAGGTGTAAACAAGCCCATTGTGCGCTTATTCTTTTCCCTCAGTAAACAAGTTTTCAAGTTAATCTCTCTCTCTCTCTCTTACACTCTGTCTGTGTCTAGCTCTCTCTTACTCTTTGTCTTTCTCTCTCTGTGTCTCACAGTCTGTCTGCTTGCTTGTCTGTGTGTCTATTTTCTGTCTGTATGCTGGTATGTCTCTCTCTCTCTTCCCATCTCTCTCTCTCTCTCTCTCTCTCTCTCTCTCTCTCTCTCTCTCTCTCTCTCTCTCTTAGCTGTCGGAACATTGCCACGTCGGACTATTGTCACGTGTTGAAAATGTCGGACCAATGCCACGTCGAGACTTTAATTAAATCGAGATGACACCGGAGATATTGCACTTGACACTCACACTCTTTTCTCAAAAACGCTAGGTAAAAAGTAAAAACAGCATGCAGTCTGTACACTGATTCATGTCTCTTCCGGGTACGCATATCTTCAAATGAACTCGTACATCTCAGGTAACAGAAGAATACACAGAGAGAGAGAGAGAGAGAGAGAGAGAGAGAGAAGAGAGAGAGAGAGAGAGAGAGAGAGAGATTGATTGATTGATTGAATTTTATTTATAGAGGGTAATAGAGTAAGCAATAACATGCTTTTTTACATCCAGCCCTCTGGACAAAATACATATATAAAAGTAGAAAATGGAAAACGAAAATAAACACATACAAAGTAATATAAAGCATGCAAAAAAACATCCCTATATTGTAACACATCAATAACAAAATCAAACCTATTATTATTAACTATACTAATTATTAACATTCAAAATGTGTGAAGTAAGCGCATACACACGTGAAAATAAAACCCAATCCTACTTTTCACATTCATCTTTAAACATTCAAAATAGAGAAATGCACAAACATAAAAAATACCTCAATCATACTTCATCATTAAAATGTACTTATTTGAAGAAACCCATGCATAATAAGTCAAACATAGTATTACTTTACCTACTCATCTTAGCATGCACAATTTAAAATGTAAATACATGTACCCATGGCAACATGAAGCCTATTCCTACATTCCATTATGAGAGAGAGAGAGAGAGAGAGAGAGAGAGAGAGAGAGAGAGAGAGTGAGAGAGAGAGAGAGAGAGAGAGAGCGCGAGAGCGAGAGAGAGCAAGGTGTGTGTGTGAGTGTGTGTGAGTGTGTGAATGTGTGTGTGAGTGTGTGAATGTGTGTGTGTGTGTGTGTGTGGGTGTGTGTGTGGGTGTGAATGTGTGTGTGTGTGCATGTGTGTGTGCGTGCGTGTGTGTGTGCTTGTATGTGTGTGTGTGTGTGTGTGTGTGTGTGTGTGACGATGAATAAATACTGTCAAGATGTGCAAGTGACTTACAGGTGGCTCTGAATAATGAAGGAGGAAAGATTAAGTCCAGCTGGGAGAAACAAGATCAAAGTTGTCGTGAGCTAATTATAAACAAAACACTGCACTGACTTGTTCCTGAAAGGTTGGGTGTTTTTTTGCAATAGCTATAGTATTGTTAAAGGAAAACTAACCGATGCCAGTGGGTTGGGTCTTGTTCGTCAGAAAAGCTCTGCCTCGTGGTAGCTCGCACAACAGGGAACAAAGAAGGGCGAACCAATTAGTTGTGTTATGCAATGGGTATGCGAATACACTGATTGCCAGAGATAGAGAGAGAGAGGAGAGAGAGAGAGAGGAAGAGAGAGAAAAGAGAGAGAGAGAGGAGAGAGAGAGAGGAGCGAGAGAGAGACGAGACGGTCGAGAGGGAGAGAGAGAGAGCAGAGAGAGAGAGAGAGAGAAGAAGAGAGAAAGAGAGAGAGAGGGGAGGGGGGAATGTAGTGGACTCAACCATTTCTATCAGAAATTCTGAAACCTATTCAACAAGGGAACATATGTCAATATTTTTCAGAAATGTTTTGTTTCTTGTTACGAAAGCAAAAACAAGCAAACAAAAAACACCAAAACCAACGCCTCATTACCTGCCAAGGTCATTTCATTACAAAAGACAAGTGGCAAAGCCTTCAAGGCTCACTCACTTTGTGTTTTTTGGAGATAGACAAAAATGTCAGATCTAGATGTGATAGACAAAACATAGAGAGGTCATCAATATGATGGTTATGAAGGTTATCAATACTTTGCATTCAATCATGATCTAAGCTAGTCTACCTACTTGCCACATTTGGGAATTCTATCTGTCAGGATGTAAACGATATGTCCAAAAATAACAAATTGATGATATTCAAGGTCAAATGTCAGGCTTAAGGTCAAGAGGGTAAAAGTCAATCAGCATACCACAATTATCGCCTTTAACTAATACACCAGCATGACAAATTTGTTGATCAACTGTGAAAATGTGCAAGATATGGCCAAGACCAAAATTACATGTTAAAGGTCAAAGGGCAAAGTCATTGATTAATTTTAATATGCAAATTGTGTTTCTTGAAAGCATGCATAAAAACATCTATATGTGTGATCGATGAACGCCTTTCAGATCCTGATAAAATGCCAACTTTAAAGTGACCATGCACAGACAGGCAGACATACATTTACACATACACCGGGAAAATCGAAGAAACATGAGGACATAGACTCACTTCGTTGACACCAGTGAGCCAAAAATGTAGAACAATAATTATGCGAAGGACTTTTTCTGCATGAGTACCTATTTCCATTTTCTGCTTGCTCATTGGGTATGTAAGTCTAGTACTTAGTTTGCATTCTTCAGCAAAGGTGAATGTGGTTAACGTTGCTTGCTAGAAGCTGACACCCCAGCTGGTTGCTTCGATAGGATGCTAGTGAACACTTCTAGATGGGATGTCGCATTGCTGTACTTCTGGAATTCAAGATGGCGGACATCAAGAATGGCGTGGTGGGCATGTAACATCGTCAAGTAGCATCTCATTTCAAAGTTTTCTTTGTGGGGTGTACTGTTTCCTGAAATCAGTTTGGGTATTGGATGTGTCGTGCTAACTGATCAGGAGATATATTATTTCTTGGTTGTGTCTCTTTATGTGAAACTTTCTTTCGATTTTCCCAAACTGTCTTTTGACAATTAACAGAATTTAAAAGATCGTTTAGCAAGGACTTATGGTGCTCTTTTGTCTTTCCAGTTTTCACGTGTTTGTATTCTCTCCTTGCCACACAGAACTTAGCACAATCAGGTTTGTTTATGTGCATGTACTCTTCTCACTTTCCTTCGTTCTAGTTTACATTCTTTGTCAAACCACTTCTCCCTTGACTGGGTAGTCGTTTTTGTTTGTGGCTCAAGCCACAAACCTATAACTCACTTTGTCGGTCGGTCGGTCGGACTGTCTGTCGGTCCAAAATTGTCGCACATTTTGACAAAATTGTCGCACTTCAAATGCGAGGCTTTACACTTCAAACATATAATTGAGGCCGCTCTTTAAAATGATGTATTTTAAAAAACGTACAAAATAATAAACATACGTAATACAGACACTACAACAGACACGACGAGTATGCGGTGCTTCTTTCGATGAGTATAAGTAGGATACATAGTATTTTAAATGTTTTCCAAAAGATATAAATAAAAAGTTACGAAATGGTGCAGAGATAACATTCTGGTTTACCCGATTTAGAAAATTATTGAAAAGCCAAGGGGAGGTGACTCATGATTGGAGTGGTAAACAAAATAGACCGCGTGCCACAAACTATTGCGATTTTTTTTTCGCGCTTGTTTCATTAACATAGCTTGATCATAAACAGTTTGGTTAAATTTATCTATTGCTAAATCAACATCTGTATTCCTTAGCACAGTCTAAATTTTATAGAGTTAATCGAATCATAAAAGCTCTGACTATACAATGGATTCCATTTATATTAACAATGAATGCGTTTTCTTATTTAGTAGAAGCATTGCTATCGTTAGTTTTCTTAAGCTGATTTTCAAAGCATAGTAAAAGTGGAAGATGGTCGAATTCTAATCTACCCAGTACATTACAATAAGAATCAACCAAAGGCATAGAGGTTAAAACATAATCATTTACACTACAGCCTACATCAGATATAAATGTACAGCAACCCTTTTGATCACCAACACACGAACCATTCAGGATGTGGGCCCAACCCCAATGATGTACACACATCTAATAGGTTTTTTTACCATACGAATTTAAAACCGTATCCTGTGAAGATCTTTGCTTCTGAGTTATATCATTGTTTGTGTAATTTTCATATGATGTATTTTCATCTAAATAATCATGCGTGCAGTCAGAAGTCCCCATGCGTGCATTCAGAAGTCCTTGCAATTCACACACCACACAAGAGTGAAGTCACAATGAGACAGAGACAGAGACACAGACAGAGACAAAGAGACAGATAGAGAGACAGAGACAAAGAGAGAGAGAGAGGAGAGACAGAGACACACACACACACACAGACATGAGAGAATGCAATTCTTGAAGTAACCTTCCGACAGAATAAGACAGACAGACATACAGACAGGACAGAGACACAGAGAGAGAGAGACAGGGAGGGAGAGTTATAATTCTTGAAGGCAACCTTCAGCACAACACAAACACCTTGTCTTCATCGATTTTCTGGAACTTTAGCAGATATGAGCAAGCAACAGGTGCACATCTTTTGCTGATTAACATCACGATGGCTGCAAATCAAATGGCAAAAAAAATGGACTGCGTGCGTACACACACACACACACACACACACATAACAAAAACCACACATAGACCACAGCAGATGTGACCCTTACTAGCGACACAAACCGCCCAAGCACGTCACGCATCCTACCAACACGACAGCACACAGACAGCGACTAGACACACGCAGGACAAGAAGGCAGAAACACCACACACCCAACACGCCCGCACGCACGCACACAAGAAATACACACGCGCGCGCGCGCGCGCATCACGCTGGCTGCAAATCAAATAGCAGCAACCTGAAATGTAGGTATACAGACGTGCTGCTTAGTTGACAGAGAGATCGAAAGATAGACATAATTATTGATATATTGTAGAGATGGATGCAATCACACACGCGCGCGCTCCAACGCACGCATGCACGTCGTGCTTTCGGCCGCGCAACGGTGGCACACCACGACGTTGCAAACAACGCACACAACACCACATAATTATGCACATGTCTGAATCACTTTTAGTGGAAGGACGTTAAACTGAAGAACAACAACAACATACACAAATACACGTCACTCACGCACGCTCATGCACGCTTGTATTCTGTGCACACACACATCTATTCACACACGTACTCAAGCACACTCATGCACCTAAGCACTGATGCACACACCCACACACGTACATGTGCATGTATTGACAGACACACATGTGCCCGTACACACACATAGAGACAAAGAGTGAGAGAGAAAATGAAATGAAATGAAAAACGAATAATGCTCCAATCTGATCTCTTTCCTCCCCTCCCAAATAGACGCCGAGAGATGAGGTGTTGGATGAGTGTAGAAAGAGCGACACCGACGAGAGACAAGACCTGATAGACGAGAGCATTATGCATTTTTCATTTCATTTCATTTTCTCTCTCACTCTTTGTCTCTATGTGTGTGTACGGGCACATGTGTGTCTGTCAATACATGCACATGTAACGTGTCGTGTGTGGGTGTGGTGCATCAGTGGCTTAGGTGCATGAGTGTGCTTGAGTAAGTGTGTGAATAGGATGTGTGTGTGCACAGGGAATACAAGCGTGCATGAGCTTCGCGTGAGTACGTGTATTTGGAGTATGTGTGTTGTCTTCAGTCTTACGTCCTTCCACTGAAAGTGATTCAGCCATTGTGCATAACTTAGTTGTTGTAGTGGTGCGTGCGTGCGCATGTGCGCGCGCTGTGTGGGCATGCGTGCGTGGAGCGCGCGCGTGTGTGATGCATCCAGTCTCTACAATATATCCAACACTTATGTCTATCTTTCGATCTCTCTGTCAAATAAGCAGCACGTCTTGTATACCTAATTCAGGTTGCTGCTATTGATTTGCAGCCAGGCGTGATGGCGCGACGCGCGCGCGTGTGTATTCTTTGTGGCGTGCGTGCGTGAGGTGTGTGTGTGTGTGTGTGTGTTGTGTGTATGTGTGTGTGTGGTGTGTTATGTGTTGTGTTCGTGTGTGTGGTGGTGTGTGGTGGGTACGCGCAGTCCATTTGTGTGCCATTGTGATTGCAGACACGTGAGTAATCAGCAAAAAGATGTTTTGCACCTGTGCTGTCAAATCTACTAAAGTTCCAGAAAACCCCCCCCCCCCCCCCCCTGTGAAGACAAGGTGTTTGTGTTGTGTGAAGGTTTGCTTCAAGAATTAAAAAACTCTCCCTTCACTGTCTCTCTCTCTCTGTGTCTCTGTCTGTGTCTGTATGTCTGTCCCCCCTGTCTTCAGTCGAGGTTACTTCAAGAATGCTCTTACTCTCTGTCCTAGTGTGTGTGTGTTTGTGTCTCTGTCTTTACTGTCGCTGTCTCTGTGTCTCTGTCTATCTATCTGTTCTCTTGCTCTGTTCTGTGTCTCTGTCTCTGTCTCATGTGACTTCCTTGTCGTGGTGATTGAAAAATGCAAGGAGCTCGACTGCAGCATGATACTTTAGATGAAAATACATCATATGAAAAATACACAAACAATGAGATAACTCAGAAAGCAAAAGATCTTCCCAGGATACGGTTACTAATTCGTATGGTAAAAAAAAAAAAACTATTAGATGTGTGTACTCATTGGGGTTGGGCCCACACCTGAATGAGTCGTGTGTTGGTGATCAAAAAGGGTTGCGGTACATTATATTCTGAGGAGGTGTAGTGTAAATGATTATGTTTTAACCTCTATGCCTTGGTTGAATTCTTAGTGTAAGTGTACTGGGTAGATTAGAATTCGACCATTCTTCCAATTTGACTATGCTTTGAAAAAATCAGCTTAAGAAAACTCAACGATAGCAATGCTTCTACTAAATAGAAAGAGAAAACGCATTCATGTTAATATAAATGGAATCTGTATAGTCAGAGCTTATGATCGATTAACTCTATAAAATTTTAGACCTTGCTAGGATTCATTTATAACAGATGTGATTTAGCCATAGATAAATTTAACCAAACTGTTGATGATCAAGCTAGTTAATGAAATAAGCGCGAAATCGCAATAGTTTGTGGTACGTGGTCTATTTTTACCACTCCAATTATGAGTTACCTCCCCTGGCTTTTCAAAATAATTTTAATCTGTAAACCAGAAATGTTATCTCTGCACCATTTCGTAACTTTTTATATCTTTTGGAAAAAACATTTAAAAATATTTATCCTACTTATACTCATCGAAAAGAAGCACCGCAAACACGCATACTCGTCGTGTCTGTTGTAGTGTCTGTATTACGTATGTTTATATTATTTTGTACGCTTTTAAAATAAATCATTTTAAAGGGCGGCCTCAATTAATTTTGAAGTGTAGCCTCGATTTAAAGTGCGACAATTTTGTCAGCCTCGATTTGATGTGCGACAATTTTGGACCGACAGAACGACAGACCGACCGAACGACAAAGTGAGTTATAGGTTGTGGCTTGAGCCACAAACAAAACGACCACCCAGTAAAGGGAGAAGTGGTTTGACAAAGAATGTAAACTAGAACGAAGGAAAGTGAGAAGAGTACATGCACATAAACAACCGATGTGCTAAGTTATGTGTGGCAAGGACGAGATACAAACACGTGAAAACTGGAAGACAAAAAGAGCACCATAAGTCCTTGCTTAACGAACTTTTAAATTCTGTAATTGTCAAAAACATTGGGAAAATCGAAAGAAAGTGTCACATAAGAGACACAACCAAGAAATAATATATCTCCGATCAGTTAGCACGGACACATCTCCACTACCAAAACTGATTTCAGGGAAACAGAAGTACACACCACAAATAAGAAAACTTTGAAAGAGATGCTAGTTGACGATGTTAAATGCCAACCACGCATTCTTTGATGTCCGCAATCTTGAATTCCAGACGTACAGCAATGCGAACATTCCATCTAGAAGTGTACACTAGAATCTATCGAAGCAACCAGATGGGGGTCAGCTACTAGCAAGCAAACGTTAAAACACATTAACCTTTGCTGAAAGAATGCAAACTAAGTACTAGACTTACATACCAATGAGCATAGCAGAAAATGGAAATAGGTAATCATGCAGAAAAAAGTCATTCCGCCCATAATTATTGTCTACATTTTGGCTCACTTTGTGTCAACGAGTGAGTCTATGTCTCATGTTTCTCGATTTTAACGGTGTATGTGTAATGTATGTCTGCCTGTCTGGCATGGTCCACTTTAAAGTGGCATTTTATAGGAACTGAAAAGGCGTTCATCGATCACAAATATAGAGTTTTTATGCATGCTTTCAAGAAACACAATTTGCATATTAAAATTAATCAATGACTTTGCCCTTTGACCATTAACAGTAATTGGTATTCCGGCCACAATCTTGACACATGTTCACAGTGATCAAACAAATTGTTCATGCTGCGGTATTAGTTAAGGCGATAATTGTCGGAGTTGATGATGACTTTACCCCTTGAACTAAGCATGACATTTGACCTTGAATATCATAAATTTGTTATTTTGGACATATCGTTTACATCATGACAGATAGAATTCCCCAAATGGGCAAGTAGGTAGCCTAGCTAGATCAGATTGAATGCAAAGTATTTGTAACCTTTTCATAACCATCAGATTGATGACCTCTCTATGTTTTGTCTATCAACATCTAGATCTGGCATTTTTGTCTAATCTCCAAAAAACCACAAAGGAGTGATCCTCTGGAAGGCTCGCCACTTGTCTTTTGTAATGATAATTACCTTGGCAGGTAATGAGGCTTTGGTTTGGGTTGTTTTTTGTTTGTTCGGTTTTTGCTTTCGTAAACAAGAAACAAAACATTTTTGAAAAATATTGACTATGTTCCCTATTGTGAAATAGGTTTCAGAATTTCTGAGAAAATGGTTGAGTCCACACCATCCCCTGGATCTCTCTATCTCTCTCTCTCTCTTCTCTCTCTCTCCTCTCTCGCTCTACTCTCTCTCTCTCTCTCTCTCTCGCTCTCTCTCTCTCCTCTCTCCTCTCTCTCTCTCTTTCACTCTCTCTCTCTCTC
>CM065689.1:52913766-52918347 GCA_017654935.2 Phymorhynchus buccinoides | reverse complement strand
CAGATATGACGCTCAAAGGAATCTCTCTTTTTTATCTTTGTAAGGAATCAGAGTAAAACATAATCTCATAAACAGAAGTTAGTTTCATTCCAAACAAAACCTTTTTAATATCTTTCGCACGCACAGCTTCTTTAACAAATAAGAAAATGAAAGCAATGATTTTACTCACAATTATCATGTTATCATCAGCTCCTGAACGTTGACGAGAATCCTATGAGTGCACTTAATTCTCAGCATTCGCTGACCTCCATATCATTATTTTCGTATGCAGACCCTATTTGATGCCTTTTCACCGCCAGCCATGGGTGTTCAGCCATTGTGGTGCATAAATCTTACATTGGCGGAGAAAGGGTTAAAATATCTTAAACATTGCACATTCTTCTGTAACAGGATAAGAAAATGAAAGCAATGATTTTACCTCCCACAATTAAGATGTTATCATCAGCTCCTGAACGTTGACGAGAATGCCTATGAGTGACACTTAATTCTCAATTCGCTGGCCTCCATATCATTATTTTCGTATGCAGTGAAAGGGTTAAGTTCTCTTTATTGTTGTTTAAACGTAATACGTATTGAACATTCTATTTCAGACGAGTGTTATTTACATCTTTTGTAAATACATAGATATATGGTGATATTTGTACTTGCGCATTACTTAGATGTACGAAACTTAAACTGCTCATACAATTAACACGACACATCCAATACCCAAACTGATTTCAGGAAACAGTACACCCCACAAAGAAAACTTTGAAATGAGATGCTACTTGACGATGTTACATGCCCACCACTTAAGTTATGGTCCGCCATTCTTGATGTCCGCCATCTTGAATTCCAGAAGTACAGCAATGCGACATCCCATCTAGAAGTGTTCACTAGCATCCTATCGAAGCACCCAGCTGGGGTGTCAGCTTCTAACAAGCAACGTTAACCACATTCACCTTTGCTGAAGAATGCAAACTAAGTACTAGACTTACATACCCAATGAGCAAGCAGAAAATGGAAATAGGTACTCATGCAGAAAAAGTCCTTCGCATAATTATTGTTCTACATTTTTGGCTCACTGGTGTCAACGAAGTGAGTCTATGTCCTCATGTTTCTTCGATTTTCCCGGTGTATGTGTAAATGTATGTCTGCCTGTCTGTGCATGGTCACTTTAAAGTTGGCATTTTATCAGGATCTGAAAGGCGTTCATCGATCACACATATAGATGTTTTTATGCATGCTTTCAAGAAACACAATTTGCATATTAAAATTAATCAATGACCTTTGCCTTTGACCTTTAACATGTAATTTTTGTCTTGGCCATATCTTGCACATTTTCACAGTTGATCAACAAATTTGTCATGCTGGTGTATTAGTTAAAGGCGATAATTGTGGTATGCTGATTGACTTTTACCCTCTTGACCTTAAGCCTGACATTTGACCTTGAATATCATCAATTTGTTATTTTTGGACATATCGTTTACATCCTGACAGATAGAATTCCCAAATGTGGCAAGTAGGTAGACTAGCTTAGATCATGATTGAATGCAAAGTATTGATAACCTTCATAACCATCATATTGATGACCTCTCTATGTTTTGTCTATCACATCTAGATCTGGCATTTTTGTCTATCTCCAAAAAACACAAAGTGAGTGAGCCTTGAAGGCTTTGCCACTTGTCTTTTGTAATGAAATGACCTTGGCAGGTAATGAGGCGTTGGTTTGGGTGTTTTTTGTTTGCTTGTTTTTGCTTTCGTAACAAGAAACAAAACATTTCTGAAAATATTGACATATGTTCCCTTGTTGAATAGGTTTCAGAATTTCTGAGAAAATGGTTGAGTCCACCCCCTCCCCTCTGGCTCTCTCTCTCTCTCTCTCTCTCTCTCTCTCTCTCTCTCTCTCTCTCTCTCTCTCTCTCTCTCTCTCTCTCTCTCTCTCTCTCTCTCTCTCTCGCTCTCTCTCTGCCAATCAGTGATTCGCATACCCATGCATAACAAAATAATCTACTCAACTTCGACAGACTTACACATTCTCCTAAAATAGCAATCTAGTCAGCTCACTATCAGTTTTTGAGGAAAATGTGTGTGTGTGTGTGTGTGTGTGTGTGTGTGTGTGTGTGTGTGTGTTAGCCTAAGGAAATCAGATTTGAAACCTGTGATTGGACTATAAAAGAGGGGAGGGGCTGCGCGCGCCCGTATGTCCCGCATGGCTTTGCCAAGAGGACGTAAAACTTTAACTTCGGCAGCGCTCCCCTACATTCGATTCACAGCTGGCGAGAGAGACGTTTCGACCTTCTTTGTTCCCTGTTGTGCGAGCTACCACGAGGCAGAGCTTTTCTGACGAACAAGACCCAACCCCCTGGCATCGGTTAGTTTTCCTTTAACAATACTATAGCTATTGCAAAAAAACAACCAACCTTTCAGGAACAAGACAGTGCAGTGTTTTGTTTATAATTGGCTAACGACAACTTTGATCTTGTTTCTCCCAGCTGGACTTAATCTTTCCTCCTTCATTATTCAGAGCCACCTGTAAGTCACTTGCACATCTTGACAGTATTTATTCATCGTCACACACACACACACACACACACACACACACACACACACACACACACATACATACAAGCACACACACACGCACGCACACACACACGCACATTCACACACACACACACACACACACACACACACACACACACACACCCCACACACACACACATTCACACACTCACACACACTCACACACACATTCACACACTCACACACACTCACACACACACCTTGCTCTCTCTCGCTCTCGCTCGCTCTCTCTCTCTCTCTCTCTCTCTCTCTCTCTCTCTCTCTCTCTCTCTCTCTCTCTCTCTCTCTCTCTCTCTCTGTATTCTTCTGTTACCTGAGATGTACGAGTTCATTTGAAGATATGCGTACCCGGAAGAGACATGAATCAGTGTACAGACTGCATGCTGTTTTTACTTTTTACCTAGCGTTTTTGAGAAAAGAGTGTGAGTGTCAAGTGCAATATCTCCGGTGTCATCTCGATTTAATTAAAGTCTCGACGTGGCATTGGTCCGACGTTTAATGTTCCGATGTGGCAATAGTCCGACATTTTCAACACGTGACAATAGTCCGACGTGGCAATGTTCCGACAGCTAAAGGGAGAGAGCTAAGAGAGAGAGAGAGAGAGAGAGAGAGAGAGAGAGAGAGAGAGAGAGAGAGAGAGAGAGAGAGAGAGAGAGACCAGCATACAGACAGAAAATAGACACACAGACAAGCAAGCAGACAGACTGTGAGACACAGAGAGAGAAAGACAAAGAGTAAGAGAGAGCTAGACACAGACAGAGTGTAAGAGAGAGAGAGAGATAAACTTGAAAACTTGTTTACTGAGGGAAAAGAATAAGCGCACAATGGGTTTGTTTACACCTTGCCCTCTAAACAAAAGAAGAAAAACATAATTAAAAATTCCAATAATGAACAGCAACATGATAAAAAAAAAGCATCCTACACATTCATACCCCCATTCACCACCACCACCCCCCACCCCCACCCCCCACCCAACAACGCAACAAACCCCAGTATTCACTAATATAAATTGAATTAACAAGAATCAGGAAATACATTATGGAGGAAAAAAATCAATCTAAACCAAATATATTATGGGTATAACAACATCATCAAAACACAATAAATTACTTTCTCCCGCCATCATCCATTTTTTTTTTTGCCCCCCCCCCAGTTGCCACGTCTGGACACCTACCCCAATATCCCCCCCTTGCTCTCTCATCGCCCCCCCCCCTCCCCCCTCTACCCTTCTCTGTCTCTCCCGCTTTCTCTCTATTATTTCCAATGACTCGAAACCTGTCCTATGAGATTATTACTAGACACTTGAGTCCACTGGGACAAGTTAAAACACACACAACCACTCAATTAGAGGCTGGTTGATTGAGGTCACTTTTATTAGAGACAAAACGAACGTTTCTGACCATACTCCCTTGGTCATGCAAAAGTTGCAGCGGTATGGCAAAGCAAAGGAGGAATGACGCAAAGAAAGTTCCGTGAATCCTGGCTCATAAAACACCTTGGGACAATCGCGCCAGCTGGCCTCAACACCAAAGAATGATTCCCCTCCATATCCATCATCCTGGGGTTCCATGCACCATATTAATACCCTTCTCCCAGGTTCTGTCGACATTGATGGCACTGAGATCAAGCTGTCAGCATCTGTCCGCAATCTAGGTGTTACTTTGGACCAAACCCTCTCTTTCAAACAGCATGTTTCCAATGTTTGCAAGTCTTGCTATCTAGAACTTCGAAGAATTAGTTCAATCAGCCGTTTCCTCTCTCAATATGCCCTGAAGACTCTAGTATGTGCTTTTGTTCTGTCTCGCCTTGACTACTGTAACTCACTTCTTGCTGGCTGTCCATCAACTCTCATATCTAAGCTCCAACGGGTCCAGAATAATGCTGCTAGTCTCATTTCTCGCTCCCCTAGGTACGATCATATTACTCCGGTTCTTCGTTCTCTACATTGGCTCCCAGTTCAATCACGTATTGACTACAAAATTCTCCTCCTTGCCTTCAAGTCACTGAATGATCAAG
>CM065689.1:52876266-52908766 GCA_017654935.2 Phymorhynchus buccinoides | reverse complement strand
AAACAAAAGCGGTAACTCTTTGTCAATGTTACAACCTAACATTTTCATGATTGAATACATGTGTGGTTATTTCAGAGTTCTTGTTTCCTGCCAGAACCTTCCACATATTCATTATATGTCAATCACCAAACATGACAAAGGACAACCTCCAAACAAAAGAGCTGTTTCAAAAATGTTGCATTAAAACTTCTCACAAATTGTGAAAGTACTCATACTGGAAGACACCAAGCCCAACTCGGATCGCACAGGGACTCATAGCATGACCACAACAAAATCAATCTCAGACCTGCAGCACAGGTTAAATAAATAGGCCTAGTGTCGATGTTATGATTGGCTTTTAGTAAATGTCCATCTGGGAGAATCAACCAATAACACAACTGCAGAGAAGAGAGCAAGAACTCATTCATTCAGCATCCATGACCAAAAGGGGTCTTACCAACATCATGTTTGCACATGGTTTACTGAAGCATTTTTCTGGGAAGAATACATTCGCTCTGATCATCACATATGATATTAAAATCAAGAAAATGTCCCACTTTATGTTTCTGTCAGTCTAGGACCTGAGACATGTCTCAGTACCAAGGTAACAGAGTGAAATGATATGCATAAGTAAAGCTAACACATTTTGTCAGGCGCCCAGGTGAACAGATGTTCCAAGCATTTTCTAACACTTCAAACCTGACCTGATGAGCACTGAATATTTCAGCTGCTTCACGGGCGTGTGTTTTCTTCAAAGTTACACCATTTGGTTTTAAGATCACTTTGAAAGTTCTTCAGTAATTGATAAGCAAGTATGATGCTAGTAAGATGCCTTTACCCATGGGTGGTGACATAATGTTCTTAAGAGACACAACAAGCTTCCTCTGTGGGATGATGTACTCTGTAACTGTGGGAGGTTGTGGTAACTGGCTTCTCTCGAGTTTCATTCTTAACCAATTCGTTCAGAGATAGGATAATGTGATTTCAATGCAAACCAGAATCACATCATAGTCTACTCATTTTGATGGAAGCCTGGTGCAGATCTGAGATTGTCCTCACTGACTGTGTTTACGTCATGCACAGAAGCCATGGCATCAACAATAAGTGTGTATGCAAAATAATGCAGTCATGGTATGAGACCTACTATCACGCGAACGGGACTTTAAAGTGTTTATAATACTCTATCATGGTATACGAATCAACTTGTTTTTAACATTTTGTATCATGAATTTATGGTCTCTTGTAAATCGTAGCCGAAGTTTCCTTTTGCCACGAAAGATCATTATCATGAACATGAAGAATATTCTGGCTGGAAATATGAACAACAAAAGTTCCACACGTGCTGTTAAACACACGCAAATACAACATTAATGTGTGGGAAAGTAATAGTAGATTACTGCTCTTTGGGTTTAAGACTTGATATTACCTGTTTGATGAATGAAAACGAATGTAAAGTTGATGCAGTAGCTATGTTAAGCATCACAAATTGATCAGTACCTGTTCCTCGAGAACCCTTCGGGCTGGCCGTTTGTACCGTTGAAAGTTGTGTGTTATTAACTTATCTTTATCATATCTTGCATTTTAGGCTTAGAAATAGTCTTTAGCCTATTGTAACATTTTGTGACATTTGTTCACAGAAGGTCCTTTAATTCAGTTGGAAATATTTACAACCAAATGTACACCATGGAAAATGTCTATTAAAACAGTTGATGTCATTGAGAACACAACTTGCAGGACAAGTGGATACTCTCGATTCTGCAGAAAGGACTCCCCCCCCCCCTCCTACACACACACACATTACTCATCATAGAATTACAATATTTAGATTCATATGTTAGTATTAGGCCATATACTGTAATTTAATTGCAGGTAAACAAAGGCAATCAAACATTCTTTTAACAATGACGTTGTACCAGAGCTATTTCATTGGCACATTTGAACATAAGTCCACACTGAGAACGCAGAAGAAGAAGAAGAAGAACACAAGTCCTTAAATAGTATAAATCGTCAAAACTAAGTTTTGGAACAATTAGTAGATGTTATAGTATACTCGGATCATACCAAATACAAAACGGATCTATTGGTTGCAAAACATAGGCAAGATTACTGAAAATTTTAAATTGATTCCGTCCGGTATAAAGTTTTCATAGGCCGGATCCTCCCCCCCCCCTCCCCCAGAGGGCAGGGGGCTCTGCAAATTTGAACCCTATGTTTTTTAGGTTTGGGATACCATAACCAATGCAACAAAACAAAACAAAAATCAGTTTTAGCAAACGTATTGAGCGAACCTCTATTTTCACTACATAGCAACCTGCACTATCTGATGTAACACATTTTATTTTTGAACTAATTATAATTATAATTTTGAATGGCTACAAGATGTTGGGATATGGAACTAAATGGCCAGCCACACGTCCATTAAAATCGCACGACTGTACGATACGATTCAATCACGTGATCTCGATGCGCCAATCACATTTGTTCTTGGAGACCACGTGATCGAATCGTATCGTACAGTCGTACGGTTTTATTGGACGTGTGGCTGGTCCTTTATGGGCACGTCTTTGCATAGTTGTCAATGTGCATATTTTGTAGTTGAGTTGCTGAAAGCCTGCAATAGTAATATATAATGGAAAAAAATATTGATCATGTATCGAACTTAATCTAAACAATGCCATAAAGCACTTACAAAATAAGCAAAATATAAATCATTAGTACTAAATAATATAATTTAAATAAATCACAAAACATCTATCACATATGTGACCCGATTTCACGAACCGGGTCTTAACTCGCAAGCAGCGATTGTGGTAGAGGCCAAAAAAAGGTTCAGTGGGTCAAAAGTATGGATTTTGAGTTTTCACTTGAAATGGATTCTGCCACCATTAAACTTCAACTTCATGCATTGGACTAAGTGAAATTCAAATTGTAAATGCATTAAAACACATTTTAAATGATATACCCCATGGCAATTATCCTATTTTAATCACCTGTAAAGACTAAATTTTTGATTGAAAACTGTAAACTGAAACCCTGATCGGGCCCCATCATGTTACATATCTCTGGAAAGCTTGTGACCTTAACCTGCTTCTGCTCGCGTGCTCGTTTTGAAATCTAACCAATCAGAAGCATGGTATTGCAAAACTTAGGCGTAAACACAGTGAGAGAGTTGAAAACTTTGACCAATGAGAGGTTAGGATAGACTCTGTCTCTAGTTACCGAAAGGCAACGCGCAACGGGATTGGTCGAGAGGGAGACAACTTGCTGCTTGCAGTTTCGAAGCAACATGGATATGATGCAGACGATCTCTTTCGAAAGATTGACTTTTTTTGCTCAATTCTCGGTCATTTACAACCCTACCAGTCGCAGATCAAGGAGAACTTGGAGCATTGTTAATAAAATATTTCAACTCAACCGATTCCGACGATGAAAACGAAACTGACCGTGACGATGACTGCCTCAAAACTGTAAAACCTGCTTCGACTCCGACTCGGCGACTGCTACACTAGTCAGTGACTAGTGCTAGGCCTAGGATGGGTAAAAAATCTTTGCACCCCGTTTTCTCAAAACGGCCATCTGCTGGGTTACCCTCTTTAACACCCTATAACTTCCTCATTTTTTGTAGTAGAGCAATAAATCATATATCAAAAGAAAGGTAAATGTTTGCAGATTATGTAAATGCTAATATATTAAAATCTGCCATTTTCACCTTAAGACCCACTTTGTGGTGATGGGTCACATATACGTCGCACAGGTACGCACACACACACACACACACACACACGCACACACACACACAAAACATTTTGTGAGCTTTCTACCTGTTAGATCAGGTGTTTGCATATTGGATTGTTTTCTCCGCTGCGTGCCTTTTGTGACCAATTGTGGTCACATCCCTAATTTTGTCTATAATTATTTTTAAATTTGCTAATTCGTCGTTGTTCGTGTTTTCCATCTGTCAAATTGTTTCTTGTGTCAAAGCATACGTGCTACATACAATGTGTGTGATTTTGTTTGTATGTACATATTTACACTGGTTTGATTTTCTTTTTTGTTGTTGATATTGATTGTTATTGTTTTGTCTTTGATATTCTGACCTTTCCTACGCGTTGTTCTAATTGCTACTTCCCTTTCTTACATATTGGTACAAATCTGTGCCAGTAGTTTAGTTATAAATTATTTAAAGTAGTTTGATTGATCTTTGTTCTTTTAGTTATAAATTATTTAAAGTAGTTTGATTGATCTTTGTTCTTTTGGATTAATGCATTGTTGAATGTATCCATTTTATTAATATGCCTTCTACATTAGATGTTTGGCCCTCTCAAAACAGTTTACGAGTAGGTTATCTTAATATTAATAGTGCTCGCAATAAAACTGTTGGAATTACATCAATTTTACATATAAATGGTGATCATTTTCATATTGTTTGCATTGCTGAATCAAGATTAGCTGATTTTATTCCAGATTCTGAGGTACTAATGCAAAACTACAATACTATTCGACTTGACCCTCATTCTCCTAAATCAACAGGGCTACTTCTATACTGTGTCAATTCATTGAACTATAAAAGGCTTCCTCATCTAGAAAAATTAATCATAATGTGGAATCTGTATGGATTGAAGTTTACCTTAAGCACCATAAACCTCAGTGACGACGATAATGTTGCTGATCTTTCTGTCTCTCTGTTTGTCTGTGTACATTTGTGCGTGCACCCAGAGAGCGACGTGCTTCGCGTTGTCTTGCTGGGGAAAACAGGGGTGGGCAAAAGTTCCACAGGCAACACCCTGTGCCAACGTCAAGACGCCTTCAAAGTGGTCAAAGGTCTCAATTCTGGCACTGATAAATGTCAGTGGGATTGGGCTGTAGTCGACAATATCAAGCTTGAGGTACTCTCTCTCTCTCTCTCTCTCTCTCTCTCCGCTCTCTCTCTCTCTCTCTCTCTCTCTCTCTCTCGCCACACTCCTCCCTTCTCTCCCTTCCCCCTTCTCCCGCTCCATTCTTCTCTCTCTCTCTCTCGTGATCTCCCTTGCCGGTGTCGTATAGAATATTGTCGCCGTGAAATACGGTCGCTGCGACAGCATTTCACCGTAGATCCTATCGCTAGCGACACGATCTATGGTGAAATTCTGTCGCTGCCGTGAAATACGGTCGCCGCGACAGAATTTCACCGTTGATCCTATCGCTAGCGACACGATTTATGGTGAAATACTGTCGCGACACTATTTCACCATAAAAAACAGTCGTGTAGCGATCGTATTTGCTGTGAAATAGTGTATTTGCTATGAAATAGAGCGACTGTTTTTATGGTGAAATAGTGTCGCGACAGTATTTCACCATAAATCGTGTCGCTAGCGATAGGATCTACGGTGAAATGCTGTCGCAGCGACCGTATTTCACGGCGACAATATTCACAGGCTTCTGAGCAGGGCAAATTTACACCTATCTGTGTTTCTGTGAAGTCTCCTTTAGAGATCATCGTTAGACAAGTTCCTAAGTTAAAAAGCCTGTCACTTTTAGTGACTCCGCTTATAGGATAATATGAATGGCAAATTGCAAATTAGGTTAAGACATGTCCTTTGGCACACATGTACCTTAGACCCTCCCCTAACATAAAATGATGGGAAACACCTTTGCAGCTGGTGGTTTCTGTGAGAAACAGGCCCCTTTGTGACGTCACCCTAATACCGCTATTATCACTTGCGAGTCCTACTACAGTAGCTTTTATTGGTTATCTAATGTACAATTATGTCTTGCTACATGCAAGTTTATGTGCCAGTCATAATAACCAGACCAAGCTCTAAGCTCATTACAATCACGAGTCACACAATGGGCTAATCTGGTCACGGTTTTGAGTTTGAAACGGAAGTGTTGCACCGTAACTATGATTGTATTTTGTGCAGCTGTTTGCGATATATTCAAGATTTAAACATTGGCCAACTTTGTCAATTTTTCGGCAAAATTGGGCCAATTGGTTTTATATTGACAATTTAGCATAAGTATAGCATCCTTCAATTCTCCTGCAAATTTCAGCGAGATTCGAGATTTTTTTCCCCATAAATTTTCACTTTCCACAGTGAAAGTGATGCAAACAAATTTACATAAATTGGAATAACTTCCAAACTATTTAACATATTATCAACAAACTCCTTTCAGACATGGGCCAGGGTAAGACTAGAAAATCCAATAGTTAGTTTGGTGACGTCACTTCTGGTTTTGGCTATTCTGTGAACCAAATAAAAGCTGCACGACCATAGCTGGGGCACTATCAGTTCATACTTCCGGTCCAATAATCTACCGAAAATGTTGCAAATCTACTTTAGAGAAAATTCTGAAAATATGAATGAAATCTGTTCAGCCGTTTTTGAGTTAATGAAGATTGAAATTTAGCCGAATTTTCGGTTTTTCGGCCATATTTCGCCGAATGTTTTGGCAAAATAATTTAATATTACTAATTAAGCAATCACTTAATACCCCGCAACTTTCCTGAAAATCTCAGCCAAATCGAACGAAAAAGGGGCAGAAAAAGAAGGGGGAAAACTCTTACAATGCAATAGTGTTCTACCTAAAGGGCAGAATCCTAATAAAACTGAAGAAAACTGTGCACATTCAGTAAACTTTGTAACAAAAGAAATTCAAACACCTACAGTTTTGACATAAGCCAGCAACCATACATTTTTTATAAGGCATAAAATGCGATGAATGAAAAATGGTGCTTTACGTCCTCTCGGTCTTGAACAGACACATATGGGACATTTGTAGATACAAAGATGGTGGGAACAATACTGGAGGCAATGCCCGGAGGCAGTGAAACACCAGTAAAGTCCCGATTTTTTAACAATACAGATAGGTGTATCGGTAACCACGCCTCGGTTAAACCTCATTGGCTATGGTACCGCCACAAATCTAAACGTAACAAATGCAATGCTTGTGCGTCATTATATGGGCGTGCAATAACGTCGCGGGGGAGGAGTTAAGCAGCTACGGTAGGAAAGCATAAAAGCGTCAAAAGTAATTAGATCTGAAACTTGCCGGACTTTAAATGACCACTGCATCTACCCCCCATCGTGTAGATGGTGTTTCCCACGCTGTTCTTGCTCAGGACAATGTATGCAACATGTGTGTAAAGGGAAATCGCATAAACCCTTGTGACAATTTACCTAGGATTGACGGAATGAGTATTTGTCTTATTTTGATGTCACAGCTGGTCCAAGGATTTTCTATATCCCACAAGTCACGTTCCGTGAGACTAACATATATATATAGCCAGTTGATCACAGGCTCGAGATCTGCGGCAACACGAGAGTTTAAAAAAACACACGAAAAAGTAAGAGTGGTCATATTATCTTGAAGAATGTGACCTAAAAAGTAAGTTACAGCGATAGACTTTGCAAACTGTATATGAAGCAACAATGCTGTAACATATCCAAGAGCATTTTTGTGTCCGAAATGAACATCTGATTCTCCTCTAAATCCAAAACCCTGCAGGTGACGGATACGCCTGGTCTGTCTGACACCCACCAGTCACAGGCGGAAGTGCTGAAGGAGGTGGGCAAGAGCATTGCTGTGTCGGGTCCTGGTCCTCACGTCATTCTGATGGTCATCAAACTGGATCGCTTCACTGATGTAAGATGGAACGTACACGAAGGCAATAATATGTTGTTTAGTACTGTATGCAATGTAGCGTGTTGCTTTGTATTGCTTGGTATCATATCGGTATTGCATGCATATGGCGTAGCATTGTGTTGTATGGTATTATTGTCACGCCCCAGGACTGATCCAGAGGATCAATCTAGAAAGCAGACGGTTCAGAGGGAGAGAGCACACTGGACTACATGCACGCCCAACCACACCCAAGAACAGGCAAAGATCAACAGTTACAAAACAAACATGTATTCCACAACCACGAACATGTATAAACAAAACCTAGAGGATGAGATGAAACAAAGGGGACGGGGCCAAGAAGGGACCTAGCTACTTGGACAGAAGAAATCATTCGATGAAGCTCCCAAACCACCCGGAAGTTCCCAAACTAAAAACCCTCCTAATCAAACCTACCCACAAGCCCTGAGGGAGAAAGGAATGGTAAAGGGATGCAATGATCTGACTGAAAGACCTAAGAAACAAATACATTTATTGCCTCTAATTATTGCCTCTTTAATTATATTTTTTACATAGTAAATATTATAATCACACCACTCTCATACATAAACTACCCTTCGTCCCCTTCAAATATTAATGTTATAATGAATACATTCAGACATGAATTCATGTACAGAGGATGGACATTTTGTACAATTGTTTATTATTTTTTTACAACACCCTTCCAAAATGGGTTTTTAACATTTTCAATAATAACATTAGCATATTCAGCTCCAAAGTGTTGTAACTTTTTCAGCCTAGGATACATATTAAATGTGAAATCTTTCCATTCCGAATCACAGTTTAGTCTCCTTAACCAAGATATTTTCATTGAAGACAGAAAGTTTAGCATCTTCAAACCACCTTCAAAATATTGGTTTTCAACAACAGATCTTTTAATTTTGCTTTGTTTGCCATTCCACGAAAACATGTATAAATCTTTTTCTAAAGTTTTCAAAAAATCTTCTGGTGGGTCTGGCAAGTTAATTAATAGATGTACTATCTTTGAAAATACCAAGGTTTTGATAACAGTAATTTTTCCATAAGGAGTAATTTGTCACCTCTTCCAAAAAGCTAATATACGTCGCATTGCAAAACGTTTCTCATAATAATTTAGTCGTAGTTTGGGTGGAAAATGTAATGCCTAAAACCTTAAAAGTGCCTTGGTCCCAAACAAAGTTCTTATTACGCATATATCAGACACCACAATTTTTTCTGCTACCTATCCAAACTTGGGTTTTGTCAAGATTTATTTTTAGACCAGATATTTAATTATGTGCAAATCTTGTAAGAGTGGATATTGCTTCATTAAATGACCTTTCTGATCCATCAAGGCACAATGTTGTATCATCCGCAAATTGGGACAACAAGCTTTCTTTATCTTTAATTTTGATTCCTTTGATGTTCACATTACAGCGAATCATTAAAGACAACATTTCAGTACAAATTAAATACAAATAATAATAATAATAGTAATAAATAAAGCTTTTATAGCGCTCTTCGATGATAAAAAATCATCCTCAGAGCGCTTTACAAAATATTACGAGAGAAACCAATCAAGAAAAAAAAGGAAAAAAAAATGCTCACGCCGTTCATCCCACTCACCCCTTTCACATACACATTATTGACACCATTTCAAAGAAGAAAAAAATCAAGGCATGGACAAACAGACCCCCCACCCCCACCCACCTCACCCTTTCAACACGCACGCCATTTATGCACTCACAAATTATCGGGGGGGAGGGGGGGGGGGGGGTGTCAAACGAGCTCACAAATTCCCAAACAATATGTGAATGTAAAACAATATTACGAGAAAGGCAGTGAGAGTGAAGGAAAGAGGGGGGGGGGGGGGGGGGACAGAGAGGGGTGGGGGATGCAAAGGGGGGGGGGGGGGGGGGGGGATGGGGGAGAAAGAGAGAGGGGAGAGACAGAGAGAAAGAACACACACACACACACACACACATATATATATATATATGCATATATATACGCACACGCACGCGCGCGCGCGCACACACACAGAGGCACACTTTACACGGGGTTTGTGTGTGAGATTGAAATTGAAATTGTGAAGGGGAAAGGAACTTTTTGAACAGATGAGTCTTAAGGCCAGACTTGAATGCAGACAGGGACAAAGCGGACCGGAGGTAGAAGGGGAGCGAGTTCCAGATGGTGGGTACTTGATAGCTGAAAGAGCGGTGACCAAAGGACTTAAGTTTCATGCGGGGGACTTTGAGGAGTTTCTCGCGATCGCTGCTAGAACGGAGAGTGCGGGATGGTTGATAGGTGATGAGATGGTTGGACAGGTATGTTGGCAAAGTGTTTTGAAAATGGCGGAAAGCGAGGATTGCTAGTTTGTACTCAATGCGAGCATGAATTGGCAGCCAGTGTAGTTTGATCAGAAGGGGTGTGACATGGGTTAATAAATAAGGGGAGGCAGGGTCCCCTGCCTGACCCCTCTTTCTATGAAGAACCAAGGAGAGTATTGACCATTAACTAAAACACAAGTGGAAATCTGGTTATAGAAAAGATCATATATTATCCATTTAATAATGTCTGGACCAAATTTAAAGAAATGTAAGACATTTTTGTAAAAAGGACCAAGACACGCAGTCAAACGCCTTTTCAAAATCTACTAATAAAAACATACCTGTAATATTTTCTTTTTCAGCGTACAACACTGTATCATAGAGTAACCTGATATTTTCACCAATGAAACGGCCTTTAAACATCCATTCACATAACATAGCATAACATAACATTCACATTTTGCGCTATAGACAGTTTATAGAGGAATTTTTGGTCCACCCTTTGTTAATGGCTGCTTTTGCTGTTATGTTATCAGTGTGCACTAACACTGATTTACCTGCCCACAGATGTGCCCAAGTCTCCACAGCACACACAACAGCACAAATTCTTTGTAGTTTATGTGGAGAGCAGAAGCTGAGGGTAGGTCACAATCAAACACAGTATAAATCCACTGACCTTGCCAAAATGCCCCTGCGGAGGCATTACATGCATCTACATGAACATGAACACTTTCACTGGCATTCATACACACAGAGCCGTTAAAAACGTGTAGAAACGAAAGCCGCCACTGAATATCACTGTGAAATTCGGTTGATAGCCGAGCTTTGGGTCGCTGCTGTTGTAATGGCTGCAGGGTATCAAACATGCGCCGAAGAAAGAATTTTCCTCCTCAGATCGCCTGGGTTGCCCAATTCAGCAAGCCAGCAAGGCTTTGCAGTTGCTGCTTACTGGCGCGTTTGCGTGTTGAGAATTGCTGGAGCTGCTGCTGGAGACGCTGGAGTTTGTCCTTGCCTAAGGACAGTGTGCTGCTGGTTGTGTCGATGTCGATGCCAAGGAAGGTGATGCGCTGGGTAGGCTAGGCTGTACCACTTGTCGCCAACTGATCGGAAACCCTAACTTCCTTAAGAGTGCTAATAACACATCCATCCAGTGCTTGCATTCGTCATAAGCAATGAAAAAATCGTCAATGTAGGCTACCACTCCCTTAAATCCTCTACGTACCATACATCTACGAATTGCTTGGGAGAGACGATGAAAGTGTGCTGGTGCTTCATTACTGCCAAATGGTAGTCTACTGTCAAACAGAGAAGTGGGGGTGTTGTCCCCTTTAAAGTGCCACATTAACCCTGTCGCTATGTAATCTCCTGAATGGATAGGCACAGATCGATAGGCTGACTGCAGGTCTATCTTTGCACAATAATAAAAAGGTTTGGCTAACTGACGAGCATCCTGTAACGGTTGAAATTTTACACTATCTGATTCAGCGTAACTATTCATGGCCGCTCCTATTGTTTTACTACCATCATGTATAAGGCTAATAGACCCATCATCTTTGGGAATAGATGCTAATGCACTGACCACTAACGGTTTCTTATCTGCTACAATGTAGTGCCCTTGCTTTATTTGGTCCCTAAGCTCTTGTTCAACCTGTTCTCTATGCTGATAAGCAGAGGAATGGTTCTTTTGATGAGCTTTTGCTTAACTAGGCTATGATTGTAGATTACATGAAAAAAAGTCTTTGTCCCTATCATTAGCAAGTTCTTCTTTCCAGCTAGACAATTGTTGACTAATGGATCCATTGTTTCCTAGATCACCACAGGTGAAAGGATCAGAGGCTGAATAAGGACTAAAGTGGGTAGGGTCTACCTGGGGCTCCAATGTCTGCTGCGATGTGTCCTAGGTGCGGCTGCTGATGCTGCTGGAACCAGGCGTTGCTGTTGGAGTGGGTTAGACACCCACCCGGTGTTGGGATCCACCGTGGTCTCTGCTACCGCAGGCAGTGCGGATGTGCTCATATTTGCATTGAGCACTGTAGTGGCAGCCTCCACGGTTGAACTGGAGGCAGATATCCTTGCCTGATGGTCTAAGGGGCTGGTGGCGGATGGTGGGCTCGCAGGTTGTCCTTTGCTGTGGAGGGGTTTGGGAGGGTCGGTCCAGCAGCATGACTGTGCCATGATGAGGGGCCTCTGTGCTCCAGGGGAATCGCAGTTTGGCCTGCCTCTGCCGATACTCTCATCGAAGAGGATAACCCACTGCCAGGTGTAGTGGGCAGCCAGTTCCCCTATCATCTCCGTGTATTGGAGATATGTTTTGGGGTCGAAGTCGGGCTGGTTGTCGATGAGGTGCCCCATGTTGGCAGTGATCCACATCGCCTGGCTCACCTTTTCCAGTTTGGGCTTGGTGTTGAGCTTCAACGAAACACTACCTCCTATCATCACTTCCTCCTCCACCACCATGGCTGAGGATACAAAGTCCACAATGTGGAGACATCCATTTGTTGTCTGCTGTCCCATCACTAGGGTGTGACACTACACCGAACATGGGGCCTTGTCCATACTGGTTTTGAAGAGCTTTGGTGGCCTATCTCACCATGGCAACATGTCCCTTCCTGATCTTTAGAGAGGCAAAGTCGTGTCCACTGGCACTAAGTAGAGCTGGCAGGCTATCAAAACCCTCCTCTACTAACAAGTCTTTCACCTCGCTTGGGAAATTCATAGCAAAATCAGTAAATGAGAATGCCATTGCTACACACTTCACTGAACTATAGCTGCATAAATGCACTGCTTCTGAGTCTACATGCAATAATGTATTACAATTGCATTGCATTAGAATTGCCCAGATGCGGTTGCTGCTAGTATATTTTCTGGCACTAAAGCATCGAGGAACTTAACTACACATTTTGTATCTTCCCATGACACATTATGCCCTCTTCGTTCCTTCCAGCCACTATTCAGACACCCCCCCCCCCCCCCCCTTGGCATATCCCCTACCCCCCTTTTCATCCATCTCATTTTGACCACCTACCTTAATCGTTTGACCATTCTCTCTCTCTACCCTCTTTTACCACAGCAAGTGTTGACCATGGTCCCTCATCTGATTCCCAGCCTATCATCTCCACAGGGGTGGAGCTGTTCCTTTTCTGGTTCTTCCCTTTCATCCCTCTAACTCCCTCCCTCTTTCCCACCCTTGCTTACGTAATTACCATGGTCGTTTATATATAACTTTTCATTCATTACTTTCAAAGTTCAACTTTAAGAATCCCTTTTGGCTTTCATGAATTATATTTGGTAAAACACTCTTAAAACGATTAGCTATATAAGCTGAGGCGATTTTGTAGGAAGTATTCAAAAGGGAAATGGGGCGCCATTTTTTTTTTAATAAACTGTTTAGGTTTCCCCTCTTTAGGGATACATACTATCGTTTCTTGCCACTGAGTTATTGACATCTGACCTTTGCTGAAACTTTCATTAATAGAACGCACAAGGAAGGGGCCAACATCAGCAAAGAAATACTTAAACAATTCCTCAGTGAAACCATCGGTTCCAGGACTTTTAAAATTCTTCATAGTTTTCAAGGCACCAGCAGCTTCCTGACATGTTATTAGACCTTCAATAGACTCACGCTCTTCATCAGTCACAACTGGCGGATCAGGGAGTTGATCAGTAATGTTAACATCATTTACATCTCTAAAGCAATATAAATCTTCACATTTTGTTTCATAAAGAATATTTTTTTGATCTGAAATTATTGTTCCGTTTTCTTTTTCTAAAATAGGTATAGCTTTATCTAAAAAAATGTTTACCTTTTCATCCTGATTAATCCAGCGAACCTTCAAACGCATTGCCATGCCTTGGATCCTGTGATCTCTAATTTCCTGCAACTGGATTTTTAAATCTTCTAAAATTGGAATATCATCATACTGCAAATTATGTTCAAGACTACTAATTCTTTTTTCGAGATCATGTTCTTGTTGGGTTTCAATCCGTTTCTTGTAAGTACTATAAGAAATGTATTCGCCCTTATTTCTAATAATAGAGTTTTAAAAAAAGATGGTCTTTGATCTCGAAAGACATGTCTTCATTAGATATATTATTAATGTTATCTAGATTGTAAGGTACTAATGCATATTGTTTTTTGACATAATTGATAACTTTTTTTATTTCTGAAAAATATGTTTGATCTTTAATCAAACTGTTGTTGAACTTCCAGAAAAGCCTATCTCGTTTAAACTGTTCTTTTTTTTAGAAGTATAATAACCAAAGAATGATCTGATCTGTAGCCTGGATCAGTAAGAATTTCATTTGTTTCTGCCAAAAATTATTCAGTAATTAGAAAATAATCAAGTCTTCCTTGTTTAAAGGAGATAAATTTACGCCAAGTATACACTCTTTTTTCAGGATGCATTTCCTAAAAACATCAAAAAGATTCAAATTTGTCATTATGTCATAACAAATCTTTTCTTGTTCTTCACAGGAATTCTTCCGACAATAGGCCTTCCTCGGCCTCTGACGTCGGCTCCCAGTTGAAAACTCGCGTTGGGTGATCCTCTTCTGTATTATATTTGAAAGGCTCGTTGCGCCATAGTTTGTCCAATCGTGCCTCAAACGATTTAACTGAGGGGGCATTCACTACGTATGGTGGCAAGCCGTTCCAAATGTCCACACTGCGGCAGACGAAAGAGTACTTTCTGACATTTAGTCGTACTTGGTTCTTTTTTACTTTATATTGGTGGCTCCGTATGTTGTGCTCTGGAGTGTGTAACTCTATAAAGTTTGTTACTCTTTCATCATACTTTGCAGTCATGATTTTGTACATTTCTATCATGTCACCTTTTAGTCTCCTGCATTTCAGCGTAGGTAAATTAAGCTTCTTTAGGCGTTCTTCATATGATAAGTCTCCAAGTCCAGGAACCATTCTAGTCGCCCTTCGTTGAACATTTTCAATTACAGTTTCTTGTCTTTTGTAGATTGGTGCCCAAACTTGGTTAGCGTACTCCACATGTGGCCGGACGAATGCTTTGTACAGAAGCAGAAATGTGGTGTTGTCTACATATTCATATGTCCGTCGTATGATTCCCATAATAGAATTGGCCTTATTTACTTTGGTATGTATATGGTCACGCTTGCATAATTCATAACATCTATTTTCATGTCTAATGCACAATTCCAGTCTCCTGTGACGATCACATGCTCATTGGCAATGCGTTCAAAACGTTCGCAGACATCATCAACAAATTCAGGTCTGTCACAATTACTAGGCCCATATATATATTTACCAAGGTAAGTTTCTTATTTAAAAATTCTAGATTCATAATTATAAAACAACCATGGGGATCTCTAATGACATCAAACAATTTATTTTCAAAACGATTGTTTAAAAGTATGGCAACCCAATTTTTGTTTGTCTCAGAACCACTGAGCCAAACATTGTAGCCCCAGCTATCCGTTATGATTTTTTTTGAGTCTGTTTCAAGTGAATCTCTTGAAGACAGTATATGTTAGCCTTTTTATTCCTGAGAAAATCAAACATCTTTTCTCTTCCAAGAGTTATTTAAACCATTATAATTAAATGAGCATATTTTAAAGGAACTATCACCTGTCATTTGGTGTGCATGAAAGGAAAGAAAATGTGGTATAAACAAAGTACAAAATACATTTTATTCTCATAAAAATTAAATGAGGCCAACATATTTTTGGAATCTGCCTCCGCACATCAAAAGGTGTCACATCAATCAATCCAAAAATCCAGTGTGATAAAAACAAGTCTGTCCACTGAGTAACCAGCATCCTGCATTTTTAGAGGCAATAAGTATGTGCAGACCATTTTAAAAGAAAATAATGCTACTCCAACAGCAGTCATAAGGTGGAATGGTCTGTTTGAAACTCTGAGCTGGAAACACATTTTTGCACATTATTACAAAACTACTATTGATGTACAGCTCAGATGGTTTCAAGCCAGGCTATTGCACAGACTACTCCCTACTCAGAAATACTTATCCAGGCTAAGAATTGTTGATTCTCCTGTATGCAACTTTTGTCATGTGGATGAGCAGTGTATTTCACACATGTTGTTTGATTGTGCCATTGTTCGTAGATTTTGGACTAATTTAGAAAATCTGCTTAAGGAAAAATGCCAACATTGTGATTATCTTCACATTGACAAATAACTGGTTTTATTTGGAGTAAAACAAAATGTTAAAACAGATAAACCAATGGATTTTATGTTTCTCCTGGCCAAATTTTACATGTATAAGACTAAAGTATAAAATGTCCAGCCGAATGTACAGATCTTCATAACCATACATAGGAACAGATTAAAAAAACAACAACACACAAATAATAATTATTCCCAATATTTCAGTTTTATTCAAACTTTCCTCAGGGGCGTCCCTGTCCTATATATTATCCTATATTGTCCTGTATATTATATCTAATATAATATATAGATATACTTTTTTGTTTTCTTTTCTTAATTTTTTAGTAATATTTGATAGAACTTTATTATCACTGAGCAAGCTTTTGATACATGATGACAATTGGGTGGTTATTGTTATGCATTTAAAAAATGTTTTCATAGTTCTTAGCATGCAATCTGTTTGTTACTTGCTGACGAATAAGGCTTCTCTTGAGTAAGACGAACTTGGATTAGTTTCATATTGCTTGATCCTGTGTGACCTCACACAATTTACTAGGCTAAATGCTATACTTTGCTTTGATATCAATTTTGATCGATAACTCTCTCCTGTATTAAATGTCCTGTGCAATGCATGTGTGTGTGTGTGTGTGTGTGTGTGTGTGTGTGTGTGTGTGTGTGTGTGTGTGTGTGGTTTCCTTCATCTCCTTTGTGGTTCTACATTTGTCATGTGTTCTTGACATTTTCCTAAGCTCGTTGTAATTTGAATCTTAGATTTAATCACTATTATTGCTGTCGCTGTTAGGATATTGCCATTGTTGTCGTCTTGTTAGAAAAATGTCCCTTCTCTTTGGTGATCATTAATGTGTAATACTGCTTTAAATGTTATGCTATGTTAAGTTAGTTTGAAAAACTGATTACATTTGTATACATTTATTTTTTATTCTTTCACCTTGACCTGTTTTCTATGAAGAGCTATTTTTTCCTTTGCTCTAATTTCATTATATATGTATGAATATTGCTGTTGATGGGATGAAAGAGTGAGTGAAAACATGAATTGTGGGATGAATGAAGAGGAGGAATACAAATTGTTGAATAGAAAAAAACATTTATGAATACATTTCACTATAATTTTATTATTTGAACAAAAAACAAACAGGCCACAGCCCCTTCTGAAACATAAACAGACAACATTATTATATGATGTTAACACATGAACTTAAACATATTTATTTTACTTCAAATATTAATGCTTAACTTACGGGTAGAAAATACAGTTACACATTAAAAAACTTGGCCAGCAGTTAGTAAGCAACTCGTGAACGGCGGTCAAAAACGGACATCTTACTCTGTCAAAAAAATGCTTTCAATAAACAAAAGAGAATGCCAACACAAAAGCCGATACGGGCGGAACCGCAGGAAATTTTACACCTACCATATCGCTGGTGCAGTGCAGGACACAAGAAATATGCCCTCAGACAGGACAGGACGCCGACCACAAGGACAGCAGATCCCCCAGCTCCTCTGGTCCACTGCAAGCTCCTCGCCTCTTTCCCGCGGCCTTCTGAGTTGTGTCTGAGCGTGTCCTGATTCTCTCCCCTTGCATGTTCTCTTCTCTTCTGCCTTCGTTCTTCTCTTCTTCTACTCTTCTTGGGTTCTTGTTTTGATTATTTCGTTGTCTATAATTTCTTCTGTACGTGTTGCTCTGCTCATTCATTTCTTCTTTCTTCTTCTCTTGCCAAAACGCAAAGGGGGAACAAAGTCGCAATCGTAGTCGTGTTGTCGGCGTCTGAGTACAATGATGAAGATGAAAATGATGACAAACCAAGGAAAAGATCCCGAGTTCCTAGGTCCAGAACTCGTCCCTGGGACGTGACTCTCCCAGAATGTAAAAAGTAGTTGACTTGCGGCTGTGACCGCCCCTGTCGTGAATAAAACTCTCTCCCCTCCTCGTTTGAAAAAAACCCAAGTGACTATGAATTGTCACCGTCTTTCCCCTGACACACATGTGACTCTAGAGCTCTCGAATATTCTGTGCGGCACGTGGAGAATTAGAAATGCACGGGTTGGGCAGAAAAAGGGGTGCTTTTATATATAAAAGAAACACTTTCTTTAAAAAGCATTAGAAAGAGAAGGAAAATATGTATTAATAAAAAGAAATAAAAGAAAAAGAAAGATGGGGCAACTATGTACAAAAATGTACAAGAACTGTCACGTGCGCGTGACAATTGTATTGTACTGTACTGTATTGTATCATGATGCGCTGTATTGTAGACAGTAGTGTACTGTGCAGTGGTGTAGTGACTGTGTTGTGTTGTATTGTGCATTGTATCAGACAATGTGGCCTTATTTTGGCATATTGTTGGTGATGATGAAGATGGTTTTGTGATTTCTTTTGTTCACAACACAGGCAGAATTCATGGTCTATGACGCTTTGAAGAAGATATTTGGGCCAGAAATCAAGAAACACATGATCATCGTATTTACTGCAATCGACGACTTCGCGGACACCATACGTAGGTTACATTATCTGTTGATGAACATAATGATGATGCTGGTGATAGTGAAGATGATTTATTTTATTTTATTGACCACTTTTGTTTTACAAATAGCACACAGACACATTGAGTGATTGAGTGTCAACTTATGGCAATAGTAACAGTGATGGATAATAGTATGTAATAGTACATGTAGTACCAGAATAAATTGTAATAATAGGATGATACCATTCTCATCCTCTTCATTTTCAACTTGCTAACTGACAACTATAGTAATGAATAGCAGTGGGTGTATCACAGCAATACAATGCTGTAGCAGTATTTTGATTATCATCATCACTGTTACCAATAAATAAAAGTGTCTATATTGAAGCAAGAACTTGAAAAATAAGCCGACGCACATAATAATGATGAGGCAAATGTATATAGCGCCCATCCTACTATGTAGGCTACAGGGCGCTTTACATACAACTGAAATGGAATAAAAACATGAAACAAAAATCCAATAACATGAGCAGACAAAACAATACCAGTCAGACTTCGTTTGGCCGGTAAAAATGCACATAACAATCAGCAACAAACAACAGCTGTGACTACTGTGACTACTACTACTACTACTACTACTACTAACTACATACTACTACTACTACTACTACTACTACTACTACTTACTACTATATTACTACCTCCGAACATAATGTATAATAGGCAATACACGTATGCAGATTGTCACACAATTCGCAAGCATGAAATAACAGCACATTTATTCTATATATTACACCCGTCACATCAACTATACACGACATAAACCACACACACAACAACCCAACCACACACACACACACACTATGCCATACGGAGCACTCATATAGGGGCCTACACGAACGCATGTCACACACGCACACACACCACACAAACATGCGCACGCCATCACATACACTCACACACACAGGCGCGCGCACGCACGCACGCCAACACGACGTCACGCACACGCATGAGACTATCACAGACACACACACACACACACACACACAGACACAAACACACGCACGCCGGCGCGCACACACACACACACATACAGAACACGTGATGACACGTTATAATGTAACAAGATGGACAAATAGAGTGGCTGGCAATATTTATAAGTTTTATGTACATGTACTCTGCAGCTGCAGTTTGAAGTAGTGGGTTTTCAGAGCAGACTTAAACGTTACAAAGCATTTGGCATGACGAAGGCTGAAAGGGAGTGAGTTCCAGAGTGTAGCAGCTGAAACGGAAAATGCTCTGGAGCCGTGTTGTTTCCGATGGTAAGAGGGACTGTTGAAAATATTGTCATCAGAGGAAGAACCGAAGGCTACGGGGCAGGTAGAACATAAATCAC
Organism: Phymorhynchus buccinoides; assembly: GCA_017654935.2. Lineage (NCBI taxonomy): Eukaryota > Metazoa > Mollusca > Gastropoda > Neogastropoda > Raphitomidae > Phymorhynchus > Phymorhynchus buccinoides. Next base: position 52,888,828 of record CM065689.1, on the reverse strand, counting down.
TTATACATATGCACATTAGCGCGCGCGCGCACACGCACACACACACACAAGGAACACACACACACACACACAACAACCACACACACACAACACACGACAAAATATTTAGAAAACATATAGACATAGTGTGAGGGCAAAGTAAAATATATATATATACATATCTATAACTGGATAGGGTCAATATATACAGGACAGGGAAATATTCCTATTTTGTTTAGCATCTAGCCAATAATCAAGTATCAAATTATCAAGAGGGACAAAAAAACAAAGAAAAGCAAAAAAACATATAAGCCAAAGACTAATATATATATTTAACCTTACAAATTAATCTAGGAAATAATGGGGGAATAGGGAAACCAGTTTTCTTCAAGTACTTACTTATTATTGATGGTTGGTCAGTCTAACAGCTGTTACCTGTTAGTCTTTAGTGTAAACTATCTAACGTATTATTGTTGGCTGGTCAGTTCTAACAGGGTCTTTTCTTTAGTGTAAACTATTTATGTATGTATGTAAGATGATTTATTTTATGTTTCTTAAAAAATCTTATGAACTGATTTAGTTGCCAGTTAGGTTTATATTCTTTTGTACATGGTTTGTGTTTCCTTGGCATTGGAATATTGTTTGCTATGTCAGTAAATTTCATTTTTCATTTAATTTCATGTCTCTCCTGACTCTGTCCTGTCCCTCTGTCTCTGTCTCCCTCTCTCTCTAGGTTCTCTCTCTCTCTCTCTCTCTCTCTCTCTCTCTCTCTCTCTCTCTCTCTCTCTCTCTCTCTCTCTCTCTCTCTCTCTCTCTCAACTTTATAATCACAGAGGAACAGAAGAAAGTCCTGTCACAGCAGCTGACTAATGCACCATCCAAGTTAAAGGAGGTTTTGGAGGATGCTAACAACAGGTTCATTGGCATCAGCAACAAAGCCAATGCGATTGAGGAAAACCTGCATGCTTCAGACCTTATCACCATGATGATGGTAAGCAAAGAAGTTAGGTCCGTATAATCGGTATATACCGTTGTGCCCTCTTTTTTAGTTCGCCCTTGCAACTTCTTCAACCTTTTAATGGCAATGTTGTTTCGTCTTGTCAACCCATGCCACTACGCCGTGTTCCCATTGTGCCCTGTCACTTGCATTCAATATGAATTGCCATCTATCTCTCGTGTGAATCGGGCGAACAGTTTGATTTTGCCATGGTTAGTGGAAAAAGAAACAGGTCGAAATGGAACAGATCGAAATGGGATGTCCCCTGTATACTGTGGCATAAATAAAACAACAACAGTCATGTACGTATTGCAGAATAGCAGAGAGTGAACAAATAAAATAAAATAGCAAGGACCAATGTCCGGTATCAACAGGACCAGTAACTGTTCAGGTCAGGTCAGAGAATGAGAACTAGGCCTCACGGCCTCTTAATGTATCCTTTCTGATTGTTTCTATTCTTTTTTTTAATGATTGGCATGACTAGGACGGTTTTAGATGTGTTAATCATGATTATTCGTATTTTAATTGTTGAAGCTTGGGGTCTTTTTGATTAAGGTTAGGTGCTAACTTGATAATGTGCTGGAAGAGAATTCCAGTATTTAGTGACACTATGACTAAAGAAATTTATTTCGAATGTTAGTTCTGCTGTATTTGGTTAGTATTTTCAAATAATTATTCCTAATTTTTGAATAGTTAGGGGAAAGTTGTAACAGGTGTTTGTTAGCAATATCAGAATTGTGAAAAAATATTATAAACATTTTGATGTCTCTTGCATCCACACAAAACCATTTTTGTCATAAGTCAAAGAACACACAGTATTTAGAGTGAGAATGGGCAACTTTATTTAAGGAGACATAACATTGTTTTCTATTGCATAACAACAAATAATTAGCATACAACTAATTAATAAATCACATACACAAGAAAATGATTTTACTTGTATTTACGTAAGATTGAAGTTGCGTAACAATCGTGAGATTATGACATTGACATAGTGTTTAATTAATGCATCAAAACAGACATATTTGGCAAATAAGTAATTAGCTTAATAACGTAATTGCAACAACTTAATACTTAGGAATTTGCAGACACATCGATACATTTTACATAATGCAAAAACAAGAAATTTTGAAATGTTCTTATACTTGGAAGCATGTTACATTAAGAGTGTGGGGCTAACCGCCACAGCTGGCAGAAGAGCACTTCTGATAGCAGCCCCACACAATAAGGAACCACTTTCTTGTGAATGAATAAACAATAGAATATATTTGATTGTTAGTGAATTGATGTGTTGTTCAGAGTCAAAAGTGAACTAAATAGATTATAGAGCCATGGATTCTGGTTTTATTTGTTGTTTTTGTTTTGCCTATCACTTATTTTAAGCATTATGTTTGGAATAATATTGGCTTTGACGTTTCCGAACAAAAGGATCAGAAATGCAGCTGGGTATATATAAAGTCACCAGGTGTCAGCAATATGTTGGGCTTCAGTGCAAATTGCCATCTGCTGCAGAAGGGTGAATCGACAATGCCCTGTCTGCAGGAGTCCCATAGGCCTCCCAACTGCCCTAAATTAACATCTGATCAGTTGGCCTAGGTGCTGACCGATGCTTTAATGTTTCTTTTGACGAACAGATCAGGAATGCCGCTGGTTTAGAAATCCTTCATAATGTATAGAATCACCAGGTTGTAGGCAATGTGGTGGGCCACCGTACAAATTGCCATATGCTGCAGAAGAATAAATCTACAAAGGAATGTCCTGCCTCCGAGAGTCCCACAAGCCTCCCAAATGCCTTAACATAACATCTGATCTGTTGACCAAGGTGCTTGCCGAGATGAGCTATGTAGCTGGGTCGGTATGTCTGCTAGGTTAAGCTCACTGGAACATGCTCTGTCACCACTGAAACTGATGACTGCCATGCCCTGGTTGCTAGAGCTGTTGGTGACCCTGTCCTGGTTGCTGAAGTGGTTGCTGGCGGCCATTGTGTTGGAAGACATGCCTTGATTGGGCTGTCTGAAACACTCCATCAAGGTACCTAGACCTGTATCATAAGCCACTGACTACCTCTTCTATTCAAACAAATACATATCATTTTTAATGTTGTGAGTGTTAATATAGCTATCATCAGCATCTTCCGTACCAAACAATATACATACAGGGCATGTACATAACAAGATTAAAATCATTAGGGACCATTGACGAAAGGAGTGGTCAATTAAGGTGAAGGAGTCGTACAGGTCGGAATCTGCCCTGGGGGACTGTGTTGTTAACCATATTGGTTCTACCTGGATACTGCAAACAGTAAGATGCATGATAATCAATAATTTGTTTACCAGATATACAACTCTCAGTGCACTCTCCCAATGTCCACATTCTTGCACTGATAACACAGTTGAAAAAACAAAACAGTATATATGAGCGTGTGAGTAACCTTAAGCACAGTTCAAAGGTGCTTTACAAGCATACTTTGGAGCATAATAATAGCTCAAGGAGATTGAGCACACAACATTGGCAGTTATGACATTTTGGGTTTTTTGTAAGCACATAATCATACCAAGCGAAAGAAACACAAATTATGACTGTAACTGATGCTCAACACACACTATGATCTTACACTGACAATATAGTGAGAAACCTGGTATGTCATCCATACACTAAACAACCTAGTGTGGAACATAGGAAGCCATCCATACTAAACAACATAGTGTGGAACATGGCAAGCCACCCATACACTGGAAACATAGTGTGGAACATCGTGCAAGCCACCCATACACTGGAAACATAGTGTGGAACATGGCAAGCCACCCATACACTGGAAACATAGTGTGGAACATGGCAAGCCATCCAGACACTGATAACTTAGTATCAAAGATAGCATGCCATCCATGCACTAACAACATATTGTGGAACATGGCAAGCCACCCATGCACTGACAATATAGTGTAGAACATAGTATACCACCAATACACTCTAGTGGAACATGGCGTGCCATCCATACACTCCAAACATAGTGTAACATGGCGTGCCATCCATACACTGAAAACAAAGGGTGGAACATGGCAAGCCATCCATACACTGAAAACAAAGGGTGGAACATGGCAAGCCATCCATACACTGACAACATAGTGTGGAACATGGCAAGCCATCCATACAATGGCAACATAGTGTGGAACATGGCAAGCCATCCATACACCATACACCAAAGATATGGTGTGGAAAATGGCAAGTCATCCATACACTGACTGCAAGACATCCATACACCATACACTGAATTGAAGGTATGATGCGTAAAATAGCAATTTGTTAATGGGCAACGCACACTGGCGTACCAAGGACATTGACAAAAACATACGTAACATAGAAGATTGGCACATACTGGGTATGCCAATCATATACTGAAAATGAGGAGAATCATAGATCATGATGTAGCCTGCAATCCAGCGGTGATGCACAAAGGATGGAAAAGTGATGGAACAGACTGTCCCGAAACAAGAAAAATAAACAAAATGACAAAATGCTCTGAAAAACAACATTATTAGTTTAAAATACCAAAAGGACATTTGTCCGTATAAGGAAGAACACAACAGGTGTTTTTGTTTCAGTTTTAATAGGACTATGTGCTATGACCTGGGACTCAGGACATACTGGTAGTTGATCTAGATACTGAAAATAAAACTGCCATATAAAATCAAACTGCTGTGTATGCTGAAAATGAAGAAAAACATGGAGCAGGATGTATCCTGCCACTAGATCAGTATGTAGCCTGCAATCCATATACTGAAAACAACAACATCCATAAAAAAGCTACAACATATACAATGGCATATGGTCTGCTAATATATGCTTAAAATCATCATTTTGGAATGTGTATGATCGGCCTCCATATGCTGAAATGAAAGTGGATAAATGTACATTAGAATGTGGTGCACATTGGAATGTGTAGGGTCGGACTCCATTATGCTGAAATGAAAGTGGATAAATGTACATTAGAATGTGGTGCACATTGGAATGTGTAGGTTCGGACTCCATTATGCTGAAATGAAAGCTGATAAAACACATCGATGTTGGCTGGCATCCACACACTAATAAATATAGCACTCTTGATAACTAGTATGGCCTCACATTGAAACTTGGTCTGCTACACTTAATTGCAGTCATACAAAATTGCATTTGGCAGACAATTACACATTGTCCGCCAGACAAGCACTGAAATATAAAACAGACATACAATTAAAACTGCTATGCACTGTTACAAGGCCTGACATACATATGGGCACACTATCTGCCAGACGAACACTGACATTCAAATCAGACATATTAAAGTCAATACCACAATACATTGTCAGAAAGGCTGCTAGATATAATGGCACACTGTCTGCCAGACAAGCACTGAAATTAGAAACAGACATAAAATTAACACCGCTATCAACTGTCACAAGGCCTCCTGCTAGACATATTGTCACACTGTCTGCCAGAACCCGCCCCCCCCCCCCCCTCCCCCCACGAAATGAAATCCAAACCAGACAGAAAATCAAAACCGTTATACACTGTCACAAGGCCTGCTAGACATAATGGGACACTGTCTGCCTGACAAACACTACAATTCAATCTGACATCAAATTAAAACCGCTTTACACTGTCATAAGGCCTGTAAACCGCTTATACTGTCACAAGGCCTGCTAGAACATACACTGACATCAAAACACATTGTCTCGCAAGGCCTGCTGACATTCAAAACAGTAAACCGCTTTATACTGTCACAAGGCCTGCTAGACATACACTGACATTCAAAACAGTGAAAACCGCTATGGTACATTGCTAACAACACAATGGCCTGCTAGACGTACACTGATTTTCCATTCACCAATGCTATCACAGATTTAAACCGCTTTCCACACTGTCACAAGGCCTGCTAGATTTTCCATACACTGTCTATTTTCCATTCAAGGTCTAACAGTTATATAAAGTAAAGATTAAAACAGGTCTATGCTATGGTACAGGCCCTTGCTTAAACATGAAATGAAGAAAAAATGCTGAAACATGTTTCACCAGGTCTATTTTCCAAGTCACCCAGGTCAGATGTCCATGCTTCACCAGGTCTATTTTCCATGCTTCACCAGGTCTATTTTCCATGCTTCACCAGGTCAAATGTCCATGTCAGGTCTATTTTCCATGTTTCACCAGGTCATTTTCCATGCTTCACCAGATCTATTTTCCATGCTTCAGCCAGGTCTATTTTCCATGCTTCACCAGGTCTATTTTCCATGCTTCATGCTTCACCAGGTCTATTTTCCATGTCTATTTTCATGTTTCCCAGGTCAGATGTCCATGCTTCACCAGGTCTATTTTCCATGTTTCACCAGGTCTATTTTCCATGCTTCACCAGGTCTATTTTCCATGCTTCACCAGGTCAGATGTCCATGCTTCACCAGGTCTATTTTCCATGTTTCACCAGGTCTATTTTCCATGCTTCACCAGGTCTATTTTCCATGCTTCACCAGGTCTATTTTCCATGCTTCATCCAGGTCTATTTTCCATGCTTCACCAGGTCAGATTTCCATGCTTCACCAGGTCTATTTTCCATGCTTCACCAGGTCTATTTTCCATGCTTCACCAGGTCTATTTTCCATGCTTCACCAGGTCTATTTTCCATGTTTCACCAGGTCTATTTTACATGCTTCATCCAGGTCTATTTTCCATGCTTCATCCAGGTCTATTTTCCATGCTTCACCAGGTCTATTGTCCATGCTTCACCAGGTCTATTTCCCATGTTTCAGCCAGGTCTATTTTCCATGCTTCACCATATCTATTTTCCATGCTTCACCAGGTCTATTTTCCATGCTTCACCAGGTCTATTTTCCATGCTTCACGCATGTCTATTCAGATGTCCATGCTTCACCAGGTCTATTTTCCATGCTTCATTTTCCCAGGTCTATTTTCCATGCTTCACCAGGTCTATTTTCCATGCTTCACCAGGTCTATTTTTTTCCATGCTTCACCCAGGTCTATTTTCCATGCTTCACCAGGTCTATTTTCCATGCTTCACCCAGGTCAGATGTCTATGCTTGTCTATTTTCCATGCTTCACCAGTTCTATTTTCCATGCTTCACCAGGTCTATTTTCCATGCTTCTCCAGGTCTATTTTCCATGCTTCACCCAGGTCAGATGTCTATGCTTCACCAGGTCTATTTTCCATGCTTCACCAGGTCTATTTTCCATGCTTCTCCAGGTCTATTTTCCATGCTTCACCCAGGTCAGATGTCCATGCTTCACCCAGGTCTATTTTCCATGCTTCACCAGGTCTATTTTCCATGCTTCACCAGGTCTATTTTCCATGCTTCACCAGATCTATTTTCCATGCTTCACCAGGTCAGATTTCCATGCTTCACCAGGTCTATTTTCCATGCTTCACCAGGTCTATTTTCCATGCTTCACCAGGTCTATTTTCCATGCTTCACCAGGTCTATTTTCCATGCTTCCAGTTCCATGTCCATGCTTCACCAGGTCTATTTTCCATGCTTCACCAGGTCTATTTTCCATGCTTCACCAGGTCTATTTTCCATGCTTCACCCAGGTCAGATGTCCATGCTTCACCAGGTCTATTTTCCATGCTTCACCAGGTCTATTTTCCATGCTTCACCAGGTCTATTTTCCATGCTTCACCAGGTCTATTTTCCATGCTTCACCAGGTCTATTTTCCATGCTTCACCAGGTCTATTTTCCATGCTTCACCAGGTCTATTTTCCATGCTTCACCAGGTCTATTTTCCATGCTTCACCAGGTCTATTTTCCATGCTTCACCAGGTCTATTTTCCATGTTTCACCCAGGTCAGATGTCCATGCTTCACCAGGTCTATTTTCCATGCTTTCTATTTTCCATGCTTCACCATGTCTATTTTCCATGCTTCACCCAGGTCAGATGTCCATGCTTCACCAGGTCTATTTTCCATGCTTCACCAGTTCTATTTTCCATGCTTCACCAGGTCTATTTTGTGCTTCACCAGGTCTATTTTCCATGCTTCACCCAGGTCAAATGTCCATGCTTCACCAGGTCTATTTTCCATGTCTATTTTCACCAGGTCTATTTTCCATGCTTCACCAGGTCTATTTTCCATGCTTCACCAGGTCTATTTTCCATGCTTCACCAGGTCTATTTTCCATGCTTCACCATCTCTTATCTATTTTCCATGCTTCACCCAGGTCAGATGTCCATGCTTCTCCAGGTCTATTTTCCATGCTTCACCAGTTCTATTTTCCATGCTTCACCAGGTCTATTTTCCATGCTTCACCAGATCTATTTTCCATGTTTCACCAGGTCTATTTTCCATGCTTCTCCATGTCTATTTTCCATGCTTCACCCAGGTCAGATGTCTATGCTTCAGCAGGTCTATTTTCCATGCTTCACCAGTTCTATTTTCCATGCTTCACCAGGTCTATTTTCCATGCTACACCATGTCTATTTTCCATGCTTCACCTAGGTCTATTTTCCATGCTTCACCAGATCTATTTTCCATGCTTCACCAGGTCTATATTCCATGCTTCACCAGGTCTATTTTCCATGCTTCATCCATATCTATTTTCCATGCTTCACCAGGTCTATTTTCCATGCTTCACTAGGTCTATTTTCCATGCTTCACCATATCTATTTTCCATGCTTCACCAGGTCTATTTTCCATGCTTCACCAGTTCTATTTTCCATGCTTCACCAGGTCTATTTTCCGTGCTACACCCAGGTCTATTTTCCATGCTTCACCAGGTCTATTTTCCATGCTTCACCAGGTCTATATTCCATGCTTCACCAGGTCTATTTTCCATGCTTCACCAGTTCTATTTTCCATGCTTCACCAGGTCTATTTTCCATGCTTCATCCAGGTCTATTTTCCATGCTTCACGAGGTCTATTTTCCATGCTTCACCAGGTCTATTTTACGTGCTTCACCCAGGTCTATTTTCCATGCTTCACCAGTTCTATTTTCCATGCTTCACCAGGTCTATTTTTTACATGCTTCACCCAGGTCTATTTTCCATGTTTCACCCAGGTCAGATGTCCATGCTTCACTAGGTCTATTTTCCATGTTTCACCAGGTCTATTTTCCATGCTTCACCCAGGTCAGATGTCCATGCTTCACCAGGTCTATTTTCCATGCTTCATCCAGGTCTATTTTCCATGCTTCACCCAGGTCAGATGTCCATGCTTCACCAGGTCTATTTTCCATGCTTCACCCAGGTCTATTTTCCATGTTTCACCCAGGTCAGATGTCCATGCTTCACTAGGTCTATTTTCCATGTTTCACCAGGTCTATTTTCCATGCTTCACCCAGGTCAGATGTCCATGCTTCACCAGGTCTATTTCCCATGTTTCACCAGGTCTATTTTCCATGCTTCACCCAGGTCAGATGTCCATGCTTCACTAGGTCTATTTTCCATGTTTCACCAGGTCTATTTTCCATGCTTCACCCAGGTCAGATGTCCATGCTTCACCAGGAAAGAAGAGTAGAGAAGGTGAGGGTGTTTTGTGTCAGGCGCTGATTCAACCATTTCATTAGCTCAAACAATGAAAGCTTGAAATGGAAAACAATTTTCACAGAGTTTGTTCAACCACTGACACACACCTTAGATGGTTTCCAACTATTATAGATGGCATGTTTTTGGTTCCCACTCAGATCAAAGAAACAAAATAAAGACAAAAAAAGGATATGCCTTTGGGGAATTAATTATGGATTACTATATTTTTATTCTTCCCACTCGAGATTTCTTCATGTACAAAATCACTCACGATCGTCCTCAATATGCGTTTGTGGTAAGAAGAAGAAACTAGGTGCAATTATATTGCGTGTTGCGTAGTAAATATGGCGTAGGTAGGCCCTTCGTGTTGCCTAAAAAAGTTAGAGGATTTTAACTCTACAGTTTACGCATATCTGCTTTGCGTTTACGTAACGTGTTGCTAATTGTGTGACTGAAATTTGCTTTACGTCCTCCCGACCGAGATGTCCATGCTTCTCCAGGTCTATTTTCCATGCTTCACCCAGGTCAGATGTCCATGCTTCTCCAGGTCTATTTTCCATGCTTCACCAGGTCTATTTTCCATGCTTCACCCAGGTCAGATGTCCATGCTTCTCCAGGTCTATTTTCCATGCTTCACCCAGGTCAGATGTCCATGCTTCTCCAGGTCTATTTTCCATGCTTCACCCAGGTCAGATGTCCATGCTTCTCCAGGTCTATTTTCCATGCTTCACCCAGGTCAGATTTCCATGCTTCACCAGGTCTATTTTCCATGCTTCGTCCAGGTCTATTTTCCATGCTTCACCAGTTCTATTTTCCATGCTTCACCAGGTCTATTTTTTCCATGCTTCACCAAGGTCAGATTTCCATGCTATGATATTTCTCCTTTGCAGGACCTGAAACGTCAGCGCAGGGGCGCATTCTTGCGAAACGACATATCTGACAGAGTCGAGGAACTGGTGCAATCCCTTGTCGACTCCCGCATAACCGAGAGCAACAAATCGCGAGCCGAGGCCACCAGTGAGATCAAAAAGGCCATCGTGGACGAGACAGTATCTGCAAGCTTCTTTGGCAAAATGGCGGAATGCCTGCTAGTAGTAGGGAGCATAGTTATTGGTGCCATAGTCCTGTCCAGGACATGTGCGTTGATGTAATCTGAAAATCTTTCTGGGAAAGAGAGCTAGAAAAGGGTGAGGGTGTTTTGTGTCAGGCGTTGATTCAACACATTTCATTAGCTCAAACAATGAAAGCTTGAAATGGAAAACAATTTTCACAGAGTTTGTATTCAACCACTGACACACAACTTAGATGGTTCCAACATAATTATAGATGGCATGTTTTGGTTCCCACTCAGAGTCAAAGGAAACAAATTAAAGCAAAAAAAGGATATGCCTTGGGGGAATTAATTATGGATTACTATATTTTTATTCTTCCCACTCGAAGATATTTTCTTTTACAAAATCATTCACTCGTCCTCATATGCCTTTTGTGGTAAGGAAGAAGAAACTAGTGTGCAATTATATTGGCATTGTTGCGTAGGAAATACGTAGGTAGGCCCTTCGTGTTGCCTAAAAAGTTAGAGGATTTTAACTCTACCGTTTACGCATCTCTGCTTTGCGTTTACGGTAATGTGTTGCTAATTGTGTAAAGCTGGAGGAAGAATATCGTAGTTGAAATGCCTGTAGAGGTAGCATTTGTCAGGATGCAACACCCAGCGGCACACACACTCCACACCCAAGCAATCACACCACTTTAGCCGCAGGGCAAGACAAGTCAACATCAAGGAGTCCAACCACCAAGCATTAATGCCAGTATTGTATTGTGTCCATGCAGAAGATTATGCGGGGTTCTTTTCGGCCAGTATAGCCACCCAAACAATGAAAGCATGAAACAACAACTTCTCCTTTATGAGTACAAGACACACTAAGTCTAAATAGGTATCTACTTGGAGTCTCCGCCTCAAAACAAGAATAAGGGGAAAGGGGAAGAGAAACATAGAGGCAGAAATAGATTCTCTATCTGCAGCGAGTAGTTCCAGGGAGAGAAACATCACTGTATGCAGCGAGTAGAAGAGTCGGGGAAAAACATCACTGTATCGGCCCCCGTAGAAGAGGGAGAGAAACATCACTGTATGCAGCGAGTAGTAGATGCCGGAGAAACATCACTGTATGCAGCGAGTAGAAGATGGGGAGAAACATCAACTGTATGCAGCGAGTAGAAGATGGGGAGAAACATCACTGTATGCAGCGTTCAGAAGAGGGGGAGAAACATCACTTGTATGCAGCGAGTAGAAGATGGGGAGAAACATCACTGTATGCAGCGAGTAGAAGAAGGGGAGAAACATCACTGTATGCAGCGAGTAGAAGAGGGGGAGAAACATTGTATGGAGCGAGTAGAAGAGGGGGAGAAACATCACTGTATGCATCGAGTAGAAGAGGGAGAGAAACATCACTGTATGCAGCGAGTAGAAGAGGGGGAGAAACATCACTGTATGCAGCGAGTAGAAGAGGGAGAGAAACATCACTGTATGTAGCGAGTAGAAGAGGGGGAGAAACATCACTGTATGGAGCGAGTAGAAGAGGGGGAGAAACATCACTGTATGGAGCGAGTAGAAGAGGGGGAGAAACATCACTGTATGCATCGAGTAGAAGAGGGAGAGAAACATCACTGTATGCAGCGAGTAGAAGATGGGGAGAAACATCACTGTATGGAGCGAGTAGAAGAGGGGGAGAAACATCACTGTATGGAGCGAGTAGAAGATGGGGAGAAACATCACTGTATGCAGCGAGTAGAAGAGGGGGAGAAACATCACTGTATGCAATCGAGTAGAAGGGAGGGGGGAGAAAACATCACTGGGGGGGGGGGGGGGGGGGGGATGCAGCGAGTAGAATAGGGGGAGAAAACATCACTGTATGCAGCGAGTAGAAGAGGGGGAGAAACATCACTGTATGCATCGAGTAGAAGAGGGAGAGAAACATCACTGTATGCAGCGAGTAGAAGAGGGGGAGAAACATCACTGTATGCATCGAGTAGAAGAGGGAGAGAAACATAGAGATAGAATAATTCACTGTATGTCAGCGAATAG
>CM065689.1:52850304-52875766 GCA_017654935.2 Phymorhynchus buccinoides | reverse complement strand
TATCATGTTATCTATCATTTCTTAAGCTTTGGATTGTTAACTTGTTTGTAATTGTGATAATCTCTTGATGGATCGAGAACTAAATTGAAATCTCCTCCTATTATAATTCTATTAACGCTAAATTATTTTATTTTTTTAGTTAAAGCAGCATATAACTCTGGGTCATCTCTGTTGGGTTGTGGGTGTGCAAAAATATAGAGGTATGGGTTAGGTTAACAAAAAATAGAATTTAAACATTGTATAGATTAGGCAAACACAAATTCAGTTAGGCTTCTTTTTTTTTCTTAAAGTGGGGGAACAAGGAACCAAACGTTGACCTGCGTGCTTTCTTTTCCAACATATCGTGCGGTGCATGAAGCCTCCGTTTAGGCATGCAGTCACGTGTCCCACGAAATTGGTGAGGGTTGGGAGGTGGGAGTTTGGCAATCTGGGTAGCGATTTTTGTAAAGCTGACATGCACGCTCTTCTTGCATTTCTTTCTGGGACATTTTCATGTGGAATGCTGTTTGTTTTTGTTTTGAAACTTGATGTGGGTGCTCCTCCTGGATCATCGGAAGAATATTTTTTTTTTATTTTTTTTTATTTATTTGTGGGGGTTTTTACTGGTGAGATTTGTGTTTGTCACTGTTGTTAATATATATATATATATATATATATATATATATATATATATATATATATATATTTTTTTTAAAGCAATATTTATGGATAGTAGTATATCAGTTGTTTCTGTTAATTGCCAGGGCCTGAACAGCAAACACAAGAGACGAGATGCATTCCATTACTTAAGAAATAAGAAACACTCAGTCTTTTTTTGTGCAAGACACACATTTTGAAGATAAAATTTAAAAATATATTCTTTCCGAATGGGGATATGAGGGATATTTTTCAAACTATGCTTCTAACGCAAGAGGGGTGGCCATACTCTTTAATAATAATTTTGAGTTCAAAGTTAAAAATGTGTATAAGGGTAATTATGGTAATTTTGTTATAGTACAAGCTAAAATAAAGAAGCATGATTTTCTTTTGGTAAATATGCATGGTCCCAACAGAGATGACCCCGAAATTCCTTCTTTGTGCTATATATTTCTTCTGCAAGCTGTATCTTGTGAACTGGAAAACATAATCCTTTCAAATTTTGTGTCAGGATGTGAGACTAACAGTGTAACACACTCGTACATAATTATCCCTCAGAAATACAATGTCGCCGAGCGGCAGACATGTTTCCGGGGTTTTTCCACCCTCCTATATTTCGTGAAATACTTTATAGAATCACTCCAAATTTTGTGTGGGGGTGTAAAAAGAACAGTAGAAGACATTGCAGTACAAATTAAGCCACGTGGGACTTCAATGTCGCCGAACGGCAGACATGTCTCCGAGTTAAGGGTGTACACCCCACTGATTAAGGGTGTACATCCCGGTAAAGGAGGGGGTCTAATACTCAAAGTAAAAGACATCGTAGCAGAAAACGTGCCACGTGGGGCTTAAATGTCGCCGAGTGGCAGACATGTCTCAGTGTTAAGGGTGTACACCCCACCAATTAAGGGTGTGCATCCCAGAAAAAGATTTGCATCCTGTTAAGGGTGTGTAGGTGCATCACCCAAAGGACACAATAAGGACGGAGGCCTAAGATGTGAGGGGAAATGTTAGGGGGTACCTTCGGCCTCAAAGTACCTTTCTCTGTGTTTCTCTTCCTCTCCTACTCGCTGCATACAGTGAATCTATTCCTATCTCTCAGTTTCTCCCTCTCTTTTACTCGCTGCATACAGTGAATCTATTCCTATCTCTATTCTTTCCCTTCTCTTCTACTCGCTGAATACAGTGAATCTATTCCTATCTCTATGTTTCCCTACTCGCTGCATACAGTGAATATATTCCTATCTCTCAGATTCTCCCTCTCTTTTAATCGCTGCATACAGTGAATCTATTCCTATCTCTATTCTTCCCCTTCTCTTCTACTCGCTGCATACAGTGAATCTATTCCTATCTCTATGTTTTCCTACTCGCTGCATACAGTGAATCTATTCCTATCTCTATGTTTCTCTCCCTCTTCTACTCGCTGCATACAGTGAATCTATTCCTATCTCTATGTTTCTCTCCCTCTTCTACTCGCTGCATACAGTGAATCTATTCCTATCTCTATGTTTCTCTCCCTCTTCTACTCGCTGCATACAGTAAATCTATTCCTATCTCTATGTTTCTCTCCATCTTCTACTCGCTGTATACAGTGATGTTTCTCCCCCTCTTCTACTCGCTACATACAGTGATGTTTCTCTCCCTCTTCTACTCGCTGCATACAGTGATGTTTCTCCCCCTCTTCTACTCGCTGCATACAGTGATGTTTCTGCCCCTCTTCTACTCGCTGCATACAGTGATGTTTCTCCCCCTCTTCTACTCGCTGCATACAGTGATGTTTCTCTCCCTCTTCTACTCGCTGCATACAGTGATGTTTCCCTCCCTCTTCTACTCGCTGCATACAGTGATGTTTCTCCCCATCTTCTACTCGCTGCATACAGTGATGTTTCTCTCCCTCTTCTACTCACTGCAGATAGATAATCTATTTCTCCCTCTATGTTTCTCTTCCCCTTTCCCCTTATTCTTGTTTTGAGGCGAAGACTCCAAGTAGATACCTATTTAGACTTAGTGTGTCTTGTACTCATAAAGGAGAAGTTGTTGTTTCATGCTTTCATTGTTTGGGTGGCTATCCTGGCCGAAAAGAACCCCGCATGAGCTTCTGCATGGACACAATACAATACTGGCATTCATTCTTGGTGGTTGGTCTCCTTGATGTTGACTTGTCTTGCCCTGCGGCTAAAGTGGTGTGATTGCTTGGGTGTGGAGTGTGTGTGCCGCTGGGTGTTGCATCCTGACAAATGCTACCTCTACAGGCATTTCAACTAAGATATTCTTCCTCCGGCGTTACACAATTAGCAAAGGGGAGAAACTTGACTCACATTTTAACTAGTCCGACAGGGACCCATCTATAATTTTAAAAACCCCAGCTTAATGTGTTGGTTTCATTGGAAACCAACACGACAGCTTCGGAGATATGTTTTATAGTGTAGCCGTGGTGCGGCGGGACTTAGGTGCCGTTTGCTCCACGGTAAACGAATGTAGTATGAATTTTTTTTTTTTTAAATCTTTCTTTGGAAATAAAAATATATGTATATAGACTATTCCCCACTTCAGGGGACAGACCTTTAGCGATTTTTAACAGTTTTTGATCTTTTTAAAAGTGGTCCTGGAAATTGTAATCATGAAGATGCTCAGTTCAAAAGAAAATTTTATTATAACTTTTATCAAATACAAAAACTTCATATTAACCAGCTAGCTAGCAAAAAATCGGGTCAAACAGTCGAGCCCTGGCGATAAAAATACTTTATAACTTTATAAATTTATTAAACAAACAACTCTATTAAAACAAAAACAAAAAATTTCCCTAGAACTCTATTTAAAGAAATGTCCCACATGGCTTCGGCCGGGAGGACGTAAAGCAAATTTCAGTCACACAATTAGCAACACGTTACCGTAAACGCAAAGCAGATATGCGTAAACTGTAGAGTTAAAATCCTCTAACTTTTTAGGCAACACGAAGGGCCTACCTACGTATTTCCTACGCAACAATGCCAATATAATTGCACACTAGTTTCTTCTTCCTTACCACAAAAGGCATATGAGGACGAGTGAGTGATTTTGTAAATGAAGATAATCTTCGAGTGGGAAGAATAAAAATATAGTAATCCATAATTAATTCCCCAAAGGCATATCCTTTTTTTGCTTTATTTTGTTTCCTTTGACTCTGAGTGGGAACCAAAACATGCCATCTATAATTATGTTGGAACCATCTAAGTTGTGTGTCAGTGGTTGAATACAAACTCTGTGAAAATTGTTTTCCATTTCAAGCTTTCATTGTTTGAGCTAATGAAATGTGTTGAATCAGCGCCTGACACAAAACACCCTCACCCTTCTCTAGCTCTCTTTCCCAGAAAGATTTTCAGTTTACATCAACGCACACATGGTCAGGACCGTGGCGCCAATGGCTACGCTGCCTATGCCTAGTAGCAGGCATTCCACCAGGTTGTCAAAGAAGCTTCCAGATACTGCCTCGTCCACGATGGCCTTTTTGGTCTCACTGGTGGCCTCGGCTCGCAATTTGTTGCTCTCGGTTATGCGGGAGTCGACAAGGGATTGCACCAGTTTGTCGACTCTGTCAGAGATGTCGTTTCGAAAGAATGCGCCCCCGCCCTGACGTTTCAGGTCCTGCAAAGGAGAAATATCATAGCATGGAAATCTGACCTTGGTGAAGCATGCAAAAAATAGACCTGGTGAAGCATGGAAAATAGACCTGGTGAAGCATGGAAAATAGACCTGGTGAAGCATGGAAAATAGACCTGGTGAAGCATGGAAAATAGACCTGGTGAAGCATGGAAAATAGACCTGGTGAAGCATGGAAAATAGACCTGGTGAAGCATGGAAAATAGACCTGGTGAAGCATGGACATCTGAAGACCTGGGTGAAGCATGGACATCTGACCTGGGTGAAGCATGGAAAATAGACCTGGTGAAGCATGGGAAATCTGACCTGGTGAAGCATGGAAAATAGACCTGGTGAAGCATGGAAAATAGACCTGGTGAAGCATGGAAAATAGACCTGGTGAAGCATGGAAAATAGACCTGGTGAAGCATGGAAATCTGACCTGGTGAAGCATGGAAAATAGACCTGGTGAAGCATGGAAAATAGACCTGGTGAAGCATGGAAAATAGACCTGGTGAAGCATGGACATCTGACCTGGTGAAGCATGGAAAATAGACCTGGTGAAGCATGGAAATCTGACCTGGTGAAGCATGGACATCTGACCTGGTGAAGCATGGAAAATAGACCTGGTGAAGCATGGACATCTGACCTGGTGAAGCATGGAAAATAGACCTGGTGAAGCTGGACATCTGACCTGGTGAAGCATGGAAAATAGACCTGGTGAAGCATGGACATCTGACCTGGTGAAGCATGGAAAGTAGACCTGGTGAAGCATGGACATCTGACCTGGTGAAGCATGGAAAATAGACCTGGTGAAGCATGGACATCTGACCTGGTGAAGCATGGAAAATAGACCTGGTGAAGCATGGACATCTGACCTGGTGAAGCATGGAAAATAGACCTGGTGAAGCATGGACATCTGACCTGGTGAAGCATGGAAAATAGACCTGGTGAAGCATGGACATCTGACCTGGTGAAGCATGGAAAGTAGACCTGGTGAAGCATGGGCATCTGACCTGGGTGAAGCATGGAAAATAGACCTGGAGAAGCATGGAAAATAGACCTGGTGAAGCATGGACATCTGACCTGGTGAAGCATGGAAAGTAGACCTGGTGAAGCATGGACATCTGATCTGGTGAAGCATGGAAAATAGACCTGGTGAAGCATGGACATCTGACCTGGTGAAGCATGGAAAATAGACCTGGTGAAGCATGGAAAATAGACCTGGTGAAGCATGGAAAATAGACCTGGTGAAGCATGGACATCTGACCTGGGTGAAGCATGGAAAATAGACATGGTGAAGCATGGAAAATAGACCTGGGTGAAGCATGGAAAATAGACCTGGTGAAGCATGGAAAATAGACCTGGTGAAGCATGGAAAATAGACCTGGGTGAAGCATGGAAAATAGACCTGGTGAAGCATGGAAAATAGACCTGGTGAAGCATGGAAAATAGATCTGGTGAAGCATGGAAAATAGACCTGGTGAAGCATGGAAAATAGACCTGAAGCATGAAGCATGGAAAATAGATCTGGTGAAGCATGGACATCTGACCTGGGTGAAGCATGGAAAATAGATCTGGTGAAGCTTGGAAAATAGATCTGGTGAAGCATGGAAAATAGACCTGGCTGAAGCATGTACATCTGACCTGGTGAAGCATGGACATCTGACCTGGGTGAAGCATGGAAAATAGATCTGGCTGAAGCATGTACATCTGACCTGATGAAGCATGGACATCTGACCTGGTGAAGCATGGAAAATATAGCTGTTTTACTTTCAGTGCATGTTTCAGTTTTTTCTTCATTTCATGTTTAGCAAGGGCCTGTACCATAGTATAGCTGTTTTACTTTATAGAACTGTTTTGAATGTCAGTGTATGTCTAGCAGGCCTTGTGACAGTGTAAAGCGGTTTTAATTTTATGTCAGATTGAATTGTAGTGTTTGTCAGGCAGACAGTGTCCCATTATGTCTAGCAGGCCTTGTGACAGTGTATAACGGTTTTGATTTTCTGTCTGGTTTGGATTTCAGTGGGGGGAGGGGGGGGGGGGGGGTCCTGGCAGACAGTGTGACAATATGTCTAGCAGGAGGCCTTGTGACAGTTGATAGCGGTGTTAATTTTATGTCTGTTTCTAATTTCAGTGCTTGTCTGGCAGACAGTGTGCCATTATATCTAGCAGCCTTTCTGACAATGTATAGTGGTTTTGACTTTAATATGTCTGATTTGAATGTCAGTGTTCGTCTGGCAGACAGTGTGCCATTATATCTAGCAGCCTTTCTGACAATGTATAGTGGTATTGACTTTAATATGTCTGATTTGAATGTCAGTGTTCGTCTGGCAGACAGTGTGCCATTATATCTAGCAGCCTTTCTGACAATGTATAGTGGTTTTGACTTTAATATGTCTGATTTGAATGTCAGTGTTCGTCTGGCAGATAGTGTGCCCATATGTATTTCAGGCCTTGTAACAGTGCATAGCAGTTTTAATTGTATGTCTGTTTTATATTTCAGTGCTTGTCTGGCGGACAATGTGTAATTGTCTGCCAAATGCAATTTTGTATGACTGCAATTAAGTGTAGCAGGCCAAGTTTCAATGTGAGGCCATACTAGTTATCAAGAGTGCTATATTTATTAGGGTGTGGATGCCAGGCAACATCGATGTGTTTTATCAGCTTTCATTTCAGCATAATGGAGTCCCCTACACATTCCAATGTACATTTATCCACTTTTATTTCAGCATATGGAGGCCGATCATACACATTCCAAAATGATGATTTTAAGCATATATTAGCAGATCATATGCCATTGTATATGTTGTAGTTTTGTTTATGGATGTTGTTGTTTTCAGTATATGGATTGCAGGCTACATACTGATCTAGTGGCAGGATACATCCTGCTCCATGTTTTTCGTCATTTTCAGCATACACAGCAGTTTTATTTTCAGTATCTAGATCAACTACCAGTATGTCCTGAGTCCCAGGTCATAGCACATAGTCCTATTAAAACTGAAACAAAAACACCTGTTGTGTTCTTCCTTATACGGACGAATGTCGTTTTGGTATTTCAAACTAATAATGTTGTTTTTCAGAGCATTATTTCATTTTTTTTTTTTCTTGTTTCAGGACAGTCTGTTCCATCACTTTTCCATCCTTTGTGCATCACCGCTGGATTGCAGGCTGCATCATGATCCATGATTCTCCTCATGATTTCAGTATATGATTGCCATACCCAGTATGTGCCAATCTTCGTTGTTACGTATGTTTTTGTCAATGTCCTTGGTACGCCAGTGTGCGTTGCCCATTAACAAATTGCTATTTTGCGCATCATGCCTTCAATTCAGTGTATGGTGTATGGATGTCTTGCAGTCAGTGTATGGATGACTTGCCATTTTCCACACCATATCTTTGGTGTATGGTGTATGGATGGCTTGCCATGTTCCACACTATGTTGTCAGTGTATGGATGGCTTGCCATGTTCCACACTATGTTGTCAGTGTATGGATGGCTTGCCATGTTCCACCCTTTGTTTTCAGTGTATGGATGGCTTGCCATGTTCCACCCTTTGTTTTCAGTGTATGGATGGCTTGCCATGTTCAACCCTTTGTTTTCAGTGTATGGATGGCACGCCATGTTCCACTAGAGTGTATTGGTGGTATACTATGTTCTACACTATATTGTCAGTGCATGGGTGGCTTGCCATGTTCCACAATATGTTGTTAGTGCATGGATGGCATGCTATCTTTGATACTATGTTATCAGTGTCTGGATGGCTTGCCATGTTCCACACTATGTTTCCAGTGTATGGGTGGCTTGCCATGTTCCACACTATGTTTCCAGTGTATGGGTGGCTTGCCATGTTCCACACTATGTTTCCAGTGTATGGGTGGCTTGCCATGTTCCACACTAGGTTGTTTAGTGTATGGATGGCTTCCTATGTTCCACACTAGGTTGTTTAGTGTATGGATGGCTTCCTATGTTCCACACTAGGTTGTTTAGTGTATGGATGGCTTCCTATGTTCCACACTAGGTTGTTTAGTGTATGGATGGCTTCCTATGTTCCACACTAGGTTGTTTAGTGTATGGATGGCTTCCTATGTTCCACACTAGGTTGTTTAGTGTATGGATGGCTTCCTATGTTCCACACTAGGTTGTTTAGTGTATGGATGGCTTCCTATGTTCCACACTAGGTTGTTTAGTGTATGGATGGCTTCCTATGTTCCACACTAGGTTGTTTAGTGTATGGATGGCTTCCTATGTTCCACACTAGGTTGTTTAGTGTATGGATGACATACCAGGTTTCTCACTATATTGTCAGTGTAAGATCATAGTGTGTGTTGAGCATCAGTTACAGTCATAATTTGTGTTTCTTTCGCTTGGTATGATTATGTGCTTACAAAAAACCCAAAATGTCATAACTGCCAATGTTGTGTGCTCAATCTCCTTGAGCTATTATTATGCTCCAAAGTATGCTTGTAAAGCACCTTTGAACTGTGCTTAAGGTTACTCACACGCTCACATATACTGTTTTGTTTTTTCAACTGTGTTATCAGTGCAAGAATGTGGACATTGGGAGAGTGCACTGAGAGTTGTATATCGGGTAAACAAATTATTGATTATCATGCATCTTACTGTTTGCAGTATCCAGGTAGAACCAATATGGTTAACAACACAGTCCCCCAGGGCAGATTCCGACCTGTACGACTCCTTCACCTTAATTGACCACTCCTTTCGTCAATGGTCCCTAATGATTTTAATCTTGTTATGTACATGCCCTGTATGTATATTGTTTGGTACGGAAGATGCTGATGATAGCTATATTAACACTCACAACATTAAAAATGATATGTATTTGTTTGAATAGAAGAGGTAGTCAGTGGCTTATGATACAGGTCTAGGTACCTTGATGGAGTGTTTCAGACAGCCCAATCAAGGCATGTCTTCCAACACAATGGCCGCCAGGACTTCAGCAACCAGGACAGGGTCACCAACAGCTCTAGCAACCAGGGCATGGCAGTCATCAGTTTCAGTGGTGACAGAGCATGTTCCAGTGGGCTTAACCTAGCAGACATACCAACCCAGCTACAGACTTCATCTCTGCAGGCACCTTGGTCAACAGATCAGATGTTATGCTTAGGCATTTGAGAGGCTTGTGGGACTCTCGCAGGCAGGACATTCCTTTGTAGATTTATTCTTCTGCAGCATATGGCAATTTGTACGGTGGCCCACCACATTGCCTACAACCTGGTGATTCTATACATTATGAAGGATTTCTAAACCAGCGGCATTCCTGATCTGTTCGTCAAAAGAAACATTAAAGCATCGGTCAGCACCTAGGCGAACTGATCAGATGTTAATTTAGGGCAGTTGGGAGGCCTATGGGACTCCCGCAGACAGGGCATTGTCGATTCACCCTTCTGCAGCAGATGGCAATTTGCACTGAAGCCCAACATATTGCTGACACCTGGTGACTTTATATATACCCAGCTGCATTTCTGATCCTTTTGTTCGGAAACGTCAAAGCCAATATTATTCCAAACATAATGCTTAAAATAAGTGATAGGCAAAACAAAAACAACAAATAAAACCAGAATCCATGGCTGTATAATCTATTTAGTTCACTTTTGACTCTGAACAACACATCAATTCACTAACAATCAAATATATTCTATTGTTTATTCATTCACAAGAAAGTGGTTCCTTATTGTGTGGGGCTGCTATCATAAGTGCTCTTCTGCCAGCTGTGGCGGTTAGCCCCACACTCTTAAAGTAAAATGCTTCCAAGTATAAGAACATTTCAAAATTTCTTGTTTTTGCATTATGTAAAATGTATCGATGTGTCTGCAAATTCCTAAGTATTAAGTTGTTGCAATTACGTTATTAAGCTAATTAATCATTTACCAAATAAGTCTATTTTGATGCATTAATTAAACACTATGTCAATGTCATAATCTCACGATTGTTACGCAACTTCAATCTTACGTAATTACAAGTAAAATCATTTTCTTGTGAATGTGATTTATTAATTAGTTGTATGCTAATTATTTGTTGTTATGCAATAGAAAACAATGTTATGTCTCCTTAAATAAAGTTGCCCATTCTCACTCTAAATACTGTGTGTTCTTTGACTTATGACAAAAAAGGTTTTGTGTGGATGCAAGAGACACCAAAGTGTTTATAATATTTATTCACAATTCTGATATTGCTAACAAACACCTGTTACAACTTTATAACTATTCAAAAATTAGGAATAATTATTTGAAAATACTAACCCAATACAGCAGAACTAAGATTCGAAATAATTTCTTTAGTCATAGTGTCACTAAATACTGGAATTCTCTTCCAGCACATTATCAAGTTAGCACCTAACCTTAATCAAAAAGACCCCAAGCTTCAACAATTAAAATACGAATAATCATGATTAACACATCTAAAACCGTCCTAGTCATGCCAATCATTAAAAAAAAGAATACAAATAATCAGAAAGGACACATTAAGAGGCCGCGAGGCCTAGTTGTCCTCATTCTCTTACCTGACCTGAACAGTACTGGTCCTGTTGATACCGGACATTGGTCCTTGCTATTTTATTTATTTGTTCCCTCTCTGCTATTCTGCAATACGTACATGACTGTTGTTGTTTTATTTATGCCACAGTATACAGGGGACATCCCATTTCGATCTGTTCCATTTCGCCCTGTTTCTTTTTCCACTAACCATGGCAAAATCAAACTGTTCGCCCGATTCACACGAGAGATAGATGGCAATTCATATTGAATGCAAGTGACAGGGCACAATGGGAACACGGCGTAGTGGCATGGGTTGACAAGACGAAACAACATTGCCATTAAAAGGTTGAAGAAGTTGCAAGGGCGAACTAAAAAAGAGGGCACAACGGTATATACCGATTATACGGACCTAACTTCTTTGCTTACCATCATCATGGCGATAAGGTCTGAAGCATGCAGGTTTTCCTCAATCGCATTGGCTTTGTTGCTGATGCCAATGAACCTGTTGTTAGCATCCTCCAAAACCTCCTTTAACTTGGATGGTGCAGTAGTCAGCTGCTGTGACAGGACTTTCTTCTGTTCCTCTGTGATTATAAAGTTGAGAGAGAGAGAGAGAGAGAGAGAGAGAGAGAGAGAGAGAGAGAGAGAGAGAGAGAGAGAGAGAGAGAGAGAGAGAGAGAGAGAGAGAGAGAGAGGGACAGAGTCAGGAGAGACAAAAAAATGAAATTAAATGAAAAATGAAATTTACTGACATAGCAAACAATACTCCAATGCCAAGGAAACACAAACCATGTACTAAAGAATATAAGCCTAACTGGCGACTAAATCAGTTCATAAGATTTTTTAAGAAACATAAAATAAATCATCTTACATACATAAATAGCTTACACTAAAGAAAAGACCCTGTTAGAACTGACCAGCCAACAATACGTTAGATAGTTTACACTAAAGAATAACAGCTGTTAGACTGACCAACCATCAATAATAAGTAAGTACTTGAAGAAAACTTCCTAGATTAATTTGTAAGGTTAAATATATATATTAGTCTTTGGCTTATATGTTTTTGCTTTTCTTTGTTTTTTTGTCCCTCTTGATAATTTGATACTTGATTATTGGCTAGATGCTAAACAAAATATTATTTCCCTGTCCTGTTATATTGACCCTATCCAGTTATAGATATGTATATATATATTTCTTTGCCCTCACACTATCTCTATGTGTTCTAGATAGTGTGTGTGTGTGTGTGTGTGTGTGTGTGTGTGTGTGTGTGTGTGTGTGTGTGTGTGTGTGTGTGTGTGATTGTGCGCGCGCTAATGTGCATATGTATATGATTTATGTTCCTGCCTGTAGCCTTCGTTCTTCCTCTGATGACCGTATTTTTCAAATTCCCTCTTACCATCGGAAACAACACGGCTCCAGAGCATTTTCCGTTTCAGCTGCTACACTCTGGAACTCACTCCCTTTCAGCCTTCGTCATGCCAAATGCTTTGTAACGTTTAAGTCTGCTCTGAAAACCCTCTACTTCAAACTGCAGCTGCAGAGTACATAAAACTTAGAAATATTGCCAGCCACTCTATTTGTCCATCTTGTTATATATACGTGTCATCACGTGTTCTGTGTGTGTGTGTGTGTGTGCGCGCGCGTGCGTGTGTGTGTCTGTGTGTGTGTGTGTGTGTGTGTCTCTGTGTGTGCGTGTGTGTATGTGTGCGTGCGTGCGCGCACATGTGTGTGTGTGGTGTATGTGAGCGTGCGCATGTTTGTGTTGTGTGTGTGCGTGTGATGCGTTCGTGTAGGCCCCTATATGAGTGTACGTATGCATGGTGTGTGTGTGTGTGTGTGGTTGTGTGTGTTGTTTATGTGTGTATGTTGATGTGAATATATATATATGTGCTGTTATTTCATGCTTGCGAATTGTGTGACAATGCATACGTGTATTAGGCCTATTATACGTAGTAGTCGGAGTAGTAGTAGTAGTAGTAGTAGTAGTAGTAGTAGTAGTAGTAGTAGTAGTAGTAGTAGTCACAGCAGTTGTTGTTGCTGATTGTTATGTGTATTTTTACCGGCCAAACGAAGTCTGACTCGTATTGTTTTGTCTGCTCATGTTATTGGATTTTTGTTTCATGATTTTGTTCCATTTCAGTTGTATGTAAAGCGCCCTGTAGCCTACATAGTAGGATGGGCGCTATATACATTTTCATCATCATTATTATGTGCGTCGGCTTATTTTTCAAGTTCTTGCTTCAATATAGACACTTTTATTTATTGGTAACAGTGATGATGATAATCAAAATACTGCTACAGCATTGTATTGCTGTGATACACCCACTGCTATTCATTACTATAGTTGTCAGTTAGCAAGTTGAAAATGAAGAGGATGAGAATGGTATCATCCTATTGATACAATTTATTCTGGTACTACATGTACTATTACATACTATTATCCATCACTGTTACTATTGCCATAAGTTGACACTCAATCACTCAATGTGTTTGTGTGCTATTTGTAAAACAAAAGTGGTCAATACAAAAATACAAATCATCTTCACTATCACCAGCATCATCATTATTTTCATCAACAGATAATGTAACCTACGTATGGTGTCCGCGAAGTCGTCGATTGCAGTAAACACGATGATCATGTGTTTCTTGATTTCTGGCCCAAATATCTTCTTCAAAGCGTCATAGACCATGAATTCTGCCTGTGTTGTGAACAAAAGAAATCACAAAACCATCTTCATCATCACTAACAATATGCCAAAGGCCACATTGTCTGATACAATGCACAATACAACACAACACAGTCACTACACCACTGCACAGTACACTACTGTCTACAATACAGCGCATCATGATACAATACAGTACAGTACAATACAATTGTCACGCGCACGTGACAGTTCTTGTACATTTTTGTACATAGTTGCCCCATCTTTCTTTTTCTTTTATTTCTTTTTATTAATACATATGTTCCTTCTCTTTCTAATGCTTTTTATAGAAAGTGTTTCTTTTATATATAAAAGCACCCCTTTTTCTGCCCAACCCGTGCATTTCTAATTCTCCACGTGCCGCACAGAATATTCGAGAGCTCTAGTGTCACATGTGTGTCAGGGGAAAGACGGTGACAATTCATAGTCACTTGGGGGTTTTTCAAACGAGGAGGGGAGAGAGTTTTATTCACGACAGGGGCGGTCACAGCCGCAAGTCAACTACTTTTTACATTCTGGGAGAGTCACGTCCCAGGGACGAGTTCTGGACCTAGGAACTCGGGATCTTTTCCTTGGTTTGTCATCATTTTCATCTTCATCATTGTACTCAGACGCGACTTTGTTCCCCCTTTGCGTTTTGGCAAGAGAAGAAGAAAGAAGAAATGAATGAGCAGAGCAACACGTACAGAAGAAATCATAGACAACGAAATAATCAAAACAAGAACCCAAGAAGAGTAGAAGAAGAGAAGAACGAAGGCAGAAGAGAAGAGAACATGCAAGGGGAGAGAATCAGGACACGCTCGGACACAACGCAGAAGGCCGCGGGAAAGAGGCGAGGAGCTTGCAGTGGACCAGAGGAGCTGGGGGATCTGCTGTCCTTGTGGTCGGGGTCCTGTCCTGTCTGAGGGCATATTTCTTGTGTCCTGCACTGCACCAGCGATATGGTAGGTGTAAAATTTCCTGCGGTTCCGCCCGTATCGGCTTTTGTGTTGGTGTTCTTTTTTGTTTATTGAAAGCATTTTTTTGTCAGAGTAAGATGTCCGTTTTTGACCGCCGTTCACGAGTTGCTTACTAACTGCTGGCCAAGTTTTCTAATGTGTAACTGTATTTTCTACCCGTAAGTTTAGCATTAATATTTGATGTAAAATCAATATGTTTAAGTTCATGTGTTAACATCATAGAATAATGTTGTCTGTTTATATTTCAGAAGGGGCTGTGGCCTGTTTTTTGTTGTTGAAATCATAAAATTATAGTGAAATGTATTCATAAATATATTTGTTTTTTCTATTCAACAATTTGTATTCCTTCTCTTCATTCATCCCACAATTCATGTTTTCACTCACTCTTTCATCCCATCAACACAATATACACACACGTATATACACAGCAATATTCATACATATATAATGAAATTAGAGCAAAGGAAAAAATAGCTCTTCATAGAAAATAGGTCAGGGTGAAAGAATAAAAAATAAATGTATACAAATGTAATCAGTTTTTCAAACTAACTTAATATAGCATAACATTTAAAACAGTATTACGCATTAATGATCACTAAAGAGAAGGGACTTTTTTTCTAACAAGACGACAACAATGGCAATATCCTAACAGCGATAGCAATAATAGTGATTAAATCTAAGATTCAAATTGCAACGAGCTTAAAGAAAATGTCAAGAACACATGACAAATGTAGAACCACAAAGGAGATGAAGGAAACCACACACACACACACACACACACACACACACACACACACACACACACACACACACACACAAATGCATTGCACAGGACATTGAATACAGGAGAGTTATCGATCAAAATTGATATCAAAGCAAAGTATAGCATTTAGCCTAGTAAATTGTGTGAGGTCACACAGGATCAAGCATGATGAAACTAATCCAAGTTCGTCTTACTCAAGAGAAGCCTTATTCGTCAGCAAGTAACAAACAGATTGCATGCTAAGGACTATGAAAACATTTTTTAAATGCATAACAATAACCACCCAATTGTTATCATGTATCAAAAGCTTGCTCAGTGATAATAAAGTTCTACTAAAGTACTATCAAATATGACTAAAAATTAAGAAAACAAAACAAAAAAGTATATCTATATATTATATTAGATATAATATACAGGACAATATAGGATAATATATAGGACAGGGAGGCCCCTGAGGAAAGTTTGAATAAAACTGAAATATTGGGAATAATTATTATTTGTGTTGTTTTTTAATCTGTTCCTATGTATGGTTATGAAGATCTGTACATTCGGATGGACATTTTATACTTTAGTCTTATACATGTAAAATTTGGCCAGGAGAAACATAAAATCCATTGGTTTATCAGTTTTAACATTTTGTTTTACTCCAAATAAAACCAATTATTTGTCAATGTGAAGATAATCACAATGTTGGCATTTTTCCTTAAGCAGATTTTCTAAATTAGTCCAAAATCTACGAACAATGGCACAATCAAACAACATGTGTGAAATACACTGCTCATCCACATGACAAAAGTTGCATACAGGAGAATTAACAATTCTTAGCCTGGATAAGTATTTCTGAGTAGGGAGTAGTCTGTGCAATAGCCTGGCTTGAAACCATATGAGCTGTACATCAATAGTAGTTTTGTAATAATGTGCAAAAAATGTGTTTCCAGCTCAGAGTTTCAAACAGACCATTCCACCTTATGACTGCTGTTGGAGTAGCATTATTTTCATTTAAAATCGTTTGCACATACTTATTGCCTCTAAAAATCCAGTGTGCTCTCTCCCTCTGAACCGTCTGCTTTCTAGATTGATCCTCTGGATCAGTCCTGGGGCGTGACAATAATACCATACAACACAATGCTACGCCATATGCATGCAATACCGATATGATACCAAGCAATACAAAGCAACACGCTACATTGCATACAGTACTAAACAACATATTATTGCCTTCGTCCATCTTACATCAGTCACACCCCTTCTGATCAAACTACACTGACTGCCAATTCATGCTCGCATTGAGTACAAACTAGCAATCCTCGCTTTCCGCCATTTTCAAAACACTTTGCCAACATACCTGTCCAACCATCTCATCACCTATCAACCATCCCGCACTCTCCGTTCTAGCAGCAAGAAACTCCTCAAAGTCCCCCGCATGAAACTTAAGTCCTTTGGTCACCGCTCTTTCAGCTATCAAGTACCCACCATCTGGAACTCGCTCCCCTTCTACCTCCGGTCCGCTTTGTCCCTGTCTGCATTCAAGTCTGGCCTTAAGACTCATCTGTTCAAAAAGTTCCTTTCCCCTTCACAATTTCAATTTCAATCTCACACACAAACCCCATGTAAAGTGTACCTCTGTGTGTGTGCGCGCGTGCGTGTGCGTGTGTGCGTATATATATGCATATACATATATATATGTGTGTGTGTGTTCTTTCTCTCTGTCTCTCCTTCTCTCTTTCTCCATCTCTCTCTTCTCTCCCCCCCCCCCCCCCCCCCCTATGCCCTTTCTTTCTTCCCCCCCCACCCCCTCTGTCCTCTCCCCCCTCTTTCCTTCACTCTCTCTGCCTTTCTCGTAATATTGTTTTACATTCACATATTGTTTGGGAATTTGTGAGCTCGTATGACACCCCCCCCCCCCCTCCCTCCCCGATAATTTGTGAGTGCATAAATGGCGTGCGTGTTGAAAGGGTGAGGTGGGTGGGGGTGGGGTCTGTTTGTCCATGCCTTGATTTTTTTCTTCTTTGAAATGGTGTCAATAATGTGTATGTGAAAGGGGTGAGTGGGATGAACGGCGTGAGCATTTATTTTTCTTTTCTTTTCTTGATTGTTTTCTCTCGTAATATTTTGTAAAGCGCTCTGAGGATGATTTTTTTATCATCGAAGAGCGCTATAGAAGCTTTATTTATTACTATTATTATTATTATTTGTATTTAATTTGTACTGAAATGTTGTCTTTAATGATTCGCTGTAATGTGAACATCAAAGGAATCAAAATTAAAGATAAAGAAAGCTTGTTGTCCCAATTTGCGGATGATACAACATTGTGCCTTGATGGATCAGAAAGGTCATTTAATGAAGCAATATCCACTCTTACAAGATTTGCACATAATTAAATATCTGGTCTAAAAATAAATCTTGACAAAAGCCAAGTTTGGATAGGTAGCAGAAAAAATTGTGGTGTCTGATATATGCGTAATAAGAACTTTGTTTGGGACCAAGGCACTTTTAAGGTTTTAGGCATTACATTTTCCACCCAAACTACGACTAAATTATTATGAGAAACGTTTTGCAATGCGACGTATATTAGCTTTTTGGAAGAGGTGACAAATCACTCCTTATGGAAAAATTACTGTTATCAAAACCTTGGTATTTTCAAAGATAGTACATCTATTAATTAACTTGCCAGACCCACCAGAAGATTTTTTGAAAACTTTAGAAAAAGATTTATACATGTTTTCGTGGAATGGCAAACAAAGCAAAATTAAAAGATCTGTTGTTGAAAACCAATATTTTGAAGGTGGTTTGAAGATGCTAAACTTTCTGTCTTCAATGAAAATATCTTGGTTAAGGAGACTAAACTGTGATTCGGAATGGAAAGATTTCACATTTAATATGTATCCTAGGCTGAAAAAGTTACAACACTTTGGAGCTGAATATGCTAATGTTATTATTGAAAATGTTAAAAACCCATTTTGGAAGGGTGTTGTAAAAAAATAATAAACAATTGTACAAAATGTCCATCCTCTGTACATGAATTCATGTCTGAATGTATTCATTATAACATTAATATTTGAAGGGGACGAAGGGTAGTTTATGTATGAGAGTGGTGTGATTATAATATTTACTATGTAAAAAATATAATTAAAGAGGCAATAATTAGAGGCAATAAATGTATTTGTTTCTTAGGTCTTTCAGTCAGATCATTGCATCCCTTTACCATTCCTTTCTCCCTCAGGGCTTGTGGGTAGGTTTGATTAGGAGGGTTTTTAGTTTGGGAACTTCCGGGTGGTTTGGGAGCTTCATCGAATGATTTCTTCTGTCCAAGTAGCTAGGTCCCTTCTTGGCCCCGTCCCCTTTGTTTCATCTCATCCTCTAGGTTTTGTTTATACATGTTCGTGGTTGTGGAATACATGTTTATTTTGTAACTGTTGATCTTTGCCTGTTCTTGGGTGTGGTTGGGCGTGCATGTAGTCCAGTGTGCTCTCTCCCTCTGAACCGTCTGCTTTCTAGATTGATCCTCTGGATCAGTCCTGGGGCGTGACAATAATACCATACAACACAATGCTACGCCATATGCATGCAATACCGATATGATACCAAGCAATACAAAGCAACACGCTACATTGCATACAGTACTAAACAACATATTATTGCCTTCGTCCATCTTACATCAGTGAAGCGATCCAGTTTGATGACCATCAGAATGACGTGAGGACCAGGACCCGACACAGCAATGCTCTTGCCCATCTCCTTCAGCACTTCCGCCTGTGACTGGTGGGTGTCAGACAGACCAGGCGTATCCGTCACCTGCAGGGTTTTGGATTTAGAGGAGAATCAGATGTTCATTTCGGACACAAAAACGCTCTTGGATATGTTACAGCATTGTTGCTTCATATACAGTTTGCAAAGTCTATCGCTGTAACTTACTTTTTAGGTCACATTCTTCAAGATAATATGACCACTCTTACTTTTTCGTGTGTTTTTTTAAACTCTCGTGATGCCGCAGATCTCGAGCCTGTGATCAACTGGCCATATATATATATATATTAGTCTCCTTGGACCAGCTGTGACATCAAAATAAGACAAATACTAATTCTGTCAATCCTAGGTAAATTGTCACAAGGGTTTATGCGATTTCCCTTTACACACGTGTTGCATACATTGTCCTGAGCAAGAACAGCGTGGGAAACACCATCTACACGATGGAGGGTAGATGCAGTGGTCATTTAAAGTCCGGCAGATTTCAGATCTAATTACTTTTGACGCTTTTATGCTTTCCTACCGTAGCTGCTTAACTCCTCCCCCGCGACGTCATTGCACGCCCATATAATGACGCACAAGCATTGCATTTGTTACGTTTAGATTTGTGGCGGTACATAGCCAATGAGGTTTAACCGAGGCGTGGTTACCGATACACCTATCTGTATTGTTAAAAAATCGGGACTTTACTGGTGTTTCACTGCCTCCGGGCATTGCCTCCAGTATTGTTCCCACCATCTTTGTATCTACAAATGTCCCATATGTGTCTGTTCCAGACCGAGAGGACGTAAAGCACCATTTTTCATTCATCGCATTTTATGTCTTATAAAAAATGTATGGTTGCTGGCTTATGTCAAAACTGTAGGTGTCTGAATTTCTTTTGTTACAAAGTTTACTGAATGTGTACAGTTTTCTTCAGTTTTATTAGGATTATACCCTTTAGGTAGAAC
Organism: Phymorhynchus buccinoides; assembly: GCA_017654935.2. Lineage (NCBI taxonomy): Eukaryota > Metazoa > Mollusca > Gastropoda > Neogastropoda > Raphitomidae > Phymorhynchus > Phymorhynchus buccinoides. The sequence goes on along the minus strand of CM065689.1, from coordinate 52,855,891 downwards.
ACTATTGCATTGTAAGAGATTTTTCCCTTCTTTTTCTGCCCCTTTTTCGTTCGATTTGGCTGATATTTTCAGGAAAGTTGCGGGGTATTAAGTGATTGCCTAATTAGTAATATTAAATTATTTTGCCAAAACATTCGGCGAAATATAGCCGAAAAACCGCTAATTCGGCAAAATTTCAATCTTCATTAACTCAAAAACGGCTGAACAGATTTCGTTCATATTTTCAGAATTTTCTCTAAAGTAGATTTGCAACATTTTCGGTAGATTATTGGACCGGAAGTATGAACTGATAGTGCCCCAGCTATGGTCAGGCAGCTTTTATTTGGTTCACAGAATAGCCAAAACCGGAAGTGACGTCACAAAACTAACTATTTGATTATCTAGCCTTACCCTGGCCCATGTCTGAAAGGAGTTTGTTGATGATATGTTAAATAGTTTGGAAGTTATTCAAATTTATGTAAATGGGGTTGCGTCACTTTCACTTATTTCCATTTTTGGATTTATTTTAAAAAATCGAATCTCGCTGAAATTTGCAGGAGAATTGAAGGATGCCATGCTTATGCTAAATTGTCAATATAAAACCAATTGGCCCAATTTTGCCGAAACATTGCCAAATTTGGCCAATGTTTTAATCTTGAATATATCGGAAACAGCTGCACAAAATACAATCATAGTTACGGTGCAACACCTCCGTTTCAAACCCAAAACCGTGACCAGATTAGCCCATTGTGTGATTCGTGATTGTAATGAGCTTAGAGCTTGGTCTGGTTTTTATGACAGGCACATAAAATTGCATGTAGCAAGACATAATTGTGCATTAGATAACCAATAAAAGCTATTGTAGTAGGACTCGCAAGTGATAATAGCGTTATTAGGGTGACGTCACAAAGGGGCCTGTTTCTCACAGAAACCACCAGCTGCGAAGGTGTTTCCCATCCTTTTATGTTAGGGGAGGGTGTAAGGTACATGTGTGCCAAAGGACATGTCTTAACCTAATTTGCAATTCATATTATCCCATAAGCAGAGTCTCTAAAAGTGACAGGCTTTTTTAACTTAGGAACTTGTCTAACGATGATCTCTAAAGGAGACTTCACAGAAACAGATAGGTGTAAATTTGCCCTGCTCAGAAGCCTGTGAATATTGTCGCCGTGAAATACGGTCGCTGCGACAGCATTTCACCGTAGATCCTATCGCTAGCGACACGATTTATGGTGAAATACAGTCGCGACACTATTTCACCATAAAAACAGTCGCTCTATTTCATAGCAAATACACTATTTCACAGCAAATACGATCGCTACACGACTGTTTTTATGGTGAAATAGTGTCGCGACAGTATTTCACCATAAATCGTGTCGCTAGCGATAGGATCAACGGTGAAATTCTGTCGCGGCGACCGTATTTCACGGCAGCGACAGAATTTCACCATAGATCGTGTCGCTAGCGATAGGATCTACGGTGAAATGCTGTCGCAGCGACCGTATTTCACGGCGACAATATTCTATACGACACCGGCAAGGGAGATCACGAGAGAGAGAGAGAGAGAGAGAGAGAGAGAGAGAGAGAGAGAGAGAGAGAGAGAGAGAGAGAGAGAGAAGAGAGAGAGAGAGAGAGAAGAGAGAGAGAGAGAGAGAGAGAGAGAGAGAGAGAGAGAGAGAGAGAGAGAGTACCTCAAGCTTGATATTGTCGACTACAGCCCAATCCCACTGACATTTATCAGTGCCAGAATTGAGACCTTTGACCACTTTGAAGACGCCTTGACGTTGTAACAGGGTGTTGCCTGTGGAACTTTTGCCCACCCCTGTTTTCCCCAGCAAGACAACGCGAAGCACGTCGCTCTCTGGGTGCACGCACAAATGTACACAGACAAACAGAGAGACAGAAAGATCAGCAACATTATCGTCGTCACTGAGGTTTATGGTGCTTAAGGTAAACTTCAATCCATACAGATTCCACATTATGATTTTCTAGATGAGGAAGCCTTTTATAGTTCAATGAATTGACACAGTATAGAAGTAGCCCTGTTGATTTAGGAGAATGAGGGTCAAGTCGAATAGTATTGTAGTTTTGCATTAGTACCTCAGAATCTGGAATAAAATCAGCTAATCTTGATTCAGCAATGCAAACAATATGAAAATGATCACCATTTATATGTAAAATTGATGTAATTTCAACAGTTTTATTGCGAGCACTATTAATATTAAGATAACCTACTCGTAAACTGTTTTGAGAGGGCCAAACATCTAATGTAGAAGGCATATTAATAAAAATGGATACATTCAACAATGCATTAATCCAAAAGAACAAAGATCAATCAAACTAATTTAAATAATTTATAACTAAACTACTGGCACAGATTTGTACCAATATGTAAGAAAGGGAAGTAGCAATTAGAACAACGCGTAGGAAAGGTCAGAATATCAAAGACAAAACAATAACAATCAATATCAACAACAAAAAAGAAAATCAAACCAGTGTAAATATGTACATACAAACAAAATCACACACATTGTATGTAGCACGTATGCTTTGACACAAGAAGCAATTTGACAGATGGAAAACACGAACAACGACGAATGTGTGTGCGTACCTGTGCGACGTATATGTGATAGATGTTTTGTGATTTATTTAAATTATATTATTTATTACTATTAATTTATATTTTGTTTATTTTGTAAGTGCTTTATGGCATTGTTTAGATTAAGTTCGATACATTGATCAATATTTTGTTCCATTATATATTACTATTGCAGGCGTTCAGCGACTCAACTATAAAATATGCACATTGACAAACTATGCAAAGACGTTTGCATAAAGGACCAGCCACACGTCCACTATAAAACCGTACGACTGTACGATACGATACGATCTCGTGATCCCCCCCCTCCCCCCAAAGGGGGGAAAACCAAAATGTGATTGGCGCACCCCCCCCCGCCCCGCGATCATTTGATCGAATTGCATTGTACAGTCGTGCAATTTTAATGGACGTGTGGCTGGCCCTTTAGATCCATATCCCAACATCTTGTAGCCATTCAAAATTATAATTATAATTAGTTCAAAAATAAAATGTGTTACATCAGATAGTGCAGGTTGCTATGTAGTGAAAATAGAGGTTCGCTCAATACGTTTGCTAAAACTGATTTTTGTTTTGTTTTGTTGCATTGGTTATAGTACCACAAACCTAAAAAACTTAGGGTTCAAATTTTCACAAGCCCTCTGCCCTGGGGGAGGAGAAGGGGGGAAATCCGGCCTATGAAAACTTTATACCGGACGGAATCAATTTAAAATTTTCAGTAATCTTGCCTATGTTTTGCAACCAATAGATCCGTTTTGTATTTGGTATGATCCGAGTATACTATAACATCTACTAATTGTTCAAAACTTAGTTTTTGAAACGATTTATAATATTTTAAGGACTTGTGTCTTGTTCTTCTTCTTCTTCTTCTTCCTTCTTCATGCGTTCTCAGTGTGGACTTTGGTTCAAATGTGCCAATGAATAGCTCTGGTACAAACGCCATTGTTAAAAGAAATGTTTGATATGCCTTTGTTTTACCTGCAATTAAATTAACAGTAGAGGGGCCTAACTAACATATTAATCTAAATAAGATTGTAATTATATTATGAGGCAGCTGTTGTGTGTGTGTGTGTGTGGTGTGTGTGTGTGTGTGTAGGAGGGGGGGGGGGGGGGGTCCTTTTCTGTCAGAATCGAGAGTATCAACACTTGTCCTGCAAGTTGTGGTTCTCATGACCTCAACTGTTTTATATAGAACATTTTCCATGGTGTAATTTTTGGTTGTAAATATTTCCACCGAATTAAAGGAACTTCTGTGAACAATGTCCACAAAATGTTACAATAGGCGAAGGCTATTGATCTAAGCCTAAATTGCAATATATGATAAAGATAAGTTAATAACCACAACTTTTAACGGACAAACGTCCAGCCCGAAGGGTTCTCGAGAACAGGTACTGATCAATTTTTGATGCTTCACATAGCTACTGCATCAACTTTACATTCGTTTTCATTCATCAAACAGGTACAATCAAGTCTTAAACCCAAAGAGCACTATCTACTATTACTTTCCCACACATTAATGGTGTATTGCGTGTGCTTACCAGCACGTGTGATCTTTTGTTGTTCATATTTCCCAGCCAGACTATTCTTCATGGATAATGATCTTTCGTGGCAAAAGGAAACTTCGGCTACCAGTTACAGAGACCATAAATTCCCTGATACAAATTGTTAAAACAAATGAATTAGTATCCATGATAGATTATAATAAACACTTTAAGTCCCGTTCGCGTGATACTTAGGTCTCATACCATGACTGCATTATTTTGCATACACTCTTTTTGTTGATGCCATGGCTTCTGTGCATGACGTAAATACAGTCAGTGAGGACAATCTCAGATCCTGCACCAGGCTTCCATCAAATTGAGTAGACTATGATGTGATTCTGATTTTGCAATTGAAATCACATATCCTATCTCTGAACGAATTTGGTTAAGAATTAAACTCGAGAGAAGCCAGTTACCACACCCAACAGTTACCTGATCATCCACAGAGGAAGCTTGTTGTGTCCTCTAAGAACATGATGTCACCACTCTGGGTAAAGCATCTTACTAGCATCATACTTGTTTATCAATACTGAAGTACTTTCATGGTGATCTTAAAAACCAAATGGTGTAACTTTGAAGAAACACACCTCCCATGAAGCAGCTGAAATATTCATTTGCTACACCCGGTCAGGTTTTTGAAGTTTTAGAAAATGCTTGGAACATCTGTTCACCTGGGCGCCGGGCAAAATGTTTTAGGGTTACCTATGCATTCATGTTACTCTGTTGCCTGGATCTGAGACATGTCTCAGTGTCCTAGACTGACAGAAGGCATAAAGTGGGACATTTTCTGAATTTTAAATATAATAGTGATGATCAGAGCGAATGTATTCTTCCCATAAAATGCTTCAGTAAACTGTGCAAACATGATGTTGGTAAACCCCTTTTAGTCATGGATGCCCCTGAATGAATGAGTTCTTGCTCTCTTCTCTACAGTTGTGTTTATTGGTTTTAGTCCCCAGATGGACAATTTCCTAAAAGCCAATCATACATCGACACTAGGCCTAATTTATTGTAACCTGTTGCCTGCAGGTCTGAGATTGATTTTGTTGTGGTCATGCTATGAGTTCCTGCGCCATCCGAGTTGGCTTTGTTGTCTTCCAGTATGGTACTTTCACAATTGGTGAGAGTTTTAATGCAACATCTTTGAAACAGCTCTTTTCCTTTGGAGGTTCTCCTTGCCATGTTTGGTGATTTACATATAATGGAACATGTGGAAGGGTTCTGGCAGAAACAAGACTCTGAAATAACCACACATGTATTCAATCATGAAACTGTTAGGTGTAACATTGACAAAGAGTTAACCCGCTTTTGTTTGGATTTTTCTTTTGATTTTAACTGTTTTTGATGAATTAATAGTTATGCATGCACGAGCTGTACTTAACGTCACTAAAATACTCACTGTCTGTTCTTTATAATCCTTCAAATGACACTTGGTATTGTTCAATGTACTTCTTTTTCTGTAATGAAATGA
>CM065689.1:52802684-52832684 GCA_017654935.2 Phymorhynchus buccinoides | reverse complement strand
CCCGATATGATATGATATGATGAACCGCTCATTGGAAGGGGGGGGGGAAGAGATGGGGACGATTCCAGCAAGAAGACAAAAAAGAAAGATAACTCTAAACCATCAGCCGTAAGCTTGGACAGTAAACTTGTGTGGCCCGATCGCTGGCTTAGTACACAAGCGAAGTCTTATCTCTGGGTCTCAAACCAGTTACTACTTAAGTAGATATGGAAATTAGTTACAAAGGTCACTGTTGCCTAAAATACACTCACCGGTGAAAGCTTTCCCACACCACTTTGAGTTTGAAAAACAAGAAGGTGCGACAAACTTTTCATTAGAAATCGAAAGTTGGTAACTTTCGCCCATTATTATATTTACAGTAGCTAGTATTAGAATTAGTCCTAAACTTTGTTGTTACAAAAAAAAAGGTAAAAAGAAACAAATGGCTCGTTTTTCAATGGTCAACAGACATAACATTCCAAGGCCTAATGACCGGTCTGCCTAAACTTAGTAGGTACAGCAGAACTAACATTAGAAAAAACTTTTTTTCTAACAGAGTCACCCAATATTGGAACAACCTCCCTGCACATACTAAACTGGCCTCAGATACTAACAAATTCAAAAACCTCCTAGACAGTGATCCAAAAATTGCCCTGTTAAAGTACATCCATGATTAGTGCATCAAAATGGATGCTAAAAACCGCCACAGCAATTGCCAAACTAACCAAAAGGAAGGACGCATTGAGAGGCTGCAAGGCCTGGTCGTCCAAATACCTGACCTGACCTGACCTGACCTGACCTAGACATCCTTGTCATGGATTTTGCCAAGGCATTTGACAAGGTAAATCACAGCCTCTTCCTGCACAAACTCCACCACTATGGCATTAAGGGCGAAGTCAACGGCTGGATCAAGAACTTTCTGACAGATAGACTTCAGGCAGTTGTAATCGAGGGGGCCCGATCGGAAGACGCTTGCGTAAAATCCGGTGTCCCCCAAGGATCGGTGCTTGGACCCTGTCTCTTCCTCGCTTACATAAATGACCTGCCAGAACAAGTGACCTCACCAACACGACTGTTTGCGGACGACACAGCACTCTATAAAACAATCACTTCCGAACAGGACCAAAGACAGCTGCAACAGGACCTCCAACACCTGGCAGACTGGGAAGGAAATTGGGATATGAAATTCCATCCCAAAAAGTGTATTGTCCTACCTGTGTCAAGGAGTAGAACACCACTCCGCCATAGCTATGACCTGCATGGCCACACCCTGGACACAGTGACTTCAGTGAAGTATTTGGGTATCGCCATCCAGAAGGACATCAGCTGGGACTTGCATGTTGAGGCCATAACATCAAAGGCAAACAGAATGTTGGGCTTTCTATGACGGAATCTGAAGATCTGTTCATCAGAACTGAGGGAGAAAGCATACCTGACCCTTGTCAGACCCCTGCTTGAATATGCCAGTTCTGTGTGGGACCCCCACACTCGGAGGAACGTGGACAAAATCGAAGCTGTACAGAGAAGGGCGGCTCGCTTCGTGTTAAACCGCTACCACAACACCTCCAGTGTAACTGACATGCTTTCTCAGTTAGGATGGCCCACACTTGAGCACCGCAGAAAGTCTACCAGGCTTACAATGCTCTATAAGATCCTGAATGGCATCGTCAAAGTCGACAACACCAGACTGAAGTCAGCTCCAACTCGCCTCAGAAGAGGACACAGCCGGCAACTATCCACCATCCAGTGCCGGACTGAATACAGGAGAAGTTCTTTTTTCCCGCGCACCATCAAAGACTGGAACTCGTTGCCTGAGGAGGCTGTGTCTGCTTCTTCAGCTGGCACATTCTAGTCCCCCATCAAGATGCAAACCCCCCCCCCCTCCCTGATCCTATGGCAAAGACATGACTATAGGCTCCTTCTACATGCCCCACCGCCACATGAACCACCTAGACCACCTGGATGCCTCCCTGCAGAAAGTTGCTGGCAAAGGGGAAAAGAATGTTATCCTCTGCGGCGATTTCAACTGCCCAGACGTGGACTGGTACACACACAGTCCCAACAGGAGCCCCAGAACGCCATGTGCAGCAGAGATTGATTGAAATAGCCGAGAAGCATGGACTACACCAAGTACACGACCAGCCCACCAGAGGTGACAACATCCTCGACTTGGTGTTCTCCACTAACAACCCTGCTCAAAGCCTCTGTCAGCATACCAGTCTGTCAGACCACAACATGGTGGTCAGTGACTTTTGCATCAAACCATTCCAAGTGAAGAAACCCCCCAGAAAGTACTTCCTCTTCAACAAGGCAAACTGGGATGAAATGCGGAAAGAAGCAACAAGCATCTCAGGAAAAGTCACCACACTCAGTGATGAAGGCGTGGACGACAACACCCTATGGGAAACGTTCAAAGACCAACTATCAGAGGCCACTGAGAAACATGTGCCGTCTGTCCTTCGATCAGGCACATTCAGATTGCCCTGGCTGAACAGTCATCTGCGCCGACTAATCAGAAAGAAAAGGAGGCTATGCAATCAGGCCCGCAGAACAAAGAACTGGGCAAACTTCAAGACCATCCAAAAAGAATGCAAAAGATCATTTAGAAAGGCAGAAGCAGACTTCCTAAATAACACCATCAACAGAGGACTGGAGCAAAATAACACAAAACCCTTTTGGAAATACATCAAGTCCAAGAAAAATGACAAAATCGGAATCGCACCTCTAAAAACAGATGGAAAACTAGTCAGCGACAGTTCCAAGAAAGCCAACATACTAGCCAACCAGTTCAAGTCAGTCTTTACGAAAGCCTCACCACCGCCGAGCCCTTCTCTCACCCAGTTTCCCTCAAGGGTCTCCACATCGGAAAAGAAGGAGTGGCAAAACTGCTACGGAATGTAAACCCGTCCAAAGCAGCAGGCCCAGACAATATCCCCAACCGAGTGCTTAAAGAATGTGCAACCGAGCTGGCAGAAGGACTGACTTGCATTTTCCAGAGATCAGTCAGCACAGGGACCCTGCCAGACGACTGGCTTTCAGCCAATGTTGCACCTATCTTTAAGAAAGGGGATAAGCACATGGCGGAAAACTACAGGCCTGTCTCTCTAACATCGGTGACAAGCAAGCTCCTGGAGCACATCATCTGCAGTCACTTGATGCAGCATCTAGAGAGGCACAAGAACCTCACCAGCCTGAATCATGGATTCCATCGGGGCTTCTCCTGTGAGACCCAGCTGGTCACTACCCTCCATGACCTGTGCTCAAGCTTTGAGAAGAACGTGCAGACAGACATTGCGATCCTGGATTTCTCCAAGGCATTCGACACTGTGCCCCACTCAAAGCTGCTGGAGAAACTGGAGAGTTATGGCATAAGAGGCCCCCTCTACCAGTGGCTCACCAACTTCCTCATTGCAGCCTGCTTCACTTCTTGTTTCATAATGAAGATAATGGTATTTCCTGTTTTGTTTTGTTATTTTACTGTTTGATTTAAAACGCTGTGATTATAAATTATTGCAGATGGAGATGGGTGATGACTGGCAGCCTATCACAGAGAGAGCCAATCCGCTGTCAACAAACATTGACACTCTTTCACCCATTGGTAAGTGAACTCTCTGTGTGTGTATGTGTATGCATGTATGTGTGTGTGTCACTGTGAGTGTGTGTGTGTGTGTGTGTGTGTGTGTGTGTGTGTGTGTGTGTGACAGAGTGTGTCTGTGTGTGTGCAGTTTTGATTCTCCGAGTTATCAGCGCTAAAAGTAGGTGCCAGCTCCCCTTCTAAGCATTGCAGAAAAGCAGAGTCGGATGAAAATTGTACATGTTTTCAAACGGCTATATGTAAATATTTGAATATTGTGGTTAAAATACAAATAAAACTTATGAAAAATAAAGATGTGCTTCTTTCAAAGCTCTGTGTTTGTTTATGTGTGTGTTGTTTGATTCCAAAATCATCAGTTTTTCTTCTTCTCTCCATTGGCATGGTTGTGTGTGTGTGTGTTTGCCTTTGCATACATATTTGTTAATTAGAAACTACAGAAAGGAATCCAGGGGGCCATGATTCTGTTGTATTCTATTTGTGTCATACGTGTGTGTGTGCTTTGTGCTGCGTTTTTTTTTTTAATGCGTTGTGAATGCTAACATGTGTGCGCTTTGTGCTGCGTTGTTTTTCTTAATGCGTTGTGAATGCTAACGTGTGTGTGCTTTGTGCTGCGTTGTTTTTCTTAATGCGTTGTGAATGCTAACATGTGTGTGTGCTTTGTGCTGCGTTGTTTTTCTTAATGCGTTGTGAATGCTAACGTGTGTGTGTGCTTTGTGCTGCGTTGTTTTTTTAATGCGTTGTGAATGCTAACGTGTGTGTGTGCTTTGTGCTGCGCTGTTTTTCTTAATGCGTTGTGAATGCTAACATGTGTGCGCTTTGTGCTGCGTTGTTTTTCTTAATGCGTTGTGAATGCTAACGTGTGTGTGTGCTTTGTGCTGCGTTGTTTTTCTTAATGCGTTGTGAATGCTAACATGTGTGTGTGCTTTGTGCTGCGTTGTTTTTCTTAATGCGTTGTGAATGCTAACGTGTGTGTGTGCTTTGTGCTGCGCTGTTTTTCTTAATGCGTTGTGAATGCTAACATGTGTGTGCTTTGTGCTGCGTTGTTTTTCTTAATGCGTTGTGAATGCTAACGTGTGTGTGCGCTTTGTGCTGCGTTGGTTTTTTTTAATGCGTTGTGAATGCTAACACGTGTGTGTGCTTTGTGCTGCGTTGTTTTTCTTAATGCGTTGTGAATGCTAACATGTGTGTGCGCTTTGTGCTGCGTTGTTTTTTTTAATGTGTTGTGAATGCTAACATGTGTGTGTGCTTTGTGCTGCGTTGTTTTTCTTAGTGCGTTGTGAATGCTAACATGTGTGTGCTTTGTGCTGCGCTGTTTTTTTTAATGCGTTGTGAATGCTTACATGTGTGCGCTTTGTGCTGCGTTGTTTTTCTTAATGCGTTGTGAATGCTAACATGTGTGTGTGCTTTGTGCTGCGTTGTTTTTTTAATGCGTTGTGAATGCTAACATGTGTGCGCTTTGTGCTGCGTTGTTTTTCTTAATGCGTTGTGAATGCTAACATGTGTGTGCGCTTTGTGCTGCGTTGTTTTTCTTAATGCGTTGTGAATGCTAACATGTGTGTGCGCTTTGTGCTGCGTTGTTTTTCTTAATGCGTTGTGAATGCTAACATGTGTGTGCGCTTTGTGCTGCGTTGTTTTTCTTAATGCGTTGTGAATGCTAACATGTGTGCGCTTTGTGCTGCGTTGTTTTTCTTAATGCGTTGTGAATGCTAACATGTGTGTGTGCTTTGTGCTGCGTTGTTTTTCTTAATGCGTTGTGAATGCTAACATGTGTGTGCTTTGTGCTGCGCTTTTTTTTTAATGCGTTGTGAATGCTAACATGTGTGTGCGCTTTGTGCTGCGTTGTTTTTCTTAATGCGTTGTGAATGCTAACATGTGTGTGCTTTGTGCTGCGTTTTTTTTTTAATGCGTTGTGAATGCTAACATGTGTGTGCGCTTTGATTTGATTTCTATCAAGATTCAGCGCTGTACAAATACTGTATGTTGTTGTTGTTGTTGTGTGTGTGTGTGTGTGTGTGTGTGTGTGTTTTCAGACATTGTGTCTACTCTTCAAGCTTGTGATGAGGAAATCTTCAATGGATGGCAAGATTTTGCTGTAAGTTGAAGGTGCACTGATTTTCAGTGTTTATCAAAGTTAGATTTAAAAGTAATGTGAAGATATTGTATATGATTAACTACAATTCTAAGCCATTTTCATGATGTACAACTCTGTGTGTGTTTGTGAGTGTGTGTGTGTGTGTATGTGTGTGTGTGTGTGTGCATAATATCCAAATGTATGCATACCAGTTGTTCTCAAAAGCTGTTACCGTTTCCTAATTTCAGGGTGTCTTTGATGAAAAGATTCAGAGAAAGTTGTTGCAGATCACTGATATTGCTACTAAGCTCATCAAGGTATGTTGGAGTTGTTTCTTGTTCATATAATATTAAAGCACTTGTTTTCACATATTTACCCTTTAACCTTTACTGTGCTTCATGGGTCGTCCAAGACCCAGAGACGCAGAAATGACTTAATATCTCAGGAACTATTGGGACTATGATAATAACATTTTAGGTATTTTTAAAAAACATAGTTTGGCATATGTCAGCAAATTTTGGTGCCAATACAGTAAAAACTAAAGTAATAATTAGATACGTCATTTTAACATACTTCTATGTAACGCGGGTCACGGAGGACCCATACTTTAAAGACCAGAAATATGTCACTGCAGTGCATTGAGTATGGGTCGTGGGAGACCCGTGCCATCTGGAGAAGTATAAACACATGGTGACTCATTGACGAGTATGTGTCCTGGAGAACCCGCATCATCTGGAGAGGGATAATCACCAGCAACATCTGGTAAAGGTTAAAAAGTATTCACAGCCACGCAAACTGCAATTTTCCTCCCCCCCAAAAAAATTCAAGTCGCCGAGCGGCAGCTAAATTTCCTCGCGGGCTATACCTAGCACTCATCAGCACCACGGGTTGATAGGTAGGCCTACTTGATGGTTCAAAACATGTTTCAATAGGGGTATGAACAGTAATGCCATTACTCCTTTATTTGATGCCCAGATTGCACCAGATTGCACTATTTTGCTTCTCGGATTTTTTTTTAAAATTCGGGGGAGCATGCCCCCGGAACCCCCTAGGGGTCTTGGTGCCCTGAACGGATAACATGAACATAGATTATTCAATCATCTTACATCTTTATCGAATAAAAACTTGGGACTTTCCTGGTATTGCAGTACCTCCAGGATCGTCCCACTATCTATATAGTTATTAATGTCCCATATGTGCCTGTTTCAGGCCGGAGGACGTTCATTCGTGAACGGATACAAAATTGTTTTATCAGACCTCGTATTGCAGTACCGCCAGGATCTGCTCAGAGCATTGAATGATGGTCGTTTGATGGTTTGTCCCGTATGTGCTGTTTTGCAGCCGAGTGGACGTAAAACCTAACTTTCATTCATCCATGAACGGATAACAATTATTTTGCTGGGTTCAACATGCATTCCTTTCTCTCACTCTCACGTGTGTGTGTGTGTGTGTGTGTGTGTGTGTGTGTGTGTGTGTGTGTGTGTGTGTGTGTGTGTGTGTGTGTGTGTGTGTGTGTGCGTGCGCGCGCGTGTGCGTGTGTGCGCGGTGTGTGTGTGCGTGCGTGTGCGTGCGTGCGTGCGTGCGAGCGTGCGTGCGTGCGTGCGTGCGTGTGTGTGTGTGTGTGTCCCCCTTCTCTCTTTCAAGCCGGTGTCTGAGACCGAAGTTCTTTCTACTAAGAAATGCATTTTAAATCCTGTGATCTTGACCCCATCCCAGCCTCTCTTTTCTCACAAATCTATCAACACCTTCTGCCATCAATCACCAACATCATCAATTCTTCATTAGTTTCAGGTGTGTTTCCGTCTGCTTTCAAAACCGCTCTTGTAAGGCCCCTTCTCAAGAAGAACAATCTGGATCCTAATAATCTGAAAAACTACAGACCTGTATCTAACCTCCCTTTTCTCTCCAAACTCCTTGAGAAGACTGTTCTGAAACAACTTAACGATCATCTATCCTCAAACAATCTTCATCATCCTTATCAGTCTTTCTATAGAACCAACCACAGTACTGAAACAGCCCTTGTTCAAATCGTCAATGACCTCTTACTTGCTTCTGATGCTGGTCAAATCTCTCTTTTGACACTTCTTGATCTCTCTGCTGCCTTTGATACCATAGACCACTACATTCTTCTGTCTCGTCTTGAACATACTTTTGGAATTAAGGGCCCTGCTCTTTCTTGGTTTTCCTCTTACCTTTCTGATCGTTTTCAATCAGTTCTGGTCAATGGTCGTCAGTCTGAACAGGTTAGGCTTTCTTGTGGAGTCCCCCAGGGGTCTGTGCTTGGTCCTGTCTTGTTTACTTTGTATACATCACCTCTTGCCAATGTCATCGACCAGCACAACATGAAACATCACTTCTATGCAGATGACTCACAACTCCAAAACAGTACAACCCCTGAAGATCTAGATTCCATTCTTACAGAAAGTAACAACTGCTATATATTGATATTCAAGATTGGATGGTTAAAGATAAACTTCAATTAAATGGTGAAAAAACCGAAGCAATGCTTGTAGGGACAAAAAACAAACTAGCCTCGGTTTCCATAGAGTCAATCCAACTGGGTAGCAATATCATTCCCCTCTCAGACTCTGTCAAAAACTTAGGTGTCACTTTGGACAATACTCTTTCCATGCAGTTTCCTGACTCAGACCTGTCAGTCCTGCTACTATCAAATTCGTCGCATTGGCTATATTCGTAAATACCTCTCAGATGAAGCCACAGCAAAGCTTGTTACTTCCCTCATCCTATCTCGTATTGACTACTGTAATGCTCTCCTTTCTGGCCTATCAGTCTCTTCTCTATCTTGTCTCCAGAGTATTCAAAACACAGCTGCTCGTCTTGTCCTTAGGAAGAAAAAGTTCGATCATGTTAGCCCTCTTCTGCGTTCTTTGCACTGGCTTCCTGTCGCAGACAGAATTGAGTATAAAATAAACACATTTTGCTATAAATCTATTAATAAAGCCGCTCCATCTTACCTCTGCGACAATATTTCCATCTACACGCTAGCTCGCACTTTACGTTCAGTTTCTGACCCTCTTTCTCTCCAGATCCCTAGGTATAAGCTTTCAACTGTTGGTCGGCGCTCTTTTGCTGTCTCAGGACCGACCTCCTGGAACAAACTTCCTCTCTCCCTCCGTCAGCGACCGACTCTCTCTGCTTTCAAAGCTAACCTCAAAACCCACCTGTTCCCCCGTCATTAAAGCTCTGCTCTCTTTCTCTTCTCTCTCTTGCCATTAGGTCTGTTTCTGCTATATTCCATGTTATCCGTGTGTGTTCGCTTTGTATTGCGTTTTTGATTGAATGCGCTTTGAATGCTAACGTGTGTGTGCGCTTTGATTTGATTTATATCAAGATTCAGCGCCGACGGTATAAATACTGTATGTTGTTGTTTTGTTGGTGGGGGTGTGTGTGTGTGTGTGTGTGTGTGTGTGTGTGTGTGTGTGTGTGTGTGTGTGTGTGTGTGTGTGTGTATGTGTGTGTGTGTGTGTGTAAGAGAGATAAATAGTTATATTTTGCTTAATGTGTTATGTGCATTTTGTTTGCGAGAAGAAGAAGAAAAGAAGAAGAAGAAGAAGAAGAAGAAGAAGAAGAAAGAAGAAGAAGAAGAAGAAGAAGAAGAAGAAGAAGAAGAAGAAGAAGAAGAAGAAGAAGACACGCACATGTGCGTATCATTAATAATTTTAATAATAATAAATCTGTCGATTCATTTTTGTCACATTTCCAAAGAAGAGTCAATGCATGAAAGGCTGCAAAAGTTGTTGTTTTTCCAGATCAGTGCCTCGGAGAGGTCCAGACATTTACAGTTTCCGCGGCTGTAACCCATTTTTAGAAAAGACCCCTTTTGAGGGGCAAAATCCACTTTTGCAGAAAATGCATGTTGTCTAAAAACGGTCTGTTTCTCAAACATTACTGTCTGTTTGGCCTTAAAAAAAATACCATGCGACACCGTACAACATATCCCGGCATTTTGAGCCCACATATGAATAAGCATTTTGTCCGGATACCGTAGAAATTGAAATTGCAAACGATGATATTGAAACTGCCAAAGCGTTTTGGGACCTAAAAAATAAAGGCAATTTCTGAAAACGGGGTAGGCTACACTGGAAACTGTTAATTTGTGGAGCACGCAAACCAATCTAGGAAAAGCAAATTGTTGTAATCTTTCATGCATGGAATCTTCTCTAAACACCCGAACAATCAAAATGATAGCTTGATTATTAAACTTTTTATTACCAATATTGTGTGTGGGTTGCAATTTTTTTGAGTCACCCTATATAATAGCCGGAGACTCTTCATGGAAATCAACTACCCCACATGGCCGAAAGGCCAAAGAGGGCGTAAAACATTATTTCTTTTTTCTTCCATGGAAATCAAATTTCAAAAATTTTGATCGCTTCTCGGCCTTTTGGCTAAGACAGTGATTCAGGAACATAAATTTTTGTTTATACCCTGGTTGGTTTTGTTCAGCCCGTCGTACATGGCGAAAGCCGATACACGACGTTAAACTGAACTTCCATCATGTAGAATGTCTTTTTTGCTCAGGTTGGCATCCACTGGGCAGTCAAATTGCAGGCCGATCATGCAAACTGATGAGACCTTCTCTTAGGTCGAAACAGCTGTCTTTGCATAAGGCACTGTCCCTCCCCCATTGGGAGAAAAAGTAAATCAGCACAATTTATATAATTTTTTTTTTTTTTTGAACACGGAACATTTACTCAAAGTTAACGTTAACTGGTTTTGTTTCTGAGGTTCACAAATAAAGACATTGGACACAGAAAAGCTTTATCAAAGCAAACTATTCTGCATTTCAAATGCACTAACTTTTCAGTCCTTCAGAGTAGGGGTACGGAGCTGGCTATTCACTGAGAGTTTTCTTTCATGATATATATATATATGTCGGTCCTGAGACAGCAAAAGAGCGCCGACCAACAGTTGAAAGCTTATACCTAGGGATCTGGAGAGAAAGAGGGTCAGAAACTGAACGTAATTGTGTGTGTGTGTGTGTGTGTGTGTGTGTGTGTGCGTGCGTGTGTGTGTGTGTGTGTGTGTGTGTATGTGAGCCGGTGTGCGTGTGTATGCGGGTGATGAGGGTAGGGGTAGGAGTGTGTGTGTGTGCTTTTTTCTTTTCTTCGTGCAATACTTATAAAATGTATAATATGTGAATATACTGATTTGCCATGCTTTCTTAAAGAGATACATGTATAATTAATTATTCACGATTTGCAATATTTGTGATACAGTGATCTTAACTTGAATGCTTCTAATGTAATCCCATTTTAAAGAGATGCATACGGTAATTTATTCATGATGTGCAGCGATACTCTGTGAAATGGTGGTCTGGGTTGATAATTGTAGTCTTGGTTTGAATGCTCATAATCTGATCCCATGTATCTTAATGTTACTATCTTAATATTAGGCGTATGTTATTATGCTTCTGTTGATTGTGTTGTTGATTGCTTTAAATATGTTCCTAATTTAATCCCATGTGTCTTAATGTTATCGTGCTTTCTGCGATTGTTTTGTGATATGTTTTTAAAATGATTTGATGTTGCACCTGAATGTAATTTCTCTGTTGAGATAATAAAGTATACTTGACTTGACTTGACTTGACTTCACACACACACACACACACACACACACACACACACACACACACACACACACACACACACACCGCAGCACACACACATAATTCACGCACACACACATGCATGTACATTTATAATCGCGAACACGATTGTTTATTTTGTTCTTGGTTCACCATCCAGAGTGGCCTCAACACCAGCTGTCCTCAAATCCATTTTTGGCCGAGAGAGTGGGGATGTACCCTGGGCAAGGCATCTCCACTATAAACAAATTATCGCCCAGCCAGCCAGAATAGTATCTGCCCCCTCCACTATCTGGCAGTCATGGTCGGAAACGACTGACTGGCATACCAGCTTTATAATAGGAGACATTACATTGTGATCATTACATTAACTTAATATAATGTTTTTAATGTTGGCTAAATGTCCCCCCTGCAAATGTTGGCTAAATGTCCGTTGGCTAAGTGTCCGTTGGCTAAGTGTCCGTCCGTTGGCTAAGTGTCCGTTGGCTAAATGACCGGATAGGCTACCATCATACTCACCTGGGAACACTTCCTGTTTTGGGATGTTAGTAAGAAAGGTAGGCCTACGTGTGACGAGCTCTTCCTTCCTTCAGTAGTTTTAAGGACTTTGAGGTGGTCATTTCGAGTTTCTGTTTCTCTACAAATTACGATACGCATGCTACGTTGTGTGAGCTGCAAAGTTTCAGAGCTGCAAAGTTTCTCTTGGGGTGTTTTTATATATGACTTTAAAATAAAGTGTCGCTTGCTGAAGGTTCGACCTCCAGTCTGCATTTTTAATAAAACAGGTGAGCTACTGAATGTCTGAATGTTTATAATAGTTCAAGAAAACATTTATTAATTGAAAAGTTGTTAATCGTTTATATTCGTCTGTATCATTTAATATATTTAAAAAGTAAAAGTCAATACCCCCCCTATCTCTCTCTCGTTTATATTCGTCTGTATCATTTATATATTTAAAAAGTAAAAGTCAATGCCCTCTCTCTCTCTCTCTCTCTCTCTCTCTCTCTCTCTCTCTCATTTTTGTTTGTACACGCAGTAAATTTAAGCCTTACGTATATTTGATGTTAAAACTTAGTAATGGTTTCAAATGCATTTTCAAAGAGTCCTCGTGGTCATTGCCTAGCATCTATAAATGTAATTCAATGTAATAACTTTTTTTGGTGAACATAAGAAAAGACATATTTTTGTTCCAGTTTCCATCCTCACTCTCTCTCTCTCTCTCTCTCTCTCTCTCTCTCTCTCTCTCTCTCTCTCTCTCTCTCTCTCTCTCTCTCTCTCTCTCCCCCGACAACACGTATGTACGCTTTTAACAAACTTGCCCCCTGTCGCGTGAAAAAAGGTAGCTCGTAAAAATAAGTAGCTCGCTACCTATGACAGTGTGTATTTGCGACATTGAGCATGAACCACAAATTTCACTTTTTTTCTAGGGTTAGGGATAGGGTTAGGGTTAGGGTTAGGGTTAGGTAAATGGTTAAAGTACAGAAAAAGTGAAATTTGTGGTTGTCGCAAATACAGACTCTCATAGTAGCGAGCTACTTATTTTTACGAGCTACCTTTTTTCATGCGACACCCCCCGGGTAGCCACCACAAATCTAAAACCTTTGTGGTAGCCACATCGGGTCCATTCATCCGAAACTTTTGCTGACACCGGCAACCACCTCTTTGAAACAATGAACAGGCCAACCGGTCACATCACGCGACCAAATGTGTGTTCACTCCTAGTGTCCTTTCTGTTCAATGCCAACTGCCATCAACACATTTAGTCCCATCCTTACTGTAGTTGTAAGAAGCCCACCCCAATTATCTCCTGAAATGAAGCAAATTTCAGTCTCATTTTGCCCATGAGACGAGCGTTAATGTCTAGCATTCGTCTCATGGGCAAATTTGACTGAAATTTTCTTTATTTCATGAGATAATTGGGGTGGGCTTCTTACCCGCCCATGCGCTTTTTACCCCGTCTTCCCCTAGGTGTTAAATCACTGTGGTGCTAAAATGCGACATTGGCGGTGAAAGGGTTAAACAAATTATGTGTTGATGTTAATTTTGTGTTTGAATCTGTTCTTTGTCTGTTTATTCATCGTGTGTGATAAAACAAATCCTCAAAAATATGAATTTAACAAAATATATAAATGAGACGCACACGGCTAGACATTAACGCTCGTCTCATGGGCAAAATGAGACTGAAATTTGCTTCATTTCAGGAGATAATTGGGGTGGGCTTCTTACCCGCCCATGGGCTTTTTACCCCGTCTTCCCCTACTGCTTGGAAAGAATCGTTGAAAGACGATGGGACTTAAGGGCCAGCCACACGTCAGCTAAAATCGTGCGACTGTACGATACGATTCGATCACATGGTCTCCAAGAACAAATGTGATTCCGCGCTTCGAGATCACGTGATCGAATCGTATCGTACAGTCGCACGATTTTAGTTGACATGTGGCTGGCCCTTAAAATTTACGACTTTCCGTACATAACTTACGGATTGCGAATCTGATGTGCACAGTCCCTAAAAGTCCTGCTACACTACATACGATTCGCTGTAAATGCGATGTGATTGTAACGATGTGAGTCATGATTCACGTGAAATTAATGCATTGGTTCTACTTGAGTATAGGCCTATAGAGCGAAAGTAGTAGAATTATTTTTAGACGGAAGGTTTTCACTGCGAATCGTGACTCGCATCGTCACAATCGCATCGCATCGACAGCGAATCGTATGTAGTGTAGCAGGCCCTTTTAGGGACTGCACATCAGATTCGCAATCCGTAAGTTATGTACGGAAAGTCGGAAACCCCATTTGCTTACAAGAAATAAGCAGGTGAATTTGCGGATGAG
Organism: Phymorhynchus buccinoides; assembly: GCA_017654935.2. NCBI lineage: Eukaryota > Metazoa > Mollusca > Gastropoda > Neogastropoda > Raphitomidae > Phymorhynchus > Phymorhynchus buccinoides. Next base: position 52,818,597 of record CM065689.1, on the reverse strand, counting down.
TTTTCGCGTCCGCTTATGTCCTATGGGAAGTTGCGGATTGCTGATCAACATGCCCTACATGCCCTTAATCTTCAGTGCTGAACTTCGAAACCGAAGATACCTGTTTGGATTCCATGCTATCTCCAGAGTTAGGCTCTGTACACATACATGCGGATGTTCCGCGCAGAAACCTATGCGCAATCCGTAAATAAGTAAAAGAAAGAATGACAATTATAAGCGCACGTGTCCGCATATCCCCTTAGGCCGTGTACACACATAAGCGGATATTCAATCCATGCAGACACCCGTGCGCAATCCATAAATAAGTGTCCGAATTTCCCCTATATGCGTAAACGTTTATCCTTCTTTCTTCCACTTACTTAGGGTTTTCCGTACGGAACTTATGCGTCTAATGTGAACCCGGCCTAAATATATTTTTTCATTTTTTTTTTTACTTATTTATGGTTTTCAGTGCGCAACTTCCGCGTCTGTGTCCCCGCCCTTTGGCCTACTGTTCTTTGCGTTTCCCTAGAGTTTCTTCAGAGTTGTTGTCCTTTGAAATGAATCTTGAAAAGAAAAAGAAACACCCGAAGATGCTGGTGGGGCCCAGAGACGCACTGGTCCCGCCTGCCCTACCAACTCAAGAGCAGACCTGCACCAGCCATGCTGTGTTATGTAGGTGTAGGCATGCACAGGACATTCCATTACGCATGCAAGGCGCATGCCTGTTGTCGACTTGGTGACCATTCGATTTAGATATACGTGAAAGGAGTCTTTGTCCAGTGGAAATGTCCGATGGGTGTACCAGCCCGTTTTTCATGACTGCAGAGCCCACCGCCAAAAACAAAACCCAGCACGAGGCCAGTATGTCTCCACTCCGAGTGTAGGGTGGCAGACTACACTTGAAGTTCTGCTGAGTGGCAGGCAGCAGAAAGGGTGGCGCAGTCATCCTCCCTCACAATGGGTTTTGGTTGACTTGGCGTGTGGATATCTTTGCAGCCGCCGATGCCCAGTAGTGCTCCGGGTACACCAGAGGTGAGGGCCTCTACTGGGATGAATCACATCTGCCTGCAGAGACTGTTCGACTCGAAGCGTGTCTCGATCCGCCATGTGTCGACTTCACCAGCATCCCGGTATGGAGAAGGCCGCCTGGTAGTCCTGAAGACGGCCTTTGGGAGAGTGCTTATCAACCAGTAACCATGGACAAGTAAAGCGGGAGTTGAGATCGAGGACCTACGGGCTGTGAATAAGAACTAGAACGTGAAAACACTAGATCAACCAGCCGCGCAGCAGCGTTTTCAGGTCCAGTGACCTTGACCTTTGATCAATTATCTTTATTTTTGAACTTGGTTTAGACATCCAAGCTACCTATCCGCATACAACATTTGATAGAGAGCCGAGCAGTAGACAAGTACCTAAAATTCAAGTAAAGGGAAGTAATCTGGTGCATCCTATTGGTAGCAAAACAAGATTTGTTTCCAACTTGGCCTAACTATCCTAACTACCTATGTGCATGCAAGACTTGAGAGTCCTAGGTCCCTCCGTTCACCTCTGTCTCAATGGTTGGTTTAACGTCTAATTAGGCGTAGCCTCTTATAGACAGTCCCTTCTTTGTTTCACTTATTTATGGATTGCGCACGGGTTTCCGCATGGAATATCCGTTCAAACGTTATCGTGCTAATATAGTCAGGTAGCCACATAGATGGGTACAGACTGCTCTGAAAACATTAACCAGCTTTCGGTTCGCGGCTGGTTAAAAATGTATAAACGAACGTTAGCAAAAAGGCCACCTTGGCTGAAATTGGTGAACTAGGCCTGCAGCTGTGGGGCTTACTGCTAACAAGGCCTATTAGTATTAGTGGTGTAGAGTGGCACAGAGGTTTCGCGTTCGCCTCGTGTCAAGTAAACCCGAGTTCGAACCTGGGTACAGGGGATTTTTCCTCTCACTTTACACTAGGCCTTACGGTCTGAACGTGGAGTCTTTCGGATGAGACGATAAACCGAGGTCCCGTGTGCCCATGTACTTAGCACACGTTAAACCCAGTGGCTACCAAAAAGTTGTCATTTGGTCAAAATGTACCCCCCTTCCTTTCCTTCCTCATCAGTCACAAACAAATCGCATGCAAAAACAAATGGATGGCGCGCCTCTGGCTGCGACGTGCTCTCCAGGTGGGAGCAACCCGAATTTCACAGCGGAGACGCCTATGTGACTATAAAGTACCTAATGCCTATTACAATAACATAAGAAAACGTTCTTTTAGCATAAGCTTTTTTAAACTGTCAGAATCTTGAAAACAACACATGAAGAAGATGAGTTTAACGTCCTCCGACATGGTACAGGTACATACGGGACGTGTAAATGTTCAGATAGTGGGTGGATCATGGAAGTATGCAACTCCAGGGAAGTCCCGTTGCCTGACACTAATTACGATGACACACTTTCTAAATGACAGTTTGCACCAAGGATATGAAGTTAATTTCATATCATAGTTATTTAGTTTTTAAATCTGACGAATTGGTTTAGCAAACCAGGTATGCTATTCATTCTGCAAGAAGACTGCAATACGGTCTTTTACTAAAAATACAGGAAGATGTTGCAAAATTTCTTTTAAATTTCTATATCTGGAAGTTATCAAAACAAACGTTTACCAACATAAACGTTAAAAAAATATTATATTATATTAACAGTAAGTGGACATACGTTTATTTTCTGTTTTGATTTTTTTCAAATATGTATGTAAAATAATTTGTATTAACAGTAAGTGGACAAGTTTATTTTCTGTTTGGATTTTTTCAAATATGTATATTTTGTTTCTTGGCTGAATGTTATTTATGTATTTATTGGTCTTTCCAGATTTTCTTCATAGTACACAATGGCTCTTTACGAACCGATGGACACTTTGCCACCACCCTCGACTGAGTCTCTGGAAGAAGACATGGACACTGACTATGCGCTGTTCTTCCCAGCAGTGGTGCCACCTAGCATGCCACCTTTTCATTCTTCACCGCTGTCTGCCCATATGTTTGCCCGTGCTTCTGCCCCCGCGACTGCCCGTGGCTTTGTTGTGTCATTTGCCCCTGCAGCCGTGTTCGATCAGACCCAGTTTTGTGCCCCAGTGCCAGTCCAGGACACAGTCGCCCCTGTGCCCTTTACTGCCCCTGTGCCTTTCTCTGTGATGGCCCCTTCCCCTCTTTGTGTCCCTGTCCCTGTGCATACCTTTGTCCCTACAGTTGTTGCTCCTACCCCATCAGCGCCTGCCCCTGCCCCTCTGTGTTTTCCAGCTGACCCCGAGTTTCCTCTTACCCCTACAGTTGCCCCTGCCCCATTAGCGCCTGCCCCTGCGTGTTTCCCAGCTGTTCCTCTTACCCATACGGTTGCCCCTGTCCCTGCCCCTCTGCCCGCTCCAGAACCTACTACCCCTGAGCATGCCTCACGGAAAGCGAAAAGCGTAAGGTTTTCCGACAGCGTGGAAGTGCTGCTCTTTGCACAGTGCATCTCCCACGATCGGTTTCCAACGGGGAAACCATATTTGCCACTTGGTGAGTTTCCTTTCTCTTAGTTTTATATTTTCTTTTCTTTTGCTGTTTAGATTTTCCTTCTTTTTTCCGTTTCTCCTTTCTTTTCCTTGTATCTGTCTTTCTTTGTCAATGCTTCTTTGCCCTTTTTCGTGTTTCAATTAAATCACGCATATCCATTTTGTAGCCTGTGTGCGATTTTTGTCTTGTTCTTTATTTATCTTCTTCTTCGTCGTTGTCGCCATGTTCTTCTTTTTCATGTCTATTGTTGCTTTCCTCCTCCTTCTCCCCCTCCAGCTTCGTCATCTTCTTCTTCTTGTTTTTGTTCTTCTTCATCATCACCATATTCTTATTCAAGAAATCAAAAACCGTGCAACCTAAAGCTTGAGACAGACTATGCGACTGACTCATGATGACTCGATCAGGTCGTGACGTTGACCGAATTTTGTTTCCCGCACAGAAGAGGTCACAAGCCATCCGACTCGATCAGTGAAATTTAGAACCCGCCCTATTCGGCCCTGTCACCTGACTGGGCCCGACTGAGTCAAGCAGGATGGTATGCAAATGAGGTGAAACGTCACGACCTGATCGAGTCACATGAGACATAGTCTGTCGCCCGCTTAAGAGACCTCATAATTGTTAATTCGACTTGTATTGCTTCTTTTGATGCACAGGCATGGTCATGAGGCATTCCTCCCGTGAGTGGCAACCCCTCTGCACGGAGGAAAAGGAGAGCTGCAAGACACTCCTTGGCTACACCCCCGAGGATCGGGAGGTCCTCTTGTCGTCAAAACTGACGGCAGAGGACATCCCTTTAGCCAGGGAGTTAATGGCAATTTGGAGGAGCCTCGCGTGATGCCGCTGATTTTTAGTTTTTAATTTAGTTTTTGTATTTTTTTTTATATTCTGCAATTGGCACGTGTGTATGTGTGCGTTACCTATTAACCTAGCTAAGTGCAGGAAAGCGGGTTTCTGCTCCTCTATGAGCCCCTTTATTGTATGTGCATTGCCATTGCGCTTTCATGTTAATTAATACACAATGGTAGGGAAGACGGGGTAAAAAGCGCATGGGCGGGTAAGAAGCCCACCCCAATTATCTCATGAAATGAAGCAAATTTCAGTCTCATTTTGCCCATGAGACGAGCGTTAATGTCTAGCATTCGTCTCATGGGCAAATTTGACTGAAATTTTCTTTATTTCATGAGATAATTGGGGTGGGCTTCTTGTTACCCGCCCATGCGCTTTTTACCCCGTCTTCCCCTATGTCAATCATGTTGCTTTCAGGTTAAAGATGTGTGAAAATAGTCATCTTGAATATTCAAAGAACATTGTTGGGAGCAAATATGAATATTTTACTCCTTTCTCTCTTAAATGTATTATTTATTGATTGTTTTTTCGAGATCTTATATTATTGTATTTGGACGAGTGTGTGAGTGAATATTATATAAAGTATGATTTGCTACCTTTTTCATTTCCTATCACACCCGGTAAATTCAGTAAAATAACTCTAAATAGTTTACAACAAAAAGAAAAGGAAAATCATTGTGTTCCATTACAGTTCCATTTTAACTGAATGTAACACCAATGTATGCTTTACTTCATTTATGCTATTGCTGGTGAAAAATCACGTCATTCCCAAGTAACTCTTTAATTTAATACAGAATTAATCAATAAACAAAGGGAGAACATTCTTTATGCCTAAAAGACTGTCTTTTTGGTCTTTTAGAGATGGATAGTCGTCTACCTTCTTTTGAAATGGTTTGCCCTATCATTTGCCAGTCTGTTTCTGTGGAGTAGACTAGTTGTTGACTTGTAATTTGCTCGTACTTGGGAAGAGAGAACATCGAATGTATAATATTGTACAATACCGGTGATGTACCGAGAATCGAAAAGTGATAGGACAAACTGTCCTGAGACAAGAGAAATCAATAGGACAGTGTCTTGGCTCGTGCATAAATCAATAAGAGTTAAGAAAAAGTTTACCTGTGTTATTAAAAAAAATCAGACATTTGTCCTAACAGGGGAGAAGACAATACGACATTCTCAATTTTAATAGGTCAATGGCATATGGCCTGGGCCTAGGGACATCACTGCAATACCATTGCGCTTTCATATCAAATGGTATGCCAATCTGTGTATAATTATGTCTTCTTCAACACATGTTGCTTGTGAAAAATATGAAATATGCGTGCAAGATGCTGTGAAATGGAATCAGTTCACATATTGACTATCCAAAGAACATTCATGAATATTTGCTCCTTTCTGACTGAAAGTGGATCATATAACTTCTGGCTGTATGATTGAAATGTAATACTGTACAGAGCAGCAACCGTTATGCATTTTTCACTAATGGTGCTCAACTTTATACTTGGATAAAGGTGCTTTTTGTGCTTCTTTGTCTCTTTGAGAGAGAGAGAGAGAGAGAGAGAGAGTCGTACATTTGAAGGAAAACATTGATGATTGTCATGTCATAAACCCATAGTGGTTGCGTCATGGGATACATTTTATAAAATTATTATTTTGTGCTCATTTCATTGACTGTTGAACTTTCTTTCATAAAGAGACAAAGAGACACAGACAGAGACGTACAGACAGACAAAGGGAGAGAGAGGTTTGATTCATAAAGTTCATAGCTCCAAATCAACTTGTGTGTGATATTGTAGCCATTTGGAAAAATGTTTTGTCTTGCTTACAAAAAAACATGATCAATGGCTAGCCATAAATATAAATAAATGTTATAATAATTATGTTCGTGGGTGCTCTAGTCTGATTTAAACATTGTGGTTTACTGTTGAAATCTATTTGATGCTGTGTTTTTATTTGTTTGTCTGTCGTCTGGACAATGTTCTTCTGTCAAATTGTGAATATATATTTTTTAAATGAAATTATCATGAGGATGAAAATATTATCAGAAGAGCATGACATTTGGGTTTTGTTCATCTGGATTTACATTCAGACATTAGAGTTTTGTTGTTACTTTTCTGTTATCAAAAATGTTGTTCAATAGACGTCTAGATTGTTGTCTTCTCTTTCCCTCCCATTTTCAAATTCACGGTTTGTCTTTGTTTAGCCATTGTACAATGACTAGTGAATTGTAGGTCCATACTTTTTCCCACCGTTTTGAGTCGTTTTGTGCCTTGCTCACTTACCCCCTTTGGGGCAACTGTAGGTGGAAAGGGGTCAAATCATCAATTTTCAGATTTTGACTTATTATTGAACAATAGGTCTTTCGCTGCCTCACACAGAAGTATTGAAGAGTAAAAATGATCCCTTCTGTCATAAAAGTGTATTTTTATCAGAAACATCTGGTTGTTTTGTACACATTTTGAAACATTCCGGTTGCATTTTCTCATTTCGCCGATTCACTGAGTATACGACTTCAAATCTTTATAACTTTGCAGCAAATAGTTCGATGAACAAACTTTTTGGTTTGTTCGAAAGCTCTTTCAATGCAGAACAATGATTTTGTAATAACTCTAAAGTGACATCTGGCACTTTACGACTCGTTTTGTGGAGACAGGTCATTGTGTAAGTCTTTCTTTGAGTAAAAAATATATGTACAATTTAGTAACATAGTTTGGCCTTTTACTCAAATGGCTTTTATCACTGGCTGACATTAGCCTGTAGAAAGGGCCAATAGTAAATGAGAGATGTACTATATATAGGCCTATATGGTTTTCTGCAATATTGCAATATCATGGTACAGCTTAGTCTTTAGTAGAAGACTATGACTCTCTAACTAGGGGGCATTTGCACTGGCTTTGGTGCTGCAACCATTGGGATAGGCTGGCCTTTGGGGACCTTCCCCAATGCCAGCTCTCGTCCTCAAATTCCCTTTGGCCGAGAGAATGGGGATGTACCCTGGGCAAATTGTAGCCCTGCCCGCCGGAATGGCAGCTGCCCCCTCTGCTGTCTGACAGTCATTGCTTGTTATTACTTGTGGCAGCCAATATTGAATCATGTTTGAGCGCCTTGTATAAGCTTTACGCTTGTTGTGCTCGTTCCAATTTGTTTATGTTGCTGCTTTACTATGTGTTATTCAATTTTTTTAAAATTCGTTTAAGCCAAACGACAGACAGCCGTGGAAGCCATACACCGAGTTGTTTTCTTAATGGAAGTTCGCACTGTACTGGGGCTTGCTTCTTTGGGTGATATTTACTTTCTTCTTCTTATTATTATGTTGTTGTGGATTTTTTAACCACTGGTACTTCTTCTTCTTCGATCGCTCAGTCAGTTTCCAGTCAATTATGAGCGCAGATGCGTCATGCTGCCGTTATGCGCCTAACTAAATAAATAATTAGGCCCAGCATGTCCGACTTCGGCTGGAGGAAATCTTTTGGAAACTGTTTATTGAAAAAGGGCAGGTGAATGGACCGGAAAGGCAGACAGATAGTAGATGACAGCAAGCAAAGGGAAAAGGCAGAGTCAAAGAGAGTGACAGTTTAGAGGAAGTTACAAGCACATAACTTCCAGAAAGTGGGGGAACTATTTATACAAAAGACCCCCCGGTATCCCCCACGGGGGGGGGGGGGGGGGGGGGGACTGGTACTGAAAGAGAGTTTCTGATTATGTGTATGATCTGTTACATGCTTTTAATGACGCTCATGATTATTTTCTTAAAATAAAAGCATGGTAATGGAATGTTACTTCTTTGTTTTGTGGGGGGTTTTGTTTTATTTTTAAGATTTACTCTCTCTCTCTCTCTCTCTCTCTCTCTCTCGCTCCCTCCCTCTCTCCCTCCCTCTCTCCCTCCCTCTCTCCCTCAACATTTTCACTTTTTACATGATATTCATGGTTGTCGTTTATTATATTATTTCATTGGATGTTGTTGTTTGTAATTGTTGTTTATTTCGATATTTTCGTTTACCACAGGGCTGGGTGTAAAAAAGTATGTATACTTATCTCATTACCCTGTATAAATAAAATTTCGTTCGTTCTCTCTCTCTCTCTCTCTCTCTCTCTCTCTCTCTCTCTCTCTCTCTCTCTCTCTCTCTCTCTCTCTCTCTCTCTCTCTCTCTCTCTCTCTCTCTCTCTCTCTCTCTCTCTGTGCTCCTGTTTAAAGTGTTGTGTATTTTCTTGTACACACACACACACACACACACACACACACACACACACACATCAAATTTCTCCTAGAGATATTCATTTCTAAGAAAAGTTTGGAAAAAATATGCATTTTAAAAAGTCGCCTAATACTGAATGGCAAAATAGGACTGTCATTTATAATACAGTTTGTTTAATTGAAAATGAGAATTTGGGTATGTAACTTTCAAAATTATTTTAAAATAACTGGGTGTCTAAATGACAACTATGGAATGCTTATTAGAGTTACACCCCTTGACTTGCTGAGGTAGCCATATTGATAAATGAGGGTAGAAACAAAAAGCAATGTCATTATTGAGCAGTAAAATGCAGACAAGCGCAATCAAATAGTTTATTAAAAACACTTGGACATTCCTCTAGCAATGCATATAATTATCATCAACAGTTTGAAGGCAGATGAAAGTACTAACGTTATGCAAGGCACCGGGTGAGCCGAAATTAGAGACAAAGTGACATTGGGTGACTTTGTTACTTGATTTGTTGCGGACTAATACAGAGTTGTAGTTACTTTACATTTTTATTGGTACAAAGGCAACAATCTGTGCTGCTTAAAAATACCGTTGTTGGGGGGGGGGGATTTGATTGTAATAAATATGTACAAAAAGTGAGAAAAAGACGTCCCCACGGACAGGTAATGAGCAAACATTCAAAGCATGTTTCTTAGTGTGTCGCCCATGAAAATGCAGCCCTGGAGAATGTGATTTTTTCGAGTGAAGGCTCTGAGTAAACCTAATCAAAATATATTAAAATCTTGGCAAAACATAGATGAAAAACTAATGCTCAAAAGTTGCCCAAATTTGTATAAAATTGTGTGGTATCAGCAACGGAAATCACTCATGTCTTCATATTAACAGACAATTTGATAAATAGCAACATGCGTGAATTTAATGCCTCCTCTTTACAACAAACCACACTTACAACCTAAACATCTGGATTTCACTGTAGAACAACCGCCGCAAACACGAATTTTGACACAAAACATACAGGTTTGACGGCCAAAACGTAATGGTTTCTGACTGGTCCAGCTATTCACCAGATCAAAATGTGATGAAAAATATGCGGGCTTGTCTACCTATTTAATCACATAATGCAGACTGGAGTAAGAAATATTGAAAAACTACAGAGAGATGCAATGACATTCAGGAGACCCAAAACAATGAATTGCTACAAAGATTTTTGCCTTGAAGCCCGTACGCAGAGTAACGGTGAGATCACAATGTTTTAAAATTATTGTCAAAATTAAGAAGAAGGATTGTCTTTGACTTTCCATGTTGTAGGCCTGAAAACTGTTTTGAAAACGTTCTTAATACCAAAACACGAAGAAACAAAATTCTCATGTTCAGTTAAATATACTGTAAGTAAGCTTACACTCTTGGAAAAATCAAGAGGACTGCGCCACTGTAAATGACTTTTTTTTTTTTTTTTTTTTTTTTTTTTTTTTTTTTTTTTTTTTTGTTTTTCTTTTTTTTTTTCTTTTTTTTTTTTTTTTGTTTTTTTTTTTTTGTTTGTTTTTTCTTTTTTTTCTTTTTTTTTTTTTTTTTTTTTTGTTTTTTTGTTTTTTTTGTTTCTTTTTTTTTTTTTCTTATGAGTTTTTTTCTTTTTTTCTTTTTTTTTTTTTTTTTTTTTTCTTTTTTTTTTTATTTTTTTTTTTTTTTTTATCTTTTTTTTTTATTATGATCCCAGAACCCATCCATGATAAAACAGCCAGCCTTTTTTCATTTGAATAAAAACATGTTAGGGAAAGGGGAAACCAATGCATGGGTGAAAGTCGTTCAGGCATGCTCCTGAAATCAGGATTGACAAATCTGCTAGAAAGAGTCTTCAGGGTTGGCCATCTTATTATCTGGAGCCATGGTCTTATAAAATCGAACATTTCTGCCAACATTGATGGCACATTAAAGCAAGAAAGGATAGACAAGCAATTCTAACTCTAGGGTAAGACGGGGTAAAACGCCCATGGGCGGGTAAGAAGCCCATGCCAATTATCTCATGGGCAAAATTTGACTGAAATTTGCTTCATTTCATGAGATAATTAGCATGGGCTTCTTACCCGCCCATGGGCTTTTTACCCCGTCTTCCCCTATTGAATTCCCACCCATCCTGTACACACACACACACACACTGGAAATCATTTTTAATGTCACCATTTCAGGATTGGGAAGATTCAGACAAAATTGAAACGTGTCATTTCAGGATTGATAGAATGCTGATTTTTAAAAAATTACTTTCACATGCCAATGGCTAGGCCTAATGTGTATATCTACAGAAACATATCCAGCCTCAGCTTTTCAATCTACTACTGCTACTACTACCGTCATTGTCAGGGTTTTCTTTGCTGCTGACGGTAATGATCACGTTCTCACTGGCATGACTACCATCACCCAACTGCGCCGCCATCTTGGGACTAAGCATTTCCGGTCTGGGAGTCATCTTCAAGGACGGAGACTCTTCTTGCTGCTGTGGTGGGCTTGAAGAAGACGGATCTGGGTTGTTTTCGTTGCTGGTTTCAGCATTATTTTCTGCTGCGGCGAGCGCCTTGCGTTTGCGCACCTCTTCCGCGTGTTTCTTGCGACGTTCCTGTTTCTCCTTCATCTCCCTAAGCTTGCGTTCTCGGTTGTCCTGGACCTGGTCCATTCGCTGGGCGATGGTGTCCCCTTTGCTCTTCTGGTACTGCACGAAGCTTTCCAGGGCCGTCAGGGAGTCCTTGCGGTCCTTGTCGCGGATCTTGTTCAGCCGCTCCTGTTCACGCCTCTGTGTTGATGAATAAAATATGCACAGGGCAACGTGGAGCAGTGTTATTAGTGGTTTTGATAACATTTTCAAAACATAACCTTATTAAGGTTGAAAGGAGAAAATAAAAACACCGAAACATTCAAGAAGAACGGCAACCAAACACACACACACACGCACGCGCGCGCGCACTCACACACGCACGCGCACGCACGCACACACACACACACACACATACACTCACACACACACACACAACACACACACACACACACACACACACACACACACACACACACCACATAAGCACACACACTCTCTCTCTCATACTCTCTCTCTCTCTCTCTCTCTCTCTCACACACACACACACACACACACACACACACACACACACACACACACACACACACACACACACACACACACACACACCACACCAGCAGTCAGCAATGAAATAGAGTTAATAAAGTTTAAATGATAAGATAAACAAATTACTGTATACGACTTTTAAGCAAATCAGAAGGTAAGGGAAGACCAACAAAGAAACAATATCAGACGATTGACATTGATGATGACGACGAGGAGGAGGAGGAACAATTTCTACTGAAGATTAAATAGACAATGCTAAATAGTTTGTCTGTTTGTCTGTCTTTCATTTACACATATGTTTTTAAAGGACATACTTTAGTGTAATTTAGGAGACCGGAAACCGTTCCATTAAATTTCACATTTATGTTTTTGTGTGTTTGGGGTGTTTTTTGGCCTTTTCACTTACGGTGACAGTTGTTTTCTTGACGTTTTAGCAAAGTTGATTCGCCATGGCTTAAGGCTGTGTCAGACCAAACATAGGCTAGAACGCCAAGGCTACATCAAAATGTTGTTATGCTCTTGTCTTTAGCCATGACAAGCTCATAGCATAACATTCATTAGTCTACCCAAGCCCTCCGAAGTCGGTGTGTGGCTGCTCACGTGGCGGGGTAATCAAAAAACGGTCACACACGTATATGTTCTCATCCCTAGCTGGTGCATTTGTACCATAGTGTTCAAGTGCTTCGACTGTTGGGATGATCCCTGGAATCTTTTTTTTCATGGGTATGACATCACCAGCAAAGTTGATGTAAAAGTTATACACGGATTTTAAATAGAGTTTTATGGAGAGGTGTGAATTTTCTTTCTAACGAGAAAAATAACCCAGACAGACAAAACAAGCATGGCAGCATAAACAAATAGTTACATATGTCATGGTTGCCAACCACTGCTTTCATTCTCACCTTCCTCCGTCTCTCGGCCCGCTCCAGCTTTTCTCGAATCTCGCTTTCGGTGAGGACCCGGTGCTTCTTTTTACCGTGCTCCAACGCTACACCAATCCTTACCTCCAGTCTGGGAGGAGGCTTAGGTATCCTCTCCAGTAGGCCTAGTCCTCTGCCCGAGGTAGTATTAGCAGTAGTAGCCATGATCTCAAAGCTCATGCCTCCCGTGGACTGCTGGACCTCGGGTTTGGAGATGAGGCCTTCCTCTCTTAGGTTCTGCATGATCTGGGACTCGTCGAGTCGAGGGCTGTCCAAGGAACTGTTGAGAAGGCCGGGGATTTTCACTTCTGCAAAGCGATAGATGCAAGCTCTTAGAGCAGTTGACACTTTTTAATCAAAATGTAGCATTATAAATCGAGTTGTGATATGTAATTGAGGGTTTTATTTGTCACTGATCATTTGAAACCCTGTGTTGTACCCATTGTATGTGCATTTTCTGTATTCCTGTAGTGTACTTTTGGTGTTGTTGTCATTGTTGTTGTGGAGATGCTACTCTTATGTGTTGATGTTAATTTTGTGTTTGTATCTGTTCTTTGTCTGTTTATTCATCATGTGTGTCAAAACAAATCCTCAAAAATATGAATTTAACAAAATATATCAATCGAGAGCACACGGCGCCTGCCTTGAATCGTGATCCTATGTTGGACTTCATACGCCAGAAGGCCCTGTCCAGTACATGTATAAGGAAAAAGAAGAAGAAGAGATGCGGAAAATTGTTAGAAAATGCAATGCAAAAATGTAACGAAGTCTCTATTTAAATGGCGCATAACTCCTGATCAAAGCCACCCACGACACCGATTCTTTGTCAGTGGGTATTTATATAGGCTTATAATGTAAGTAACCCATTGTGTCTATGTGTGGAAGACTATGACTCTGTAACTAGGATGGCATTTGCATTGGCTCCAGTGCTGCAGCCAAAGGGATTGGTTGGCCTTTGGGGACCTTCCCCAAAGCCAGCAGTCCTCAAATCCCTTTGGTTGAGAGAGTGGGGATGTACCTTGGGCAAGGCTTTTCCACTATTAACAAATTTCAGCCAGGCTGGGATAGCAGCTGCATCCCCAGCAGTCATAGTCGGAAGCGACAGACAGACATACGTGTGTGTGTAAGCGCGTGCGCGCGCATGTTTTATCAGAAGTCATACGTGTGCCTTGTTAAGTAAATATTGCGATTGAGGGCACATTGCCGTACTCGGTGACGCTATTGTTAAGCTTTAAAGCGTAATGCATTGTACTCTCGTACAGAGAGAGAGAGAGGAGATAGAGAGGAGCAGAGAGAGAGAGAGAGGGCGAGAGAAAGAGAGAGAGAGAGAGAGAGAGAGAGAGAGAGGGAGGGCAGAGAGAGAGAGACCAGAGGCAGACAGACAGATAGAGAGGACGAGAGGAGATCAGACAGAGAGAGAGAGAGGAGAGAGAGAGAGACTCTAGAGAGAGAGAGAAGAGAGAGAGAGAGGGCACACAGACAGACCATACACAGAGGAGTAGAGAAGGAGAGAGAGAGAGAGAGAGAGAGAGAGAGAGAGCGTGTGAGAGAGAGAGAGAGAGAGAGAGAGAGAGGGAGAGAGAGAGAGAGAGGGAGAGAGAGAGGCATACAGACATAGCTAACAAGGAGAGCAGGGTAGAAAGAGCTCCAGAGACGAAAGTCGAGAGAGCAGAGAGAGAAGAGAAGAGAGGAGAGAGAGACGAGAGAGAGAGAGAGAGAGAGGGAGAGAGAGAGAGAGATGAGAGAGAGACTCAGCATAATAATACAGCGTACGCCATAAGTCTTTGACCCTGGTGCCAATCATTACGCCGATGGCATAATCGCCAAAGCCCGTGACTACTTACAGAGCATTAGTGACCTAAACTCCATTACCATTTATTGAGCGATTAATCTCTGCGTTCGTTCAGCTGTTATAATCCACCATGAGGTGGATAGTTACAAAATAGGTTGGTTTTACAAACAAATTTTGATTTTACAAATCCCTTTCGCCGCCAGCCAGTTTTTCAGCCAAAAAATACCATTTAAACTTACCTGGGTAGAGAAAAAAAAAAATCTGCAATATTGCAAATTATTCTGTGACATGTATAACATTAGGCCTATCCTTACCTATCCTGTCTCCTCCCAAAATTGAGAAAATAGAGTCTTCAGATAACAGGCCCTGATTTGATGCCTTTTAGTTTTAGTGACATCAAGTATTAAACCATTGTGGTGCAAAAATGCGACATTGCGCGGTGAAAGGGTTAATAATAGTAGTTTTAATTTTTTTATAAATTGGAATTATTAGGGTTGTTCGAAGCTGACGTCTATCTGATTAGGATACTGCTGATACTAGCCTATACAGCCTGCGTTTAAAAACAAAAATGAAAACGTGTGTGTCGCCAAGCGGCAGACATGTCCTTTGACCTTTCCATCCCCCAAGCCTTAGCCTCCGCCCTCTTTGCATCCAAGCGTCTTCAACACACATCACCTCTACTTAAAGAGTTACATTGGCTACCCACTCAACAAAGAATAAACAAGAATAAACTTACCACAAGTGCTTGGCCTGTCTTCTGCTACATGACAATCATTACTATAATCACAGGAACGCACCACCACTCGCAATACCTTCTCTGATTTTCTTGAAATTTTTACG
This sequence comes from Phymorhynchus buccinoides, assembly GCA_017654935.2. Lineage (NCBI taxonomy): Eukaryota > Metazoa > Mollusca > Gastropoda > Neogastropoda > Raphitomidae > Phymorhynchus > Phymorhynchus buccinoides. Next base: position 52,803,348 of record CM065689.1, on the reverse strand, counting down.
TTCCATCTCTCGATCTCCTTCTCTCTTCCTCTCGCGCTCAGACAAATGACAATGTAGGATCTTTCTAATACCAAAATTTAAACGTATTAAGTCCACGGTGGTAGAAAGCTTTTACAATCATCAGTCATCAGCAGTCAAACCTCTGGAATTCATTGCCTTCTGCAGCTCAGACATGTAGTCAAGAAAATCTTTAGCATCGTTTTTCAAAACAAACCTCGACAACTGCCATCTGTGTCCGCGCCCGCGGTTTTCCCGCACGTTCTTTCCAATAATAGCCCTACCCACCCTGCACTCCCCACTCTACAGGTGCACGTAGTGCGTTCGCGTGTGTTTGTGTGTGTGTGTGATTGTGCGATTGTGTGTGCGTGTGTGTGCGTGTTGCGTCGTCTGTCGCACATTTATGCTCCTGTCATTGTTTGTATGTATGTAGTTTGTGTGTGGTGTATGTGTATGCAAATGTACTTTGTGAGCGTGTGCGCGAATGTGAGTGTGCGTGCGCCCACGGCCGCACTTCCAAGCAGGTTTGTGTGTGTGAGTGTGTTGTGTGTGTTCTGTGTGTGTATATCTGCTTGCATGTGTATGAGTGTATGCGTGCGCAGAGAGATTGTGTTCACTAGAGGCGGGGGGGGGGGGGGGGGGGGAGGGGGGGGGGGGGGGGGGGGGG
>CM065689.1:52783679-52802184 GCA_017654935.2 Phymorhynchus buccinoides | reverse complement strand
GTAGTGTGGTGTGTGTGTGTGTGAGTCCCTGCGTGTGCATGGTGCAAACAGGTCCACGTTTTATACATGTATTTTCAGTTTCAATTTGCATGATTTAGGCTTTACCTTAAGGCATAATCTGAGGAAGAAAGCCAGGAACAGCAATAAAGCATTATTGTAATAAAATTGTAAATAAGAATGGCACGGCCTCCAGAATATTTCGCTTCAACACAGTGTGGTGGGGTTTTTATGTCTATAAGGAATTGCAACCAAACAGCGTACAGACCTTACTAAGCTAATCATCTGAATATCCAAAGGCCTGGTAGGTCTACAATTCTATTTTTAAATTTCATGCGTTTGTATTGGAAGCTAGTACAATACATTTATTCGATAAAAATGCAACCTGACAATATGCAAGACATTCTTGATATGCTTATTCCTTACAACATTCCTTCTTCAAAGGAAAGAGATATTTTTTGGTTCGTCTTTCCAAAAGAGTTAAAGCAGAAACACCTCAAAATAATTATATCACCATGTTTCTTGTTCATATCGCAGGCATTGGTGAATCGTGTCATAATTTCCCAGACCTTGGTCAAACTTCTGGAGAAGGTCACCCAGAAACCACTCCAGAAGGCACAGCAGAAGGTTCGCCAGAAACCACTCCAGAAGGCACAGCAGAAGGTTCGCCAGAAACCACTCCAGAAGGCACAGCAGAAGGTTCGCCAGAAACCACTCCAGAAGGTACAGCAGAAGGTTCGCCAGAAACCACTCCAGAAGGCACAGCAGAAGGAACGCCAGAAACCACCCCAGAAGGCACAGCAGAAGGTTCGCCAGAAACCACTCCAGAAGGTACAGCAGAAGGTTCGCCAGAAACCACTCCAGAAGGCACAGCAGAAGGTTCGCCAGAAACCACTCCAGAAGGTACAGCAGAAGGTTCGCCAGAAACCACTCCAGAAGGTACAGCAGAAGGTTCGCCAGAAACCACTCCAGAAGGCACAGCAGAAGGAACGCCAGAAACCACTCCAGAAGGTACAGCAGAAGGTTCGCCAGAAACCACTCCAGAAGGCACAGCAGAAGGTTCGCCAGAAACCACCCCAGAAGGGACAGCAGAAGGTCACCCAGAATCCACCCCAGAAGGGACAGCAGAAGGCACAGCAGAAGGAACGCCTGAGGGCACACCAGAGGGTGGAGGTTCAGGTAAAATTGGGAATTTCTTTCCTTCTGCGTTTGCCTGCTGGCTGTTGTTTTTTCTGTAATCATGCATTAGTTGTTCAGCCTAGGGGATGTATCATTATTGCGCTTGTTAGTGTTTTTATGTTGTTTTCTTTTTCATTTTAAAACAACTTGCCTGCTACGTTTCGATGCATTCTTCTTCTTCGATCGCTCAGACAGTTTCCTGTCAATTATGAGCGCAGATGCGTCATGCTGCCGTTATGCGCCTAACTAAGAAATACTTAGACCCAGCAAGTCCGACGTCGGCTGGAGGAAATGTTTTTGAAAATGGTTTCGTGAAAAAAGGGCAGGAGAATGGACCGGAAAGGCAGAAAGATAGTAGATGACAGTAAGCAAAAATGAAAAGGCAGAGTCAAAGAGAGTGACAGATTAGAGGAGGTTACAAGCACAGAACTTCCAGAAGGTGGGGGAACTATTTATACAAAAGACCCCCCCGGTATCCCCACGGGGGGGATGCATTCTTAAATCAAAGTACCAGCTAAGCTATCGCCGCGCATTAAACCCACGCACAGTCTGCATCGTCTTTTCTGCTCCGTTCAAGCTGTGCTCTTGGTCGAGTTGAACTTGTCAAAAGACCATCACATTTTAAAAACATTTGTCCTTAGTTGCCCTCGCTAAAGGGCAATATTGTTTCACCGAAACGGCTTTTGTATTAAAAACGATGTCAAAAGACTGTCTCGAACCTTTTCAAATGTCTATAGTTGCCTTCGCAAAGGGAAAAAATGTTTGACCGAAAGGACCTTTGTATTATTAAATAATTGTCAAAAGACTGTCACTTTTTCTTCTTCTTTCTTCTTCTTCTTTCTTCTTCTCCTTCTTCTTCGATCACTCAGACAGTTTCCTGTCAATGATGAGCGCAGATGCGTCATGCTGCCGTTGTGCGCCTAAGTAAAAACAATAATTGGGCCCAACATGTCCGACTTCGGCTGGATGAAATCTTTTTTGAAAGTGTTTCTTGAAAAAAGGCAGGAGAATGGAACCGGTAAGGCAGAAAGATAGTAGATGACAGCAAGCAAAGAGAAAAGGCAGAGTCAAAGAGAGTGACAGATTAGAGGAAGTTACAAGCACAGAACTTCCAGAAGGTGGAGGAACTATTTATACAAAAAGACCCCTGGTATCCCCAAAAATATATTTTGAACCGAATAATAATTGCAACCTTGCTCTGTTCATTCAATCATCAGTCCTACACGCCATGGACTGTACTGACATTATCATCGCAATCGTCAAGGGGGACTACTCTCGCATCGGCGATTACTACACCCGTGACCGCTCCACGCCCGTGCGGGACGAATACCTGGGCGGAGAAAATAGTCTGACTGCTGCCCTGGCCTGGGAGGACGACACGAACACCTGGATGCTCTTCAGGAGGAAATTGATTTGTAAGTGTTATGTGTTCTCTTGTCTTTGTATATTGCTCTCTCCTCCCCCCCCCCCCTCTCTCTCTCTCTCTCTCTCTCTCTCTCTCTCTCTCTCCAGGCCCATGTGTCTGTGTGTGCGTGTATGCGTGCTTGCGCGTCCAGCTAACTCTAATTAGCTTTTGGACTGTTATTTGGCTATATTAAGATGTGTATGTTATGTTATGTTATGTTATGTTATGTGTACTACTTTATCTGACTCCTTTTTATACGCAGATGCATTATTATAGTAAATGGTCGCATTTTCATTTTATATGTCATACAAAGTTTTATGCGTTAGTGCAATAAATTTAAAAAAAGGGTTCAAATGTCCCCGTTGCGAGCAGTGATTCAAATGACAGCGCGCAACTCTCGTGAAAGCATTATATATATATATATACCGGTTGTGGCTTTAATTGATTAATTACCAGCCGTGAACGAAGAGAGCGAAGCCGGTAATGTTTTCACTGCTGTCTGTTTATCTATCTATCTATCTATCTATCTATCTATCTATCTATCTATCTATCTATCTATCTATCTATCTGTCTATATATATGTCTAACTATCTTATCTATCTATCTATATATCTATCTATATCTATCTATTAGTTTATTTCTTAGGTTCACAAACACATACATTGGACACACAAAAAAGTTTCATTAAAGCAATCTTATATATGCATAAGAGGAAAGTTTAATTGTATGTTTGTTTTTTCTTCTTCAATTATTGATCGTTTATATAATATCTATCTATCTCTATATATAGTATGAAAGAAAAATCTCAGTGAATAGGCAGCTCCGTACCCCTACTCTGAAGGACTGAAAAGTTAGTGCATTTGAAATGCAGAATAGTTTGCTTTGATAAAACTTTTCTGTGTCCAATGTCTTTATTTGTGAACATCAGAAACAAAACCAGTTAACGTTAACTTATCTCTCTATATATATATGTTAACACAATAGCGTTTGAACGGAGGGACCTTGGACGCTCAAATTGTGCATGCGGGTAGGTAGGTAGAATATATAGATCCAGTTCGAAGATGAAGGTCATTGGTTAAAGGTCAAGGTCACTGGGGCCGTTTTTTGCAAGACACAGTCCAAAAGGGAAAGAAATCTTGAACGGAGGGACATAGGAGGCTCACATTTTGCATGCGAATTGATAGTTAAGATATCTAGCTCATTCATTCAATCATTTAATCATTCGGCCAGCCACGGACACCACCACAGACCACAACCTGGAGGACGAGCTGATGCACGTGAATTGGGCCTTTGGTCAGCAGCAGGACAACTACAGGCACAGCCCGGGATCCGCCCTGGAGTCCTGGGGTGACGCCTCCCCCGGCATCCCCGACTACTACAGGCAGGACGAGCTCAAGTGCCACGGCTCTGGACAGAGGGCGGCCACCTCTCTCAACTTCTATGGTGGGTTTGACTGTGTTTCTGTCTTGTTCTTCGTTTGATTGTGATTCTTTTTTCTTGTTGTTAAGATTCATCATTCCTTACTTGTAGGATAGCCTTCATTGTTCTTATCTTGTTCTTCTTCTTCTTCTTCTTTCTTCTTCTTCTTCTTCTTCTTCTTCTTTGTTCTTCTTCTTCTTCTTCTTCTTCTTCTTCTTTGTCGTCGTCGTCGTCGTCTTCTTTGTCTTATTTGTCTTCTTCTTCTTCTTCTTCTTCTTCTTCTTCTTCTTCTTTTTCTTCTTCTTCTTCTTCTTCTTCTCCTACTTCTTTTTCCTTTTTTCTTCTTCTTCTTCTTCTTCTTCTTCTTCTTCTTCTTCTTCTTCTTCTTCTTTTTTCTTCTTCTTTTTCTTCTTTTTTTTTTCTTCTTCTTCTTCTTCTTCTTCTTCTTCTTCTTCTTCTTCTTCTTCTTCTTCTTCATAGTCTTCTTCTTCTTCTTCTTCTTCTTCTTCTTCTTCTTCTTCTTCTTTGTCTTGTTCTTCTTCTTCTTGAAGTACCACCGTCATTTGGGGACAGAGGGCGGCCACATCCCTGAATTTCTGTGGTGGGTTTCTGTGCTTCTGTTTCGTTCTTTGTTTGACTGTGATTATTTTTCTTGTTGGATTGGTAATATTTTCAGTCGTGTCGTGTATGTATGTATGTATCCTCTCTAGCGTTTGAACGGATTGACTTAGGATGCACAAATTTTGCATGCGGGTAGGTAGTAGGAAGATCTAGGCCACGTTCGATAATGAAGGTTATGGGTCAAAGGTCAAGGTCACTGGAGCCGAATAACGCTGCCGCGCGGTATCCTCTCTAGCGTTTGAACGGATGGACTTAGGATGCTCAAATTTTGCATGCGGGTAGGTAGTAGGACGATCTAGGCCAAGTTCGATAATGAATGTTATGGGTCAAAGGTCAAGGTCACGGGAGCCGAATAACGCTGCCGCGCGGTATTCTCTCTAGCGTTTGAACGGATTGACTTAGTGTGCTCAAATTTTGCATGCGGGTAGGTAGTAGGAAGATCTAGGTCAAGTTCGATAATGAAGTTTATGGGTCAAAGGTCAAGGTCACTGGAGCCGAATAACGCTGCCGCGCGGTTGGTGATTTAGCGTCTTAACGCTCTTGTTGTTCTTCTTTTTTCTTCTTCTTGTTCTTGTTCTTCTTCATCTTCTTCTTCTTCTAGTTCTTCATCTTCTTTTTCTTCTTCTTCCTCCTCTTCTTCCCCTTTTTACCCCTCCCCGTTCCCACTCACCCACCCACCTACCCAGTGTCCTGTACTGGTCAGCATTGATCAGTACTGGTCAGTCCTAATGATTAAAGGACCGACAACCTATTACCCCCCCCCCCCCCCTATTTAGTCTTAGACTCCGCTCACCCCTTATTTGGGGCACTCATCCACTGATCACTGGTCATTCTCGCATGAGAGCCCTAGATGAGTGCCCCAAATGAGGGGTAAGCGGAGCCTGTCCCTACTACTAACTATCTCAAGAAAGACTAAGCTTCAACTACAACAGTAAGATGAGATCTGTACCAACAAATATTTTCTACAGTAGTGGAAAATCATGGTACAGCTTAGTCTTTTGTGGAAGACTATGACTCTCAAACTAGGGGGGCTTTGCACAGCCTATGGTGTGCTGCAGCTAAAGTGATATGTTGGTCTTTGGGGACCTTCCCCAACGCCAGCTGTCCCTCTGGCCGAGAGAGTGGGGATGTACCCTGAGCAAGGAATCTTCACTATAAACAATTTCTAGCCCAGCCCGCCGGAATACATTGGATTATTTTCTTTATTTATATGCCTTTTCACATTTTATGAATACATTTATTTCTGTATCTTGTGTGTGTGTGCGTGCGCGCGCATGTGTGTGTGTGTGTGTGTGTGTGTGTGTGTGTGTGTGTGTGTGTGTGTGCGTGTGCGTGCGTGTGCGTGTGCGTGCGTGCGCGCGCGCGTGTGTGTGTTTGCGTGCTTGTGTGTGTACTGAATAGTATTACTTTATTATATTTTACTGTTTGCTGTGATGTTATCATTATGATGTTCTTTATTATTAATGTTTACTTATTGGGGTGGGGGGTGGCGGGGTGGGTGGGTGTGTGTGTGACAAACTTAATTGGTTTATGTGAATAACATGTGCTTTTATGCATGTATTTTATGTCTTAGTTTATCATATAATGTCCCGTCAGTTTTAGATTTAAGTGCACGCTGAAAAAAGATTTTCTTCATTGAAGACAATAAAGACATTTGTTTTATTTTTGTATTTAATACCTAATACCTAATCATTCTTTGGACAGCCGTGGACAAACCAGTGACGGGCGTGGACGGCTGTCCCGTGCAAGGTTGGTGCCCCTCCAGCCTGTGTGGACTGGACTTTGGCTGGACCTACGACAACGCCACTGACCTCGTCACCTTCAACATCTCCGCTTCCCCCATCTCCCCCAACCAGTGGATCGCCATCGGCTTCTCCGACAACAGGAACATGGTACTGTGCATCCACCGCAATAGACTCTTAAAGGAGCACCCTGACGGATTAGTTTTTTTTTTGCAAGAAACACGTCGAGATCACCAGGAAAACACCCTTTACAGAGATCGGAACACTCACTTTGCTCTGGTTTCCCAGAAATTAAACCGTCAAAACGGCGATTCCTCCTTGACGGAGGTGCTGGAAGTCAAATTATTTCACCCAAAGAGAAGGCGTGTTAGTCTCTTTTCTAGTGGCCGCCTGAGTTTAGACCAAATAGTTTGCTTGAGCCTTTCGCAATACAAGCCTTTTTTCTTTTTTTAAAATTGTTATGCAGTTTATCTAAAGGAGTTTCGCTCACAACAAAGGAAATAGCTCCTTTTTTTTTACTGCACTACAAAAAAAGAAAACGCTTCAACCACAATGAGTGACCTCCACCCACCCCACCCAAATGACCCAAATCTCTCCGGCACCTCCGCCAAGGAGGAATCGCCGTTTTGACGGTTTAATTTATAGGAAACCAGAGCAAAGTGAGTGTTCCGAACCTTGAAAAGGCTGTCTTTCTGGTGATCTCGACGTGTTTTTTGCAAAAAGTCATCCGTCAGGGTCCACCTTTAAAAGGCCTGCTGCTACACACATACGATTCGGATCTGTGCTTAATGTTTGTAAAGTTCTACTGAAGCTTACGTGGGAAACTAAACGTTGTTACCTTCTAAATTAAGTAGATCGGTTTACTTAATTTAGAAAGTAACAACGCTTAGCTTCACACTTAAGCTTTTGTAAAACTTCATACAAATTAAGGCTCAATGCGACGCAATTTTGACGGAGTCATGATTCACGTGAAATTCACGTATGGGGTCTACTGGAATATAATGAGCGAAAATGGCAGAATTATTTTTTTAGACGGAAGTATTTCACGTGAATCATGACTCACGTGACCCAATCGCATCGCATCCCCATACGAATTTACGCTTGTGTGGCACCGGATTAAAGGCCTAGCCACACGACATACGACTCGATTCACTACGATCCGATTTTGACATTTGTGGGGCATGATTGACGTGAAATTCTACTGGCTAAATAAATCTGATGAAATCCTACTAATTATGTTCTCTATATTTGTAGTACACGAATCTGATGAAATATCTGTATTTTTGTATCAAACATTAATTTATTTGATTCGTGTATTGGGGTCTAGTCTCCATGAGTATAGTGAACGAAAATAGTAGAATTTGTTTTCAGACGGAAGTATTTCACGTGAATCATGACTCACAGACATCGTCACAATCGGATCGCATTTGGATTGGATCGTATGCAGTGGGTTGGTCCGTTAACTCGAGGGGAGCAAGGTTGGAAAGTTTAAAGACCCAGCACGTCGCGTGTCAAAATCACAGTTTTCACGTGTTTTCCCTCTTATAGCTAGTAAGAAATCTTTTTTTTAAATCCTTCCTAGCATAAGAGGGAATGTGACACGTGACGTGGGTTAGAGCTGCTTAGGGTGTAATTATGGCCCCTAGCCCTTACTTACCACCAGGTGGCGTTCCATTTGAAGAAGAGAATGTATTTAACGTCCTTGCATTTTACAAGCAATGATCGAGTCACACCACAAGCTTTTTTTTAATTCTCATTGTTCAACCAGTGACTTGACCACTTCTCTATAATAGCTGTTCATGGCTGACCAATGATAGCTGTTTGAACATTTTCATATATGTGTCATTGTTGACCTAAGTGATTTGACCTTTTCTGTATATGTGTCCTTGTTGACCTAGTGATTTGACCTTTTCTACATGTTTGTCCTTGTTGACCTAGTAATTTGATCTTTTCTACATGTGTCTTTGTTGACCTAGTGATTTGACCTTTTCTACATGTGTGTCCTTGTTGACCTAGTGATTTGACCTTTTCTACATGTGTGTCCTTGTTGACCTAGTGATTTGACCTTTGTATATATGTGTCCTTGTTGACCTAGTGATTTGACCTGTGTATATATGTGTTACTGTTGACCTAGTGATTTGACCTTTTCTACATGTGTGTCCTTGTTGACCTAGTGATTTGACCTTTGTATATATGTGTCCTTGTTGACCTAGTGATTTGACCTGTGTATATATGTGTTACTGTTGACCTAGTGATTTGACCTTTTGTGCATGTGTGTCCTTGTTGACCTAGTGATTTGACCTTTGTATATATGTGTCACTGTTGACCTAGTAATTTGACCTTTTCTATATGTCACTGTTGACCTAGTAATTTGACCTTTTCTATATCTGTCACTGTTGACCTAGTAATTTGACCTTTTCTATATCTGTCACTGTTGACCTAGTGGTTTGACCTTTTCTATATATGTCCTTGTTGACCTAGTTGTGTGACCTTTTTTATGTGTCCTTGTTGACTTAGTAATTTGACCTTTTCTGCATAATGTTGACCATTGTTATCCTAGTGATTTGACCTTTTCTGTATATGTTGACCTAGTGATTTGACCTTTTCTATATATATTGACCGTTGTTGACCTAGTGATTTGACCTTTCCTGTTTATGTTGACCTAGTGATTTGACCTTTTCTATATATATTGACCGTTGTTGACCTAGTGATTTGACCTTTTCTGTATATGTTGACCATTGTTGACCTAGTGATTTGACCTTTCTATATATATTGACCGTTGTTGACCTAGTGATTTGACCTTTTCTATATATATTGACCATTGCTGACCTAGTGATTTGACCTTTTCTGTATATGTTGACCATTGTTGACCTAGTGATTTGACCTTTCTATATATATTGACCGTTGTTGACCTAGTTGTTTGACCTTTTCTATATATATTGACCATTGTTGACCTAGTGATTTGACCTTTTCTATATATATTGACCATTGCTGACCTAGTGATTTGACTTTTTCTTTATATGTTGACCTAGTGGTTTGACCTTTTCTGACCTTTTCTATATATGTTGACCATTGTTGAGCTTGTGATTTGACCTGTTCGGTACATGTTGACCATTGTTGAACTAGTGATTTAACCTGTTCAGTATATGTTGACCATTGTTGAACTAGTGATTTTACCTTTTCTATATATGTTGACCATTGTTGAGCTTGTGATTTGACATGTTCAGTATATGTTGACCATTGTTGAACTAGTGATTTGACCTTTTCTATACATGTTGACCATTGTTGAGCTTGTGATTTGACCTGTTCAGTATATGTTGACCATTGTTGAACTAGTGATTTAACCTGTTCAGTATATGTTGACCATTGTTGAACTAGTGATTTGACCTTTTCTATGCATGTTGACCATTGTTGAGCTTGTGATTTGACCTGTTCAGTATATGTTGACCATTGCTGAACTAGTGATTTAACCATTTCTATGCATGTTGACCATTGTTGACCTAGTGATTTGACCTTTTCTGTATATGTTGACCATTGTTGACCTAGTGATTTAACGTTGTATATGTACGTGTACGTTGATCAAGTGATTTCCCCCTTCGATGAACATGTCATTAATGACCATGTAATGTGACTTTTTCAGCCTGAGTCGGATGTCATTTTTGGAGGCGTTGGACCTGATGGCAATGCAGTTGTCATGGATGGGTAAGTCGTTTTGTTGTTTTCCAGCATAGGCCTAATTATACTATCCAGTTAAAAAGTTAATTGTCGATTTTTCACAAACGCTTGAAACAAAGACAAACGTAAAAACGAAGAGAACTCAACCAAATCATTCTCTATTTTGAAAATGTCTTATTCAGTACTGTATTTTTTCGGACTATAAGGCACACCTTACGCACCCTCTCATCCGCAATGCCTAGTTTTAATCATGGCCTGACCTCGCCTTGTATTAAGGCTGTGTCGGACCAAACTGACACAGGCTCGAACACTGCCAATGCTACATCAAAATATTGTCTATGAGTCTGCATAGCTATGCAGGGATTGTCTTTAGCCATGGACGTACAAGCTCCTAGCATAACAATATCAGTCTCCCAAATCCTCCGAAGTCGGAGTGTGGCTGCCCTCGTGGTGGGGTAATCAAAAACGGTCACACACGTAATGTTCTCATCCGTAGCTGATGCATTTGTACCATAGTGTTCAAGTGCTTTGTCTGTTGGGATGATCCTTGAAGTCTTTTAGCCAGGGTACAACAACAATAACAACACAATGCCTGACATTATAATTATCATCTGACACGCTGGGCCTAACTATTTCTTAGTTAGGCGCATTAACGGCAGCATGACGCATCTGCGCTCGTATTTCAGGAAACTGTCTGAGCGATCGTAGTAGAAGAAGAAGAATCATCGTCTTATTCATTGCAGTTGGCTAAGCGCCTACACCGCTCCCAGCGTGGACAATTCCAACGACGTCAACCTAGTGAGCGGTCACCTCGTTGACAACACCCTGACCTTGACCTTCACCCGCGCACGGACCACGGGGGACTCCGAGGACCTGGATCTTGCTCAGTGTCGCCACGTCCTGTTCGCCTACAGAGGGGGCAGCATGCTGGATGCCGGCATCACCCAGCACACTGCCACTCCTATTGTCTCCAGCCAGAAGATCTGCTTCGGAGTTTGCCCTGAAGGTAATGGTCGCAACGGATCTTACTATTTCTTTGCTGTTTCCCCATGGCAACGTAGGAGATCTGCTTCGGAGTTTGCCCTGAAGGTAATGGTCGCAACGGACCTTACTATTTCTTTGCTGTTTTCCCATGGCAACGTAGGAGATCTGCTTCGGAGTTTGCCCTGAAGGTAATGGTCGCAACGCTCCTTACTATTGTTTTGCTGTTTTCCCATGGCAAATTAGAAGATCTTCTTCAGAGTTTGCCCTGAAGGTAATGGTCGCAACGCATCTTATTATTTTTGTTCTATTTTCCTATGACAAATTAGAAGATCTGCTTCGGAGTTTGCCTTGAAGGTAATGATCGCAACACAGCTTGCTAACATTTTATTTATGTTCCCATGGCAACATAGGCGATCTGCTTTTGTGTTTGCCCTGAAGGTAATGGTCGCAATACATCTTGCTATTTCTTTTTCTCTTTTCCCATGGCAAATTAGAAGATCTGCTTCAGTGTTTGCCCTGAAGGTAATGGTCGCAACACGTCTTGCTAAAAAATTATCTTTTCCCATGGCAACATAGGAGATCTGCTCCGGAGTTTGCCCTGAAGGTAATGGTCGCAACACAGCTTACTATTGTCTTTGCTCTTTTCCCATGGCAACATAGGAGATCTGCTCCGGAGTTTGCCCTGAAGGTAATGGTCGCAACACAGCTTACTATTGTCTTTGCTCTTTTCCCATGGCAACATAGGAGATCTGCTTCGGAGTTTGCCCTGAAGGTAATGGTCGCAACACGTCTTGCTAAAAAATTATCTTTTTCCATGGCAACATAGGAGATCTGCTTCGGAGTTTGCCCTGAAGGTAATGGTCGCAACACGTCTTGCTAAAAAATTATCTTTTCCCATGGCAACATAGGAGATCTGCTTCGGTGTTTGCCCTGAAGGTAATGGTCGCAATACAGCTTACTATTTTTTTTCTCTTTTCCCATGGCAAATTAGAAGATCTGCTGAAGGTAATGGTCGCAACAAATGTTGTTGTTTTTTGCTCTTTACCCATGGCAACACATTGATGTGCGGGTCATATTATTACGAGTGTATCATTGTGCTGTCATGGGCAAAGAGCGAAAAATATCAACGTGTAGTGTGACCATAAGGAAGGAACGGGTAAAACAAAAAACACGATATGAAACGAAGCGTAAACGCCAGAAGGTACTGTCAGCTGTCAGCCATGTTTTGTTTCTTCTATGATGGCACCCTTTGGCTTTTACTTATTTTATATTTGGAAGATTTCATCTAACTCTCTCTCTCCACTTCCCCCCTCCCTCTCTCTCTCTCTCTCTCTCCTTCTCTCTCTCTCTCTCTCTCTCTCCTCTCCCCTCCCTCTCTCTCTCTGCGTCCTCCTCTCCCTCCCCCTCTCTCTCTCTCTGTTATTCTCATTCTACGCTTCGTGACTAATACAAATCTTTCCAAAGATCCTCCAGCATTATATCATGCGATGACCACTTCTTTTTTCTTCTCCTTGTTCTTGTTCTTCTTGTTCTTCTTGTTCTTCTTCTTCTTCTTCTTGTTCTTCGTCTTCTTGTTCTCCTTGTTGTTGTTCTTCTTCTTGTTCTTCTTCTTCTTCTTCTCTTCTTCCTTCTTCTTCTTCTTATTCTTCTTCTTCTTTCTTCTTCTTGTTCTTCTTGTTCTTCTTGTTCTTCTTCTTGTTCTTCTCCTTGTTCTTCTTCTTCTTCTTCTTCTTCTTCTCCTCCTTCTTCTTCTTCTTCTTGTTCTTCTTCTCTTCTTCTTCTTCTTCTTCTTCTTTCTTCTTCTTCGATCGCTCAGACAGTTTCCTGTCATATGAGTGCAGATGCGTTATGCGCCAAACTAAGAAATAGTTAGATCCAGCATGTCCATTTTCGGCTGGAGAAAATATTTGTAAGAATTTCTTGAACAAAGGCAGGAGAATGGACCAGCAAGGCAGAAAGATAATAGATGACAAAGGGAAAAGGCAAGAGTCAAAGAGAGTGACAGATTAGAGGACTGTACAAGCACAGAACTTCCAGAAGGTGGAGGAACTATTTTTTACAAAAACAACCCCCGGTATCTCCACGGGGGGTGATGACCATTTGAAAGTTATGAAAATGTTGCAAAAACTTTTTGAGCTATTATGGCGGGAGGTGTGTGCCAAGCGAGTAGTTTGGTGTTGGTGCTGCTGCTGCTGCTGCTGTTGATGCTGATGCTAATGCTAATGCTAATGCTAAAGCTGTCGAGTAAATAATGAGTTTATTCATTCGTTCTAACAGAAGAAACAACGACTGTGGCTGTGGGTACTGGTGCTTTCACAACGGTCGAAGACACCATTGTCAGGCCAGGAAGACAGCAAGGTGAACAACAACAAAATTGGATTTTCTTTCTTTCTTGAAATCTCTTTCCCTGTGCCTTCATCATTTTAGATTAATTGCATTGACAAATTAAAAGATATATTGTTAACATAGCCTAAAGAAACTGCCACGCTGAACATAATTACAGTCTAGACAAAAACAAGCGCGAAATCGCAATAGTTTGTGGCATGCGGTCTATTTTTACCACTCCAATCATGAGTCATCTCCCCTGGCTTTTCAATAATTTTAATCTGTAAACCAGAATGTTATCTCTGCACCATTTCGTAACTTTTTATATCTTTTGGAAAACATTTAAAACTATGTATCCTACTTATACTCATCAAAAGAAGCACCGCATACTCGTCGTGTCTGTTGTAGTGTCTGTATTACGTATGTTTATTATTTTGTACGCTTTTAAAATACATAATTTTAAAGAGCGGCCAGAAGTGTAGCCTCGATTTGAAGTGCGAACAATTTTTGGACCGACCGACCGACCGACCGACCGACAAAGTGAGTTATAGGTTTGTGGCTTGAGCCACAAACAAAAACAAAAAAAGAAACAACCAAAAACTAAAACTTGCCACTCGTTTGATACCGAAAATGTGTGTGGTCCGAGGACCTTTTGTTTTACAGTGGAACCTCCCATTATAAGACTCCCTCCCACATAAAGACCTACTTCTCTGAGACATTGCCCTTCTTTGTAAGCATTAAAATCACCTCCCTTATAAGACCCCTCCCTTATAAGACCTCATTTTGGATGATTTTTGAAGGTCTTATAAGGGAGGTTCCACTGTATTATCAAAAGGCCTATTCACATTAAAGGCGTGTGGATGAAGATCGGGCTATGTTGTCCTTTAATCTCGGGAAACTAGGATTAAGATTAGCCTAGGGTTAGGCCGGGTTCACATTAGACGCGTAAGTTCCGTACGGAAAACCCTAAATAAGTGGAAGAAAGAAGGATAAAAGTGTACGCATATAGGGGAAATTCGGACACGTGCGCAAATCTTTTTCCCTTCTTTGTTTCACTTATTTATGGATTGCGCACGGGTTTCCGCATGGAATATCCGCTTATGTGTGTACACGGCCTTATTGTCACATAACGCAAAGAGCCAGGTACCGTAATCATGAGTGTGTCTTAAACAGCTAACACGGGTAGTAGCACCTAAAGTTGACTAAACTACCAAGCGATTGTCCGTTTCTTCTCATTTTACATTTTAACGCCCGTGTTAACTGTTTAAAGGGGACCCACCACATTCAATCCAGCTGCGATCCGATTGTGACGATGTCTTGTGAGACATGATTCATAGGCCCTATTATCACAAGTGATGAATTATAAGCTTATTATTGTGTTCGATTTTGGTGCAGAGGTATACAGATCGCAGGTCACCCTTCACTTCTCAGAGAAAGAGTACGACGAAGACGAGCTTAGCGATCCAGACTCCGCTTCCTACAGACGCCTGGCCAGAGTCATTGAATCTAACGTGAGTCAGCCTGCATTCACCACAGACATCATTAGTTTTATTAGTGTAGAGTGGCACAGAGGTAACGCGTTCGCCTCGTATACAATAAACCCGATTTCGAACCTGGGTACTAGGTATCTTTCCTCTCACTCTGCACTAGGCCTTATGGTCTGAACGTGGAGTCTTTCGGATGAGACGATAAACCGAGGTCCCGTGTGCCCATGCACTTAGCACACGTTAAACCCAGTGGCAACGAAAAAAAGTTGTCATTTGGTCAAAATTTACCCGTCCCCCTCTTTTCTCATAAGTCACATAAAACTTGCATGCAAAAAAAAATGGCATGCCTCTGCCTGCGATGCGCTCTCCAGGTCAGAGCAACCCGAATTTCACAGACACATCTGTGACTATAAAGTACCAAGTACCAAACACCAAATACCAAATAGTTCGCAAATGTTATTTGGTTGGTTCATTGGTTTGCTGACCACAGTTTAGTCTTTTGCGGAACACTGTGACACTCAAACGAGGGGGGTGGGGGTGGGGGGCTCTTGCACTGGCTCTGGTGCTGCAGCCAAAAGGGTTGGTTGGCCTTTGGGGACCTTCCCAACGCCAACTGTCCTCAAATCCCTTTTGGCCGAGAGAGTGGGGATGTACTTATGGTAGCATGGCATCTCCGAATGGTAAACAAATCCTGGCCCAGCCCGCCGGAATAGCATCTGTCCCCTCTGCTGTCTGGCAGTCATATTCGGAAACGACTGACAGGAGTGGCATACATGGTGTCCTGACTGGTTAATGGACTGGATAGTAAGTTGATTCTCCCCCGTGGGGATACCGGGGGAGTCTTTTGTATAAATAATTCCCCCACCTTCTGGAAGTTCTGTGTTGTAACTTCCTCTAATCTGTCACTCCCTTTGACTCTGCCTTTTCCCTTTGCTTACTGTCATCTACTATCTTTCTGCCTTACCCGGTCCATTCTCCTGCCATTTTTTTTTAAAACACTTTCAAAAACATTTCCTCCGGCCGAAGTCGGACTTGCTGGGCCTAACTATTTCTTAGTTAGGCGCATAACGGCAGCATGACGCATCTGCGCTCATAATTGACAGGAAACTGTCTGAGCGATTGAAGAAGAAGAAGAAGAAGTAAGTTGATTCATTGGTTGGTTGGTTGGGTGGTTGATTGGTTGGTTGGTTGGTTGGTTGGTTGGTTGGTTGGTTGATTGGTTGGTTGGCTGGCTGGTTGGTTGGTTGGTTGATTGGCTGATTGGTTGGTTGGTTGGGTGGGTGGGTGTTTGCTTCATTCTGATTCTGACGATTCTTCGAAAGGGCAAAGACACTGAAAGACACTGAAAGTGTCTTTGGAAAGGGTTACTTTAATAAAGTTTACCAGAAAAATGGAACAGTTAAATTGTCTTAAACGGTCAATCGTTTTGATTGTTGATGCTAATTTGCATGTTAGCTGTTTAAAAGAAACTCGTGATTACCGCACCAGGTACCGTGATCCGTAATCACGAGTGCGTCTTAAGCACTTAACACGGGTAGTAACATATAAATGAAAAGACACAGCCCATCGTTTAGGTAGCTTCTTCTAACTTACATGTTAATACCCGTGATAACTGTTTGAAGACGCACTCGTGATTACCACCGTGCCAGCTGCTCATTTTGGTCAGTGAACAAGTAAAGAACGGGCATAATGATGGTATAAATAGTCGTCATAATATCAATGGGTGTAAGAAATTATGGTGGTTGTAAGGTTTGCAAATTATCAAATGGCTTTTGTCATTGGTTGACGTTAGCCTGTAGTAGGGGCCAACAGTAACATGAGAGCTGTACAATAAATGATTTTCTACAATAATGGAAAATCATGGTACAGTTTAGTCTCTTGTGGAAGACTATGACTCTCGAACGAGGGGGGGGGGGGCTTGCGCCGGCTCTGGTGCTGCAGCCAAAGGGATGGGCTGGCCTTTGGGGACCTTCCTCAACGCCAGCTGTGTCCTCAAATCCCTTTGGCTGAGAGAGTGGGGATGTACCCCGGGCAAGGCATCTCCACTATTAACAAATTATCTCACCCAGCCCGCCAGAATAGTATCTGCCCCCTCTGCTATCTGGCAGTCTGTCGTGTCGGAAACGACAGACTAGCATAAAATGCAAAACAAATTGTGACGGTTTACCTTTGTTCTTGCAGACGTTTGTTCGGCTCCATCCCCGCCTGCCTCACAACCTGCTGAATGTCATTGTCAAGGCTTTCAGGTGAGAATGGAAGGGGAGAACACGAACATGTTCCGCGTTCTAGTTCACAGGCTGTTATGTTTGGGTTTTTGTGTGTGTTTTTTGAAATTTGTTTCCTTAATTTTCCTGGAGTCTGATTCTTATTTCGAAGTATGTGCCCTTCAGTGACTAAAAATAAGCAATAATTACACTTGCTTGTTTCTGTTAACTGTCGCTCTGTTGCCGTGGTGGGGGTGTGGGGTGGGGGGGGTGGAGGGTTCTCACGTGTACAGACACCTTAAGGTGTTCGCATTTAGTGCATTGTATTGTGTTTTTGTTTTTTGTATTGATCGATTGCAAGACAAATTTCCTTGTTTTTATGAGAAAATTGGGACAATAAATGATTGATTTGTCCAAAAAAATAATTCTATATTGAACAAAAACCAGAGTAGGATTTCATCAGATTCGATCGTCTAGACGGTCGAATTTCACGAGAACCATGTCACAATCGGATCGCATCGTATGCAGTGTGTCCTCCCCTTAAAGACACATTGACGCACCACGATTAAGTCCCTTGGTTTTTTTTTTCTGGGTAGCTGTGACCCACATAGAAAATGTCCCCAACTTCAAATTGAGACTGCTCTTTAAAATGATGTTTCGTTTTCAATTTGGGGACATTTTGTATGGGAGTCAAACCTGGTCAAAACAAGATTTCTTACCAGCTATAAGAGGGAAAACCCGTGAAACCCGTGATTGTTGACACGTGACCTGGTGGGTCTTTAACTCTCAGGTCCGGGAGCCTCATCGCGGACGTAGAGGTGGAGACAGTTTACGAGGCGGAGACCCCCAAACAGCAGGTGGAGAGGGCTGTGGAGAATGCCGTGAGGAGCACCCTGGACGATCAGATGGTCCCGGGGCTGGGCCTCATGGAGGTCGTCAGCATCTCCCCTCCTGCCTCCGCCATGGGTCAGTGGTCCATATGTCAATCATCCATGGGTGAAAGCTGAACATTCTCTCCATCCTGAAATGACACGTTTCCATTTACTCTGAAACTTCCCAATCCTCAAGTGGTGACAACATTAGAAATCATTTCCAATGTGTGTGTGTGTCTGTGTTGTATACAGGATGGGGAGGGGATAGTGTTAGAATTGCATATTTATCATCTTGTTTTAATCTGCCATCAGATTTTGGCAGAAATGTTTGATTTTATAAGACCGTGGTTCCGGATGACAAGATGGCCAATCCTGAAGACTCTTTCTATCAGGTTTTCCAATCCTGATTTCAGGAGCATGCCTGAACTACTTTCACACATAATCTTGATTATTTAAAAAAGATCTTCCGAACTTTCCTGGTATCGCAGTACCTACAGGATCGTGCCACTGTCTTTATAGTTACAAATATCCCACATGTACCTGATCCAGGTTGGAGGACGTTGAACGGACTTTCACACAGTGGTCCATGGGTGAA